>OU343224.1:129017054-129094814 GCA_910596185.1 Chrysanthemum makinoi | reverse complement strand
CCTCATTAGCTTTAACGCTAATTTCATTAAGAGTTCAGTGTTACAACATCCTAACTAAAAACCCAGGCCTACACGAACCTGGTAAATACAAAGTAATAAATTGGATGAACAAAGTTAAATTGATCTTTATTACAAAACCTAGGGTAAACCACCCTATTACAAAACTCAGGACTATACATTCCTGGTACATTCTACAAAATAATCATGATACATTACGGATTATAGACAACCGACCACAAGTTTCTAAGTAGTCTAAAAGCGGCATGACAAAGTCAGGCTCCAACATATTTAAAACTAGGAAAATGCTCCATTCTTTGGCTGATTCAAGAGCAACAAGGCCCGAAACTAAGCCAAAGAGTGAAATACTGACAAGTAGGTCATCCCACCAGGCTTCAAATTAAACCTTTTTGAAGTCGGGGTGATCGAAACTCACGAGTAACGTCCACCTAGGCCACAGACTAATCAAAAGGAGGAGTGATGACTTGGCCGAAATAGCCAAATTCATTTGGACAACCCTCGTTACTTCACTCCCACCAATCACAACCTAAGATGGTTATGTTACCCACCTCTAAACATGCGGTATAATATCCCGAGTACGCATCAGAGAAACAAAGCGCACCTGATAGGTCGAGAAGAGGGGGCCAAAAGGAGGCCACGACTCTCATAGCCTCACCTTTATACCCATGGGAGACCATTAAATGTCACATTCACCGACACCATACAAACATAACTGACTATGAAATGCCCTATAATGACACACGGACATACGGTGTGACATTTAAGTCTCACATACGCTTAAACAGGACCACCTCAAGTATACGGTGTAGCATTTAAGTTTCTCATCAGGACGAGCAAATCACCCTGACAGGACTTGAAAGATGATAGGAAGTTCAATGCAAGACCCTCTACGTCTTCCATCCTAACAATCACTTGCAAATCTCCAACGGGATTAACATACACCCTAAGGATGGCAACATTAGACAAGGATATAAGAGGAACAAGTGTCCCCATATCCAACCCCCATACGCGGGTAAAGGATCCCAGACCACAAATGTATTCGCCATCAGAACGACTAATATTTATCTTACACCACCAAAACCGAGGGAATACATAATGCCCTTCTTAAAAGCATAATGAAAAACCTACGAAAAAACCTTCTTGAAAGAAGTTAATAGGATTTGGGAATTATTTGAAAAAATGGAAGACAAGAGGCCTTATTGTTTCAAGTTGTAACCTCTCCACCTTTCAAGCCCTATTTATAGGCAAAGAAAACGAATCAACGAGTTACAGTTGGCAAATACCCACTGGGTCGAAACACATTTAATGAGGTGCGTGATAAACACTCTACAAGGACGCGAGTACAGCTGCGTTAACACACACGTCATGTATAGTCGAAGGGACTAGCTATACATAATTCTCAAGAAATATCAGGATGACGCCGTCTACAGTCTCAAAGACAATAAGACGCGTCAAATCCCATAGATAACGAATAAGCCTGAAGCAGGATATTCCTACACTTGCCCATGAAAACATCGAGTACACACATTTCCTTATTCAGCTTACAACCCTGATCGAGATAAAAAGGCTGCATCTAGTCATCATTACAAAAAGCAAATGTGACCATCAGCTTGACAACAAAAAGCCTGGCAGCATAAGCATGAACCAAGGGGATTGAAGTAAAAAAATTACGGCATTACATCATCAGTGCATGATCTAATACTAGACTTGGGGGGGGGGAGGAACTTGATAGTGTATCAATATTAATGGCCCAAGCCCATTAATCACATGCTCGAATCAAGCCCATCACCAAGACCCAATTCAAAACTTGATAAAATCCATGCTTAATCTGAGGCCACGTAGAGCCTGAAAAGACCTCTCAGGCCTGATTGAGTAAGACAAAGCTATTTCTCCCCAACTGTCACTAGCGGTTAAGATGTACCATTTTACATTGCACAGTGAGGACGCACGACAAGCACCACTATGTACGAGCTAACGGACAAATGACATATGTCCTCCTTTTCTGCTCTAAGATAATTGACATCTGCCTCTCTAGCAGTCGTCAATCATCTTCAAAGGTTTATCTTTAAACCGTATAAACCTCTCTATAAAGGAGAGCGACACACATAATCACACAAGTTTTCACATATTTAGGCAAATACTGCCTCACAACTGTGCCGCATGGTTCTTGTTTAAGTGTTACCCGAGCTTCTTGATCTATATCAATCTCATAGGCTCCTTACCGTTCAACACGAGAGATCAAACAACAAAACCATCCCCATCCCATCTCTAAATCAATTTACACACCTTACGTAAACAAACACCAAGATGAATAATTTGATTTCTCAACATCTAATTTGACTGGTACAAGATAGGTAATGTTCTTAACGGTAAGTAATTTTTCGGTTAGGGATAAAGTAGGTGGTGGATTAGTAGGATTGATCATGATTGTTTTTAGGTGATCAATAGTCGTCGACTAATGGGGAATTTTTTAAAAGAAAAGGTGTCTACTTAAAAAAAGTTCGATTGGAATTGTTTGGGAAGGTTCGGTTAGTTTAGGGGATTAGGATCTTTGGATGTAATACCATATTATGGTGAATAACGAATTGATTGCATTCCTTAATGTCATAATACAATATAAATACAATATGAGATGGGCTAGGATTTTCAACACAAAAATAATAACCCTAGACCAATTTAATCCACAAACAATATTTGGTTGCTTAATTGTTTTTTCATGAATATAAAAAGTTCCCATAATCGACAGTTGTACTATGTATGTTCTTGTTGTTTTGGAATGTATTTTCTATTTAGTTTATGGGTAATAACGATTGAGATACTGCTTATTTAGACTAAAGTAGTACTCGGGAAATTTAGAAACTTTGTCACTTCGATGATTCAAATGAATGAATGATTGATAACTAAACAAAAGGAGAGGGAAGGTATGCAGATAAGCATAGCATCTAAATTTGAAAAGGAAGATAGAATTGTTAGTGCAAATATTACGATATTTAATCTATACATTCTCATTTGTTTTGTTGATGACAAACATGTAACTTGTAATACATAACGTAAAATGTATAAGTTACTTGTAATTATATTTTGTCTCAACACCTCTCGACGACTCAAGTCCTTGTATGCTACAACACAGGTTCATACATGTTTGTTATGTTGCGTTATGATCAAACTCCCAACAAACCATTAAAACATGTTTAGTTAAATAGTTTATGTATAACAACTAGTGTTTACATATTGGGTAAATATATACATAACTAGTATGTATTATAATGGGTAATATAAATGGGTAAAAACTTAAGTATTTGACCCATTGACCAAATACATTGAATGTAGTTGGGTAAAACCCAAAGTCTAAGACCCATACCCAATGTCTAAATACATTGTACCTTGGTGGGCACTCAAAACCATGGACTAGATGCATTGCATCTTGTAAATTCATTGAATCTACTTGGGACCCATAACCCATGACCCATACCTAATGTCTAGATACATTGTACCTTGGTGGGCACTTAAAACCATGGACTAGAGGCATTGCATCTTGTAGAAACATTGAATCTACTTGGTATCCATAACCCATAACCCATGACCCATGACCCAAAACCCATGGGTAAAAGGGAGCGTCCCAAGGATCCCCAGTAATACACTTGACGGATCCCTCAAGGGAGGGATTCGTGGGATCCGGGGAACAGTGGCTATGTTTCTTCTATAAATAGTGAGCCATTTCTTCATTGTTCAATACACCTTCACACATAGTTTCTCTCCACCATTTCTAGGATATTTAGATCATTAGGAAACATGTAAACCACCCTCATCACATATGATCATAATGCTTCTAACTTTCATTTGTTGTAAGCATACTCTCGAAGTGATCCTCCAAAGCAAGCCTAGAGATCTTGCATCCTTACCCACTGAAGTGATCACCCATCACAAGCATACAAGCACATGAAGATCTTCTACAACAATCTTGGGAAACTTGTCATCTTCATTCATAGAAGACTAACTACATCATGCTTAGTGTTCTTGATGTTTAGTTTAGGATTTCATATCCATTAGACACATTGTCTTGGATATTGTCTAGTATCATATTCTTGTATCTATGACTAGACTAGATGGTTTATGTGTTTGTGCCATAAAACACAAGGTTTGTTATGTTGGGCCACAAAACATAACGGGTGCCTAGAAGTCAAGTCACAAGGCATTAGTGAAGGGTTCCTAGAGATCGAGTCAAAGGCATTAGTGAAAGGTGCCTAAGGTGTACATTCGATATGGTGTGATTCGATGTACAAGATAGATTAGTATTGGGTCAAAGGATATTGATATCCTTGTTGATGTTGTTATAAGGAGTAGATATCCTTTGGGGTTAGGTGTCATGTAGTGTTGGGTAGTAGTTCCTCCATTGTAATGGAACTCGGTACTTAGCCTAGTACCGGATAAAGGGTAGGCGACGTTGTGGTAGGTGTGGTTCACCTTGGTGTGAAAGAACCCGGTGGTTAGCCTAGTACCTGAAAAAGAGTAGGCACGTTGTGAAGGCTTCTCCGCCATAAGGAGTTGGTGTCGTGTAGTGTTTACGAACTCTCGAGTAGGTGACTCGGGGAGTGGAGTAGGGCAAGGAAGGTGTCCTTGTAGCCGAACCACTATAAATCCTCGTGTTGGTTTGTCTATCCTTTTACTTATCGCTTTACTTTTATTCTTGCATTACATTGTTTATTTTCTATGTGGTTGATGTCTATGTTTGTGATACATACTTGGTCCTTCATATAGTCACAAACTATATTTAACACTTTACATATTATGACACGCTTGATCAAGAAAAAACAACCGGACTAATAATGGTGAAACTTGATTTATAATGAACCATTAATCTTGCGGAATCTTATGTGATATTAAGGGGTTGACCTTACATGCCATAATGCGTTAAATGCATCCTCGTGTCGAGATTAGCAAATGCAATGGTTTATACTATATTTGATATAAAAGTTTTAAGTTTGAAACGGAAACGTATTCACCCCCCCTCTACGTTTTCACAAGAATATTGAAGAGGGAAATCCTATGCAGAAGTCTAGGGCTGAGCACGGTCCAAAAACCGGACCGCACCGCAAACCGATTTGGCCCAAAACACCGGACTGAAATGTTCAGTCTAGGTTCGGGTCAGTCCGATTCAACAAATCATATCGACTAGTTTTGCGTAAGACCGAACCGGACCAAGGACCAAAAATGAGAAAAAGGATGGACCGAGGAACGGACCGAAATATGTTCGGTCCGGTCCAGTTCAGCCCGGTTTTTCGGTTCAATTTGGTCCGGTCCGTGGTCAATTATGCCCGCCTATGCAGAACATCAAACTTGAAATGGAAGATTTTTTTTTTCAAATGAAAAAATTCAAATAAAGTCCGGTTTTTTTAAAGAAGAAAAGTATTACTGAAACTTTGAATTCAATGAGAATTGGGGAAACAAATCATGAGAAAAAACACATTTGAACTTGATGGAAAGTGAAGCAAGTTGATTGAATGCATCATGCATGGCATCGTATTGTTCTAATATTTCTTACTGTAAGACGAATAATATTGTAGGACGAATAATCTTGATCGATTGTTTATATGAGATTCAATATATATATTAATAACTAACTTAACAATTGATCGAACTTAGACATAAACCAATACAAATACAAATACTACTTTAACATAAATAATAATACCAATCCAATAAAATTAAGTCCACTTAACAACCCCCACAGTTGGAGCGGGAGAGGAGTGGACGCTCAAACTGTCTTGAAACTCAACAAGTATCTTTTGTCCAGAAATACTACGAACATGTAGTTCACCTTTTAAAGCAATATATTGTACAACTATAAAAGTGCATTTATTGTCAAGAAAAATGGCTTCAATAAGATCTAAGCATCTTTAGCAAGCTTAGGATTAGTCATAACGAGCCTACCTTGAAGGGTTTCAAAGAGGGTTAAAAAGATCCAAGATTTAACTATTGAATCCACCGTAAGCCATTTCGTGGTTGGTTGAGCCGCACTTGTTGTAGTAAAAGATGTTCCCATGATGTGTTTTAACACATCAGAATTTTCACAATGATTTTTAAAGAAGTAACGCCACGCAATATAGTTTGGTTTATCAACATCAAGTTTAATGGGAATTTGATTAGTGATTGAGTTATTGACATAGAGTTTGCCGGTATGGAATAAGGTTGGAGTGCGGGAGAATCTTTTGTCATTATGAACGAGGGTTGAAGTGACTAAAGGAGAAGAAAAAAACTAGCAGTTGACTTGTATTATAATCGACTAAAGAATAACCAAAAAACCAACAATCGAATTTGATTCAGTCGAGTAAAAGAAAATCATTCGACTTTGTGAAAGTCGATAAAAGGAAAAAAAAAAGGCCAATTCGAATACCAAAGTCTATAACACAACGTTTAACTCAATATTAAAATCAAGAATCCACCGGCTTGTTACTCAAATCAAACAATCAAACAAAAAGGTCGTGATGTCGACAACACAAAAGAGATTCTTTATACCAAAATTGAAAAAAAATCCAACTTAGGGGTGTTTACAAATCAGGTAATACCCAAAGGAATTAAAAATCAAAACCGAACCAAATCGAATAAAATTGAATTGATGTTGTAACAGAACCAAATTTATCAAAATTGAACTGAATCAAATAAGATATTGGGTTTTGGTTCGGATATAGTTTGGCAAAATAAAAACCGAACCGAAAACCAAATTCACATAAATATATATACTTTTTATATATTTATATTTATATAAAAACAACCTTTAAAACACTTTCCTAATATAAATGTAAAACATTTTAAAATTGATTTTTTTTTGATAAAAATCTACATAACTAAATGAAATATATATAAATTATGTAATTCGGGTCAAACAAATTCAAATTCGGTTTTCAATTTTACTCAAAAAGTTTTTTAATCAAACAACCCGATAACTAAACCGATGAACACCCCTATTCAAATTTTAATCCAAAAAAAAAACTCGAAATAGATATGTTTCTTGTTTTCTTTCCTTCTCAATTATTAAACAAAAACCAGCCAATTAATGGCAGACTACAAAGTGTTTACATGAGACTCAATATTTATATTAAGACTAACCTAACACTTGAGCTTGAGCATATACCAACACAAATACAAATACTAGTCTAACACAAATACTAATACCAATACAATACAATTAAGTAAACTTAACACCATGTAAATCGAATAATATTAAGGTTCATTGTTGAGTAACTTGGCTGCTAGGGATAAAAATGTTGATGCTGCTACGGGTAATGGCAGTAAGTCTTCATTGCTTTCATATTTAAGGATAATGTTCTAAAGAAATCAATTCTAGTTACAGAGTTGAGGAATGATGAGCGTTTGGATGGTGTTGATGTTGCTATCCCATGGCAAGCGGTAGAGGAGGTTAGTACACGTTTTGCTAATACCCTATATGGGTACTTTATTGATAAGCGTCTTGCGTTTCCCATTATGGAAAATTATGTCAAAGATACTTAGGCTAAGTTCGGTTTGGAACATGTTATGCTTAGAAATGATTTTCTCTTTTTCCAATTCGCTAATAAGACGGGTATGGAACAAGTTCTAGAAACTGGTCCGTGGCTTATTAGGTTAGTGCTTATTGTCTTAAATGTTTGGACACCAAATACAGGTCTAAAAAAAGGAGAAAATTACCACAGCTCCAGTTTGGGTTAAACTACATAACGTGCCTATTGTTGTGTTTTTAGAAGTTGGTCTTAGTTTGATTACTACTAAGTTGAGACGCCCTATAATGTTAGATGCCTACACTAGTTCAGTGTACCTTAACTCTTGGGGTCCTAATACTTATGCTCGTGCTCTTATTGAGCTTTCGTCCAAATCAACTCTATTGGACACTTTGGTTGTGGCTATACCATTGCCTAACGGGTTGGGACACTCTATGAAACTATTGAAGTATAATATGAATGGTAACCTCCTCGATGCGATACTTGTAAGATTTTTTACCATGGGGATGAGCAATGTCCTAAACGGGTTAAGGTTTTTACTCCTTCTCAGTCATGGATGATTGTTTTGTTGAGGTTGCTCGTAAGAATGGGAAATGGAAGCAACCATCTAAGCCGCATCATATAGATGGGGTTCGTTTGAATAAACCTAAACTAAATTACTTCCATTGTCCTATTGGTAAAACAAATAATAATCAAGTGGAACCTAATACTTCGACTCCTATGGACACTAATGAGGCTTCGTCATCTTAGTCTAAGGGTGCAAATCAGGCATCTACATCGAATGGTAAACAGGTTACCACGAGTAATGTTGGTTTGAATGTTCAAGCTACTAATAATATATCCTCTAAGAACCCCTTTGATGTTTTAAAGGACCAAGATGATGTGGTTTGAAGTCGATACCTCGGCTGTTCAAAAAAATGAAACAAACTTGTCTTGGGACCCTAGGGGTGACATAGGAAGTTTAAAAGTGGATACTGGAAGTGACAGTGATGAACTTGAAAACTTAATTGATGATACAAGGCCTCCCAGGAAGAGCGGTATTTGGTCGGGTAAGAATGTGGACTTTGACCTTCTCACGAAGGAGGATGGGAAGAGTATTTTGCGTGATCAACAGGATGGTAATGATGATGGTGATCTAATGTAGCAGTTGGATAATTTTGGTGTTCTAGTTTGTATATGTAGTTAGTGTCGTCGTCGTTGTTTTAATTTTTTTTTCGGTCACATTCAATTGTTTTTAAATGTATTTTTTATAATATATTTTACCGGAAACCCTTTACAATTTTTATTTTTTATTTTTATGTTAATGACTAACATAGCTATAACATAAACCAAATATTAATCTAACGCAAATACTAATACTGATACGTACTAATCCAATACAATTAAGTCCACTTAACACTTAGATCCGTACTAGCTTTAAAATCCATTAATCTTTAACCAACTTTTACATATATCAAGAGGGACATTAATCTTTAATTAAGAATACTATTAGTTATGATAAATAACATATAAAATAATGTCAAAGTTAAAGATTACATGTGCATTGGCTAAGCCATATATTGGTTACTCTTTGTGGTTGAAGATAAGCTCAAGAGGTTTCTCTTTCTGCAGAGTCACCCCAAATTTTTCATTCATGTCAAGTTTTTCTGGATCCTCGTTGTTTGGAAGAATCCAATCGTATTCAAGAATTAAAGACGCTAATATAGTTTGCAAACTCTTGATACCAGAGGGTAAACCAGGGCACATTCTTCTGCCACCACCAAAAGGTATGAACTCAAAGTCACGTCCTGAAAAATTCAAGTGTGAGCCAACAAACCTTTCGGGTTTAAAAGTGTCAGGGTCCTCCCAAACTTTTGGGTCTCGACCGATTGCCCAAATATTGACCCATACTTGAGAATTTTGAGGAATTGTATAATTCATAACTTCACAAGCTTCAAGTGCACGTCGAGGAATCAGGAGAGGGACAACCGGGTGCAATCTTAGTGTTTCTTTGACACAAGCATTGAAATAAGTCAATTTAGAAAGATCAGATTTCATAATAGAGTTGGTGCTAATCTCAAGTTTTAGCTCTTCGTGTACTTTGTCCAGGATTTCTTTGTTCTTTAACAACTCAGCCATAGCCCACTCAATGGTCGATACCACGGTATCTGTACCGGCTATGAATAATTCCTGCATATGGTTAAAAAATATTATTATAAATCCATCAAATGATTACATATATGTTAACTGTTAATTAATACTGAATAAAATTGACCTTTGTTCAAGTAACCTAGAAGTGTATACGTTCAAATGTAAGATATTTAGTGTTTACACAAAGTTAGACGAATAAACAAAATGGTGCACAATGATTTATTATTCTGCATGTTAGATACCAATTTTAGTTTTCACGACTTAAAACTTGGATGTCAAATCTTGGAGTAATATGTATGCATTACCTAATCAATTACTGGAATATTCGAATAAACAAAGGTCTACTATTTAGATGGCTGTAGAAAACTTACCAGAACCAAGATATTGATTTGAGTATTCGTAAAATTATTTTCAAGCAATCGATCCAAGAAATCTTTTTCTTCTATCTCCACAGCTTCCTTGGTCACTGAAGAAGCTATTCGAGCTCTTCTTTCTTCAATTATAGCATCAGTGAAGCTAGAAACCTCTTCAAGACGTTTGAAGCTGTCCCTCCTTAATCCTTGAAGATCAAGGCCCCTAAGTATGGGGAAAAAATCACTTACATTTGGCGTCATACCATTCTTCAGTGCCTTCTGAAGTACAAATTTTATCCAATGAGCCGTTCCACGTTCGTCGTTTAAATCAAGAAAATTTTTGCTAAATAAAATGTTACTCAATGTGTTAAACAATGTAGTGAAAACAACTTCCTCAATTTTCACAACTTGTCCTAGCTTGGTATTCAAGAAATTTAGCATTTGAACCAACTTTTCATGTCTCAAATTAGACTCGGCTTCTATTGCTTTAGACGAGAACATCTCCGACCGTGAAATGGTTCTAAGTGATTTCCAATGTTCATTGCAATCTTTTGCCCAAAAAAAGTGGTAGTCTACCTTACCTAAATTAAATGCATCAGGTACATTGCGACCAGAAAGATGACGGTCTTGAATCTTAAGAATTTCCTTGGCTGCCTCTGGAGATGAGGCTACCACAAGAAGTTTAGAACCCAAACGAATAGAGACGAGGGGACCATATTCCTTAGCCAACATGGCGGTAGAGACATGTGGCTTGCTGCCTATTTGGTGCATATTTCCGATTATCGGCAATGGTCGTGGCCCTGGTGGGAGGTTTTTCTCAGTTTTAAAATACGTTTTGGTGATAAATAATAGGATGAGAGGTGTTAATGTAAGAAAAAGAGAAGTTAAGAGATTGTTCTCCATGAAAAAGTTTGCTATTTCCATTGAGATGCTTTGAGGTTTGAGTGTAGTAATGAATTGAAGTATGTATGTATATATGTTGTTGTGCATGGATAAACAAGTACGTGCTTTTTATAGACTACAATATCACCTATTTTGGTATAAAATATACAAGTAGTGGGATTTTTAGACGTAGTCAAGCTTTCATTTTTAATTATGTATAAAGTCAAACTTTTGAATCATGTAGTTTAAGAAGAAGGAAGGTACATAACAAGATGTTACTAAGCAAAGTCGATGCATTGAAATAGTCAAATGTTTTTGTCTGGCTTTCTATATTACTTGCCAATAACTTTTCTTAAATTGTCATCTTATTAAATATTCCCTTAATTTTTTATTCCAAGAATGCTAAGAATTTCCATGGAAAATACTATAAGAAGCTTTGGAAAATAAGACCTACTTTAATGGAGAGATTATGCTTCTTATTTAAAAATAATCTTTGTTTGGTAGACATAATTTATGAGTGATTATAAAAAAATAATTTTCTATTAATCTCTGAAAATAAAAAGTTACTTCATGTAGCTTATAAAAATAATCTCTTTTTATAATTTTTTTCAGCAACAGCACCGGCACCAACATCAGCACTAACATCAGCAACAACTTAACACCAGCACAATCTATTTTTGCCAAACATACCTTTGATATAGTTGTTTGGCATTAGAATATTAAGAGTGTTTGCAATTAAATTATACTCAACCTTATTAGTCTGGTTTTCAAAACCATGTTATTCTTGAGATTACTTGTCTTCGAATGAAGCCACACTTAATAACTGCCATTATTTACCGATCAAAGAGTGGATCAACTTGCCTCAGATGGATCAAACCGTTGACAAGCTTGAAGCATTAATAAAATAGTTACATTTCTCAAAAGTTTTAAATTGGCCCAAAAACCCTGACCGCATGCACCTGTGCCGGAAAAACGTTAGAGCATTGTTAAAATTAAATGGTTATATTTGACTAGCAATCTCTACTTCACCGTTGTCGCGATTTAGTGTTGCAAACTTATACAGCCACATTAATTTTTCTTGACAATCGGAGTCCCAAATCCCTTTATTGAAGTTGTATCTTATCTACTAATATCCATTTTGCCACCATCAACATTGAAATATCTTAAACATCCGGCCACCCAATACTACCCAGCCTCATCTCTAGTACTCTTGCACAGTCGGTCAATATTGTTTATCATGTTTACAACATATGTTGTGTCGCCAAAATCACATCGTGTCACGTCAATGAAAAATCCACTCAAATATACGATTATTATGAAGATTGGTGTTTTTTCTTGAATTTAAACTAGTAACCTAGATATACGTACAAATGAGTTTGATGTAGAATGTTGAATGTTAACAAGCAATATTTATTCGCAGATAAAATGTTTAGGTAATTATTATATGTAAACTAATTTAAAGACTATAGAGTCTTTCTTGAGTTTAAGCGTTTGAAATATGCCCTGAAATATCAAATGGATGGCAATATTAACTTGCTCAATGTATATATGCATCCACGTCTAGCTTATATCATTTCATTGAACACGATAAACTCGATTCAGGTACAATCGGATGTAAACTCGCTGAATACGTACATGTCGGCCTTACAAATTCGATCTTCAATGAGCCTGACTAGCAATAGAAGACTACATAAAATAAAAGGAAAAATTACCAAACTTGATCAATCAGTCAATCATACGAATTATCACTTTTCAAACTTAAAATTTTCAAAAGTAAAAAATAGATCAAGGGACTGGACAACTTCTACAAATCAACCATTAGTCGACAAGTGTCCACTTGCGATATGTGAATTAATCTTTTTTTCGATTTTTTAAGGACACGCGTCATGCGCAGACACGAGTTGGCCCAAAAATAAGTCGCCATCGATCTATTTTGGACTTTTGAAAATTTTAGGTCTGAAAAATGATAAGTCGTAAAACGAGGGGTCTATTTTGATAATTTTCTCTAAAATAAATGATAACACATAATGTGAGCATGAAATTACGCGAACAAAAAAGCCGACATTGTAAACGAGTAGCTAGGGGTGTTTACGGGGCGGTTCGGCTCGGTTCGGTTAGAGATTTAACTATTCATTGCGGGACGGGTAGTTCATTTTACTATCTAAAACCGAACCGTACTAGGCGGGTAATCGGACATGCGGGTAGCCGGGTACCCGAAATGAGCGGTTACCCGCAGTTCAGGTCACGGTTAACCATTTTAAAAAACTAATCGAATCAAATCGGACAAAAAATAACATAAATTAGAACGTAATATGTCATTGTAGTAAAATGAAATAACATTGAAGAGATTAGAGTCATAGTAATGTTGCCTCGTCGCAATAAAAACATTCAAATTATCATATGTAACAAAATAACTAATACTATTAATTTGACGTATATAGTTATGATCACTTTAATCATATGTAACCAATGAACTTTAGTAAATGATCGCATTAGGTAAGTGAAAGTGCGCTATACGATAAAAGTAGTGCAATAATATAGTTAATACTTGTACGTTTTTTTTTGAATGATTGAAACCTACATGTATATTATACACGGTTCTATTCGGGTAACCGCGGATAACTAAAAGTAAAAACCAAAACCTAACCGTGATAAGCGAGTTTATCCGGTTTCGGGTTTTCTCGGTTTCGCACTAGAAGAAAAAGTAGCTTTAGTGACGAGAATTCAGTCACAAAATTTTTTTGAGTCACTATTTAGATGAAAATAGTGACGATATAATTTTTCGTCATTATTCTTGGTCATCGGTAGAAAGTCTGTGACGAAACTTATAAGTGGTCAGTATTTAGTCACTAAATTACATAAATAGTGACGAGAAATTTCATCATTAAGTATTTAGTGACGAAAATTTGGTCACTATTTCACATATTGCTAACTTCATAAAATGATTAAGAATAAGGGCATTTAGATATGTACTTATTAAAACTTGCATATTCGTATATTAATCCAAAAATCATAAACTCTATCAAACATTACGGATAAAATTTGTATTATAAGGAAATATGCAAAATTGCACATATTTAACTTTCTTTGATGTATTCTCCCCTAAACATATTATTTGAAACCAATGTTTTAAAAACCGGGTTTTTTAATCGACCCGGTCAATTCACTGGTTACCGGTTCGACCGCTAGGTCTACCCGGTTTTCTATTAAAAAAACTCTTTTTTTCAAGCGGTTCGACCATCGAGTCAACCCGGTTTTCTATATAAAAAAAAGATGAGAAAAACCAAACCCAGTCGGGTTTGAGAACCGGGTCAACCCAAGTCACTTAAAACCCGACGGGTCTAACTGGTTAACCTATTTCTAAAAACATGGTTTGTTTTACCCGTCTTTTTTGTGACAACTGGCAATTTAGGGAGCCTATTTTAGGTAACCGCATTACGTTAAACTAAACCGAGCTTTGCCTTTATCACTATTTTTATAAACCATGACTTGATTTTATATCGTCTATTGGTTTTTACGGTTTATTTCATTATTAAATGAGTTATCGTATGAGTTTTAACTCTATTTGGTAGGTACTATTCGATTCGGCACTAGAAAAGCCTAAAACGAGAAATATTGTAACTTTTAAACCGTAACTCGAAAATTCACAAATAAATAGTCAAAACTCGTAGAAAAACACAAATAACGACGTTAGAAAGTCGAATGAACATTGTGGGACACTCGGGGGACAATATATAAGCTCGGGAATGGGTAAACGGGATAGTTACGAAAAATTACAACTCCGACCCCCCATTTCTCCCTATGGCCGGCGCCCCCCTCCTCCATATTTATTTATTTTTGAGTCCCCAATATCCTAGTATAAAAAGCCCCATCCACCCTCATTTCATACATTTTTTTCTCTCACTAAAAACACACACAACTCATCTTTCTCTCTCTACTCTCTCTCTCTCCCCAAATAATAAACCCTAACCCTAATTTCACCCACCACCGGCCGCCGCCCTATTCCGGCCACCTCCGGCCACACGACGGCGCGTGACCACCCACCTCCACCACCATCTTGAAGCTCTCTTTCTTCTCTTTCCAACCATATATAATACTCTCATTAAAACCTTCATTAACACCTTCAAATTTAAAGATTAAGATTCGGATTTTTAGGGTTTCAAGTGGGTTTTGCAATTGGTGCTTGAATAAGGTAAATGAAACATGGTTAGAGCTTGTTTAAGCTATAATAAGCCACGTATGGGCTTATTAGGGTTTCGACCCTATGGTATAATTTAGGGCTTTTGGGTGAAACATGGAATTAAGTCTAATTAGCATCTAAATAAACAAGTAATTAGTGTTTGGTAAGCATGTGGTGTATCAATTTGATGGGTTTATGCATTTTAGGTCTAGTTTCATATTTTTGGTTAGAATAGATGATGGGTTTTGTGTTTGGTTAATGATTGGAGCTTGAATGATTGTATTTGGATGTTGTGGAATTGATTTGGGTGATGTTTGATTGGATTTGGAGTGGTGTACGAGCTACCAAGGCCACGTACGTGAGCCTTGGTTGGTGTACGTGACCCACTTGGGCCACGGGTCCGGGTCGGGTCGTTTTGGTAGCTTGTTGGTTGATGTAGTTGAGGTTTGGATGAGACGCGTGGAGCCGAAAAGCTTCTAGAGCTTGTTTGGTTCACGTGGTCTTAACCGTGACCGTGTCATGACCTTTAGGGTCATAACATTGGTTTCGGGTATATTTGGTTGATTGATTGGTTGGCGAGATTGTTTTGAGTTGGTTTGCGATTGAATTGCGCTATTATGACTTTTAAATTGGACTTGATATATATATATATATATATATATATATATATATATATTGTCAACTTTGAGCTACGTCGGTGTTACTTTGACTTTTTAGTCAATAGTTGACTCCGACAAAGCCGTAACATGGACTTTGGTATAATTTGGACTATTGATTGATTAAAAGCCGAGAAGTCATGACTCGTGCTTGTGGACTCGAAACGAATAACGATATGAGATTAATATTGAAATTTGACGAAATTTATATGTATACATAAAAATGCTAATAGACTATGAAATATAAATAATAATTGGGCTTTTGTACCAAAAATATCGATAACAAGACTTATCTTGTTATTTACTATTTTTAAATAGAAACTAACGACTAAAATGGAAATATTTTATAATAAATGAGTAATTAATGTTTCGAGTGCACGTTTATCGATAAATGCCAATTATGGGCATTTAATATTATCTTCAAGTATTTATGTACTTACGTTAGCTGCATGGGTTATGGATAACCTAACGTTAATAGTGTTGATCCACGTGGGTAGCGGACTTATTAGGTTGACGAATCTAATAAGAGCCCGCTAGGTACGTTGGGTAACCTTATTAATTGGTAAATTATCCTTATGACTCTTTAGGATACGATTGATTTATGGAATAATAAGCGACACGAGTAAATAAATGAGTTTATCGAGTTGACGAATTCGATAAGGTCTACTATTTATTCTGAAACTTATTGGACTATGGAGTTTATCATTTAAAGGTCTCATTATGTTGCATTGAGTTATATATTGGTTGATTGAGTGCATTCATAGCATCATATTGAGTCGATACACCCACATGAGGATACCAAACACTAGGATTAAATGGCGAAACGAGACATTTTTGGAAATAACGAAATGGAATACATTGGGGTAGATAACGTTGATTTCAAGAGATATATATATTAAAGTTGGTCTACATTAATAGGTTGTTCCGAGTCGATAGTTGTTGTGCCGTAATTACCGTTATCTTCTGCTAGTGATTATTTGTGCGTTGATTGCTTGAGGTGAGTTTCATAGCACCACTTTTATCTACGTTTTTAACTATATTGGGGTGAGAATCATGCTACTGTTTTCGGACCGTGAAAACTATTTGGATTTGCTTATATGCTTGACTGTTTAGATAGATGTGCGGTAGTTGTTGCCTTAGACTAGGGTAGCAATCATAATTGCTATAACTGTTGCCTAGCTAAGAATAGACTTCTACCTCGACCTAGTCCAGGGTTGGCAATTGTTCTAGATTTTGCCACGACAGTGCTGGACTAGAGTCGCGGGGCCCGAGTAGTCCCTGGATGCGGGACATGTTTGTGGTTGGTGATCCGGGTAGGATCGGTATTTATCTATCTTAGGTCTTGCATAGCAAATCAACTCCTACTGGTCCACTATGATTTTGTTGAACTTAAACCTATGAACTCACTAGCGTAAGCTGACCTTTTAGCATAATTTCTCAGGTATTTGAGAGATGTTTGGAATACGTGATTGGTGGAAGCTTGACAAGAAGGCTGGGTTCAAGGATCATTTCTGACTTTGATAAACTTTGGGGACCTATTTTATTAAATCACTTTTTGGGCCTAATATTTATTCTTTTGGATTAAACGTTTTGAATACTTAAATTTGGGATTGGTTTTGAATGTTAAATGACTATCTTTTTGCTATACTTGTGTGCGATACCAATCCAATAGTAACGCCCCAAAAACTTTATTAAGTCTTCCACTGTACCAAGATTTGGGGGTGTTACAGATTGGTATCAGAGCTCAAGGTTATAGAGAATTAGGTATTTTATAAACCCTAAACTATAACCAGTTTTAAGAAAATTGATCCTCGACCGACGCACGCCCGCTTGCCAAGCCGAAGCTTCTTATTTGATTATTGTATGAACTGCGATTTGAATTATGAGATGATCTGTTAAGGGATATTGTGAACTGATTATGGAAACGTTACGATTTGGAGATATGATTATTGATTTTGGAAAATGTGATATGATTATTGGTTTTGGAAAATGAGATCTGATTATCGAGATATTACGGAATTTGATTTGAGGAAACGATATATTGTGATTTTGGAGTTTTGAACTCAATTGATTTGATATGGGATTATGTGATGGAACGGAACTTATGTGTTTTATTTAAAGGCATATTTTAAGTAATGCGGTACCTCTATTTCTAAAGCTTTCATTTTGTGATATATGTTTGGGTTAAGTTGATGCGCTTATTAAAACTAGTTGTTTCGAACACTTATACCTACCCTATGCCATTGTCACAGACTATGCCTTCACTAGCTTTTGATGTGTCTGAGGAGGTCCTTGTTGTTGCTAGTTCGCCAGCATTGACTCTCATGACGGTTGCGCAGGGTGATCCTTATGAGATCGCCCGTCACTCTAGTTCATCATCATCAGATCTCCCTAGCTCATCTAGGCAGCTCACTTTATATCAGGTCTTAGCGCAAGCACAAACTCCTAGGCTTGCTTATAGCACTGCCCACATGTCCGTGAGACCACCATCATCACCTATCCGTTTAGCAGCATCACCATGTCTTAGGAGGCCTAGATTTCCTAGTGTACCACCTCGGATTTACCTGACAGAGACTCCGACTCATGGACTCTCCCCCTATGGATGAGGGCGAGGAGGAGCATGAGGTCGAGGAGGAGCATGAGATTGAAGAGCAGTATGTAGATGAGGATGAGGATCCTCAGGAGGAGGATGATGAGGATATCCCAGAAGGGGGTACTCCTCCATTGCAGAGTCCTGCACATTCTCCAGGACCAGGTTCTCCTTTGCTTGAGCCTGAGTCCCCTGGACAACCTTTTGGTTTTGATTCACCTCCACATTCACTTGAGATAGGTAGCCCGTTAGGATCTGAGATACCATCAGAGACTGTTTCAGAGCCCGAGGAGTATGGAGGTACGGGTCTGATCTGGAGGAGGATTATATCCCAGAATATTAGTCTCAGTAGGTTGTCAGATCGACTAGATGGAGTAACGAGGACTGGTGTAGAGGATTTGAGGATAGATTTGACTAAGATAGGGAAGAAGTCGATGGCCTTAAGAGAAGGTCTGTCGGGACTCTTTGAGCAGGTTGGAGACAGGCATACAGAGTGCTTGACAGCCTTGGAGGCAGACCAAGCGCTTCAGCGCAAGGTCAGTGGTTTGGAGAAGGAGGTCGTGAGTCTTAGGAAGGATTGCGACTCTCAGCGTTTGGGGATTTTATCAATATGGAGAGTAATGGATGATGTTTGGAGATCATTTAGGAATTCTCGTAATCGTGGCTAGATAGTATTAGATTCATGGTTTTGTACCATCATGAAACTAAGTAGTACTTGGTTTGAGATGTAGGATTATCCTAGTCGTCTTCCTAGTATCGTTGTTAGGATCGTTTTTGATTTCTTCGTATCCTTCCATGTATTTCCACTTTTGAAACCTATGAGTTATGGTTATTGGAACGTGCATCCTTAGTTATGATTCGGTATCTGATTGTTTCGCTTTGATATAGCGTTATCCCTGTTGGCCTTGATTATGTATTCAGGCGTTATTAGGTGATTCTTGGAACCCAACTCTATCTTTTGAAACTGTTGTTCTTACCTTCAGAATGATGGCAACAAGACGAAACCCGCTTAGGAACAACCGAGCAGCTCCTGCTGCTGTTGTTGCCCCTGTTCATCGAGGTCTTCGTCCGGCCCCGACCACTCCACCTGTAGAAAACCCGAATGTGAACGATGGTGCTGAGAATGGTCCTGTTCCACAAAACCCTCCACCTGTGAACCCAGCCCACATTAACCAGCTAGTGTCACAAAGATGTCGCTGAACTGCTAGCTGGGACTAATCTCTCTAACACCTCTAGTGGAACCCCAATGCTGAATCGAACTCGAGGTTGTACCTACAAAGAGTTCCGATTCTGTGGTCCCATTGAGTTTGGAGGAACTGAGGGAGTAGTTTACCTAACTAGGTGGTTAGAGAAAACTAAATATGTGTTTGCCGTTAGTAATTGTGAGGAGGATTGTAAGGTTAAGTATGCAACTTATACCTTGAAGGACGAAGCGTTACCTGGTGGAACAACTATCACAGATCCGTAGGAATTGATGTAGCTTATAGTATGACTTGGACTCAGTTTAAGACTCTCCTGATCAAGACTTACTGTTCTAGGAATGAAGTTAAGAAGTTAGAGAGTGAGTTTTGGAACCATAAGGTTAAGGGTACTGACATGATGACTTATACTCGTCGTTTCCAAGAGTTATCGTTGCTTTGCCCTGATATGGTTCGCACTGAAGAGCTTAAGAGTGAAAGGTATACTAATGGATTGCCTATAGCTACCCGAAATGATGTCATTGCTGCGAAGCCAGTTAATTTGCATGAGGCAATTACTGTGGCTCAGCGTTTGATGGACTCTTATGTATTAGAAGTAGGAGACAAGGGTAAGAATGATAGGAGTGATAAGAGGAAGAGGAATGAAGTTGTTAAAGAGAATGGTAACAAACGGCAAGAGACTGCCAGAGTGTTTGCCATAGGAAATGGAGGAAGGAAAGATTATGAAGGTAGTAAGCCTGTGTGTGGTCGTTGTAACCGACACCACCATGGGCTATGCCCGAATGTGTGTAGGAAGTGCTCTAAGGTAGGACATTTGGCCAAAGACTGTAGGTCCCGACCACTTGCTGCAGCTCAAACTGCACAAGGAGCGAACTGGAAGGCCACTGTCACCTGTTTTGGATGTGGAAAGAAGGGACACTTTAAGAATGAGTGCCGAGAGCCGTGGATGAGAGGAAATCCCGGTAATGTAGGAGGATTTGCTAACCGAGGTGTAGGAAGTAATGGCTTAAACCCTATGAAGCGTGAGGTTGTGGAAAACCAGGGAAACTATGGTGCTAGGAATCAGCAGAGATACATGGGAACAGCGCATGTTTACGCTATTGGGAAGGAAGCTGGTGAGGACCCTAACGTAGTTACGGGTACGTTCCTTCTCAATAATCGCTATGCTTCCATACTGTTTGATACTGGTGCGGATATGAGTTTCGTATCCACCAATTTTATGCCATTACTAGGAATCGCCCAAACACCTCTAGGGTTTAGTTACGATGTGGAATTAGCCAATGGGAATAGAGAGAAGATAGACACCGTAGTTCGAGGTTGTACCTTAAGTTTCTTAGACCGCCCGTTTAGAATAGACCTATTGCCGGTTACCTTAGGAACTTTTGACGTCATTATCGGAATGGATTGGTTATCGAAGAACGGTGCACACATCATTTGTGATGAGAAGATTGTGCGTTTACCGTATGGCGGAAAAGTTATGAGCATACAAGGAGATCGGAGCGACTGTGGAAGTCCTTCCCAGTTGAGCATCATCTCTTGTATTAAGGCTCAGAAGTACATCGATAGAGGAGGTTGTCTTTTCTTGGCTCGAATTTCTGAAAAGAAAAGTGAGGAGAAGAGTGAAAGACACCTTAATGATGTACCCATCGTTAGAGAATTTCTGAATGTGTTTCCCGACGATCTGCCAGGGATTCCACCTCTCCGACAAGTGGAATTCAAAATAGAGTTGATACCCGGTGCGGCACCCGTAGCCCGGGTACCTTATCGACTTGCTCCAAGAGAATTGGAGGAACTGTCTAAACAGTTGGCAGAATTGTCAGAGAAGGGATTCATTTGACCAAGTTCGTCACCATGGGGAGCACCAGTGTTGTTTGTGAATAAGAAGGATGGATCGTTTCAGATGTGTATTGATTATAGGGAATTGAATAAGTTGACAGTGAAGAACCGATATCCGTTACCTAGAATAGATGACCTATTCGACCAACTCCAAGGAGCTAGTGTCTTTTCTAAGATCGACTTACGATCTGGTTATCACCAGCTTAGAGTTCGAGAGGAGGATATCCCTAAGACTGCGTTTAGAACTCGTTATGGACACTATGAATTCCAAGTGATGTCGTTTGGTTTGACCAACGCGCCAGCGGTTTTCATGGATCTCATGAACCGAGTGTGTAAGCCATACCTGGATAAGTTTGTGATAGTATTCATAGACGATATCTTGATATACTCTAAGAGTAGTGAGGAGCACGAAGAGCATTTGAGGCTCATTTTAGGATTGTTGAGAGAGGAGAAGCTGTATGCCAAATTCTCTAAGTGTGAATTTTGGATTCCGTCCGTGCAATTCTTAGGCCATGTGATAGATAGTCGAGGTGTTCATGTTGAACCAGCTAAGATTAAGGCCATTAAGGAATGGACAGCTCCTAAGAACCCATCAGAAATCTGACAGTTTCTAGGGTTAGCAGGCTATTATAGGAGATTCATTGAGGGATTTTTCAAGATAGCTAAGTCGCTGACCAAACTAACTCAGAAGGATGTTAAGTATGAATAGGGAGAAAAGGAAGAAGAAGCATTCCAACTTCTGAAGGAGAAGTTGTGTAGTGCGCCCATCCTAGCTTTGCCTGAAGGAAGCGAAGACTTTGTCGTGTACTGCGACGCTTCGCATAAAGGCTTAGGTGCTGTTTTGATGCAACGGGAGAAGGTGATTGCTTATGCATCCCGACAACTTAAGAAGCATGAGAAAAACTACACCACCCATGACCTTGAGTTAGGTGCTGTAGTGTTTGCTCTTAGGATCTGGAGACATTATCTGTATGGAACCAAGTGTGTAGTATTTACCGACCATGAGAGTTTGAAGCATATCTTAGATCAGAAGGAACTGAACATGAGACAACGTCGTTGGTTAGAATTGCTTAGTGATTATGACTGTGAGATTCGTTATCATCCTGGTAAGGCTAATGTTGTGGCTGATGCACTTAGTCGTAAGGAGGACATTCCACCCATACTCGTTTGATCCTTAGGAATGACCATTGTTTCGCCCTTACCGTCTCAAATTTTAGCCGCCCAAGTAGAGGCATTGACGGAAGAGAACCGTCCTTATGAGAATCTACATGGAATGGTAGAAAGTGAAAACGGCTTCTTGAAGCGTTCCGACGGAACTTTATGCTTCAGAGACAGAAGCTGGATACCATTTCATGGTGGAATCCGTGAGTTGATTATGCATGAGTCGCATAAATCAAAATACTCTATTCATCCCGGAGCCGATAAGATGTATCAGGATCTTAAGAAACTTTATTGGTGGCCTAATATGAAAGCCGATATAGCTCAGTATGTCAGTTGGTGCCTGACTTGTTCTAAAGTAAAGGCCGAACATCAGAAACCCTCAGGACTCTTAGTTCAACCCGAACTCCCAGAATGGAAATGGGAGCGAATAACCATGGACTTTATCACTAAATTACCAAGAACAGCTAGCAGCAATGACGCTAACTGGGTAATAGTTGATCGTTTAACTAAGTCTGCTCACTTCTTAGCTATTAGTGAAACCGATAGTCTTGATAAGCTTGCTCGATTGTATCTTAAGGAGGTAGTATCGCATCATGGAGTACCGATATCTATCATTTCCGATAGGGATAGTCGTTTTACATCCCACTTTTGGAGATCATTACAGACAACATTAGGAACAAACTTGGATATGAGTACTGCTTACCACCCTCAGACCGATGGTCAGAGCGAGAGAACCATTCAAACTTTAGAGGACATGCTTAGAGCCTGTGTTATTGATTTCGACAAAGGCTGGGAGAGACATCTCCCATTGGCCGAATTCTCCTATAACAATAGTTATCACTCTAGCATTCAGGTCGCCCCATTTGAGGCACTGTATGGCCGAAAATGTCGTTCTTCTGTTTGTTGGGCTGAAGTTGGCGAGAGTCAACTTACAGGTCCCGAACTTGTCCTAGAAACCACTGAAAAGATAGTCCAGATTCGTAACCGATTGCAAACCGCTCGTGATAGACAAAAGAGTTATGCCGATAAGAGACGTAAACCTTTAGAATTTCAGGTTGGAGATCGTGTTGTGTTGAAAGATTCTCCTTGGAAAGGAGTGATTCGTTTTGGGAAACGTGGAAAACTCAATCCCCGATATATTGGTCCTTTTCCAATCCTGGAAAGAATCGGACCGGTAGCATACCGCCTGGAGCTACCATCGGAATTGAGCAGTGTACACAATGTCTTTCATGTTAGTAATCTTAAGAAATGTCTTTCGGAGGAAAACATAGTTGTGCCCTTAACAGATATTCGTATTGATGAGAAATTAAATTTTGTTGAGGAACCGATTGAGATTATGGACCGTGAGATCAAAAGGCTGAAGAATAGTCGTATTCCGATTATTAAGGTTCGTTGAAACTCCCGACATGGACCGGAGTTCACTTGGGAACGTGAGGACGTTTTCCGTAGGAAGTATCTTAAACTTTTCATGACATCAAGCAACTCGGAGTGAAACCCGGGACGGGTTTCTTCTGAGGCTGGGAGGCTATGACAACTGGCAATTTAGGGAGCCTATTTTAGGTAACCGCATTACGTTAAACTAAACCGAGCTTTGCCTTTATCACTATTTTTATAAACCATGACTTGATTTTATATCGTCTATTGGTTTTTATGGTTTATTTCATTATTAAATGAGTTATCGTATGAGTTTTAACTCAATTTGGTAGGCACTATTCGATTCGGCACTAGAAAAGCCTAAAACGAGAAATATTGTAACTTTTAGACCGTAACTCAAAAATTGACAAATAAATAGTCAAAACTCGTAGAAAAACACAAATAACGATGTTAGAAAGTCGAATGAACGTTGTGGGACACTCGGAAGACAATATATGAGCTAGGGAATGGGTAAACAGGATAGTTACGAAAAATTACAACTCCGACCCCCCATTTCACCCTATGGCCGACGCCCCCTCCTCCATATTTATTTATTTTTGAGTCCCCAATATCCTAGTATAAAAAGCCCCATCCACCCTCATTTCATACATTTGTTTCTCTCACTAAAAACACACACAACTCATCTTTCTGTCTCTACTCTCTCTCTCTCCCCAAATAATAAACCCTAACCCTAATTTCACCCACCACCGGCCGCCGCCCTATTCCGGCCACCTCTGGCCACACGACGGAGCGTGACCACCCACCTCCACCACCATCTTGAAGCTCTCTTTCTCCTCTTTCCAACCATATATAATACTCTCACTAAAACCTTCATTAACACCTTCAAATTTAAAGATTAAGATTCGGATTTTTAGGGTTTCAAGTGGGTTTTGCAATTGGTGCTTGAATAAGGTAAATGGAACATGGTTAGAGCTTGTTTAAGCTATAATAATCCACATATGGGCTTATTAGGGTCTCGACCCTATGGTATAATTTAGGGCTTTTGGGTGAAACATGGAATTAAGTCTAATTAGCATATAAATAAACAAGTAATTAGTGTTTGGTAAGCATGTGGTGTATCAATTTGATGGGTTTATGCATTTTAGATCTAGTTTCATATTTTTGGTTAGAATAGATGATGGGTTTTGTGTTTGGTTAATGATTGGAGCTTGAATGATTGTATTTGGATGTTGTGGAATTGATTTGGGTGATGTTTGATTGGATTTGGAGTGGTGTACGAGCCACCAAAGCCACGTACGTGAGCCTTGGTTGGTGTACGTGACCCACTTGGGCCCCGGGGTCCGGGTCGGGTCGTTTTGGTAGCTTGTTGGTTGATATAGTTGAGGTTTGGAAGAGAAGTGTGGAGCCGAAAAGCTTCTAGAGCTTGTTTGGTTCACGTGGTCTTAACCGTGACCGTGTCATGACCTTTAGGGTCATAACATTGGTTTCGGGTATATTTGGTTGATTGATTGGTTGGCGAGATTGTTTTGAGTTGGTTTAGGTTTGAATTGCGCTATTATGACTTTTAAATTGGACTTGATATATATATATATATTGTCAACTTTGAGCTACGTCGGTGTTACTTTGACTTTTTAGTCAATAGTTGACAACGAAAAAGCCGTAACATGGACTTTAGTATAATTTGGACTATTGATTGATTAAAAGCCGAGAAGTCATGACTCGTGCTTGTGGACTCGAAACGAATAACGATATGAGATTAATATTGGAATTTGACGAAATATATATGTATACATGAAAATGCTAATAGACTATGAAATATAAATAATAATTGGGCTTTTGTACCAAAAATATCGATAACAAGACTTTTCTTGTTATTTACTATTTTTAAATGGAAACTAACGACTAAAATGGAAATGTTTTATAATAAATGAGTAATTAATGTTTCGAGTGCACGTTTATCGATAAATACCAATTATGGGCATTTAATATTATCTTCAAGTATTTATGTACTTACGTTATGTGCATGGGTTATGGATAACCTAACGTTAATAGTGTTGATCCACGTGGGTAGCGGACTTATTAGGTTGACGAATCTAATAAGAGCCCGCTAGGTACGTTGGGTAACCTTATTAATGGGTAAATTATCCTTATGACTCTTTAGGATATGATTGATTTATGGGATAATAAGCGACACGAGTAAATAAATGAGCTTATCGAGTTGACGAATTCGATAAGGTCTACTATTTATTCCAAAACTTATTGGACTATGGAGTTTATCGTTTAGAGGTCTCATTGTGTTGCATTGAGTTATATATTGGTTGATTGAGTGCATTCATAGCATCATATTGAGTCGATACACCCACATGAGGATACCAAACACTAGGATTAAATGGCGAAACGAGACATTTTGGAAATAACGAAATGGAATACATTGAGGTAGATAACGTTGATTTCGAGAGATATATATATTAAAGTTGGTCTACATTAATAGGTTGTGCCGAGTCGATAGTTGCTGTGCCGTGATTACCGTTATCTTCTGCTATTGATTATTTGTGCGTTGATTGCTTGAGGTGAGTTTCATAGCCCCACTTTTATCTACGTTTTTAACTATATTGGGGTGAGAATCATGCTACTGTTTTTGGACCGTGAAAACTATTTGGATTTGCTTATATGCTTGACTGTTTAGATAGATGTGTGGTAGTTGTTGCCTTAGACTAGGGTAGCAATCCTAATTGCTATAACTGTTGCCTAGCTAAGAATAGTCTTCTACCTCGACCTAGTCCGGGGTTGGCAATTATTCTAGATTTTGCCACGACAGTGCTGGACTAGAGTCGCGGGTCCCGAGTAGTCCCTAGATGCGGGACTGGGTAGGATCGGTATTTATCTATCTTAGGTCTTGCATAGCAAATCAACTCCTACTGGTCCACTATGATTTTGTTGAACTTAAACCTATGAACTCACCAGCGTAAGCTGACCTTTTAGCATGATTTCTCAGGTATTTGAGAGATGTTTGGAATACGTGATTGGTGGAAGCTTGGCAAGAAGGCGGGGTTCAAGGATCATTTCTGACTCTGATAAACTTTGGGGACCTATTTTATTAAATCATGTTTTGGGCCTAATATTTATTCTTTTGGATTAAACGTTTTGAATACTTAAATTTGGGATTGGTTTTGAATGTTAAATGACTATCTTTTTGGTATACTTGTGTGCGATGCCAATCCAATAGTAACGCCCCGGAAAATTTTTTAAGTCTTCCGTTGTATCGAGATTTGGAGGTGTTACATTTTTGGCCGGACCCGGTTCGACCGCTTGAACCAGGTTTTAAAACACTGTTTGAAACATAAACTTTCAAATTTCAATATGTAAAAAAAAAAAAAAAAAAAAACTTGTATATCAAACATTTTAAAAAATAACTTATAAAAAATAACTCAGATAATAATCAAACTTGTTCAAAGTAAATTACACGTTATTTTGGACCCGGCCCGATCTCGTTTGGAATAACACTATATTAGATCTCAAATTAAACTGTTTATTATCCAAACACTATTCCATCTTACTGTTATAACATCATCTTCATTCTTATTGCTCTCATTTGTGTTACGGTTCACATCTCTAGCTCTCATTTGTGTTACGGTTTGGATCTCGAGCTCTCATTTGATTGTTATTTCAAAATTATGGCTTGTTATGTTAAATTTAGGGCTAAAATTATGCCTCTATAAGGATTTTTATATAATCACTATTTGTTATTTTAATTTGATTATTATGTTAAAATTATGGTTTGTTATGTTAAATTTAGGGCTTGGTTGTTTAATTGTATGTTATGATTACTATATGATTATTTTTTTACGTGTAACTATAAATTGATTAAGCGAACGAAATGTAACTGAAATTTGTTGCTTTAACTGCTAATTACCCTGATTAAGTGATTATGCTTTTTAGTAAGGATTTGTATACATATTGTTTGATTATTATAATGTGTAAGTGTTTTAGTGGATAATTGTGCTAGTTAGGTAAAAAGATGTTCTTCCTCATTGTTGGAGAGAGTGAGGGCCTAGAACCAAATATATTGCATGGTAATCAGAAAGTGAGTCAAGTAGATGATAGGAGACGTGGATTGATAAGCTCTGGAATCCAGAAA
Organism: Chrysanthemum makinoi; assembly: GCA_910596185.1. NCBI lineage: Eukaryota > Viridiplantae > Streptophyta > Magnoliopsida > Asterales > Asteraceae > Chrysanthemum > Chrysanthemum makinoi. Next base: position 129,066,804 of record OU343224.1, on the reverse strand, counting down.
GTGAGTCTTGTAGAAAGATAGGAGACACGGATTGATATGCTCTGAAAACATTAGATATGATGCGCGTATTGTGAATTGGGATCTTCTTGCAAGCTTTTGGACTATTGGTGGTCGGCTGCAAATGGCACTTTAGGTTCAAGTCACCCATCTCCTGTAGTGAATATTTTGAATTTCTTTTCACTTTTTGGGGAGTAAATTTTTTTTTGCACACTAAAACTTTGTTTCATTATTAACTGATCATTAGGCTATTAAGAGTAAACTGAGTGGACCTGTATATTTGGTCTTTATGTTGATGGTATTTGAGATATGGTTATAAGATGACAATGAGAAAGAATCAGTACATAAGAAATGTGTAGGCAAGTTAATTTTTGGTGTTTTTGTGACTATGACGAGAACATGTTTGGTCACATAGTTGGTCATCTGTAAATCATCATAGGCACCGTTTATCGCTTCTCATTCTCTTTTCTAACATCATTAGCAAGGATTTCTATTTGAAGCTTGTTGCCACTCCTAAGAGGGTTTCCCACAAACTTAATAATCCAAAATTATTCTTGATTAACTTAAGAAAATCAAGTTAAAAGCTAGTTATTATTGTTATTGTCATTTATTATATTATAATCATTATTGTTATTATTATTTTCCTATAATATAGGATGCACTTATGAAAAACGTATGTGAACAAGTTTTAACATGGTCATGTGAAACATTTGCCATGATAGTAGTGTCACTATCCTACCACTTGGCTGACATGATCTTATTGTTTTCTGGGTGTAGCCGACTAGACACTTGCTTCAGTTTTGTTTGTTTAGCACCAAAAGATTAGTTGGAATAGAAGGGAAAACTTTAATTCACGGTCCTATTTTAATTCAAAGAAAGAATCGTCCATCAGATGGACTACCCACACTCGAGGTAACCTTTTCTGAGCTGCCTAGCACCTCTCAAATCCTGTTTCTTTATGGCGTCTTATGGACCTAAATCCTACCTTGGTTAGACTTCAAGTGAGTGGTGTACGTTCACTAATCTATTTGTTCTCAGATTATTATAGGGTTGTGCTAAAGACAACATAATTATGTTTAGGGTCAGTATGATTATATCAAAAACATGGTTTATGAGTATTGCTTGTTTTGGATGCCTGATACGAAGGGTGGTGATGTATTGCTTTTTTTCTCCCTCTATATGTGATCACTCGATTAAATACTATTCGAAGATGAAGATTAGTACAACTGAACCAAATCCTTGAGATCTAGCTCATGCTATTACAACCAGAAGTGGATTAAACTATAAGGAACCAGCCTACCCTTCAAACTCACACTACTACAAAAAGTTAAATAGAGCCCCCTAAATAAAGCCCTCTTTTTAAGAAAAAAAGGGTCTTTGTTACATTTCCCATTTTTTTCACTAATAAAGCCGGTCCTTACTTAAATAATTGGGCTCTATTACCCTCTCTCTAATAAAGCCGTGTTTCTTAGTTAAAAACCGGGCACTATATCTTTGGGCGGGTTTAATTCAACTTTTTCATTTCACAAAATCATTAGGCGGGTTTAGTTCAACTTTTTCAACTCACAAACTGCCATTGTTTATTCTCCCATGCCCTCCCTCCCTTCACCATGCCATCACTAGCTGTCACATCTACCGGAGTTCCTCCCCTCACCCATAACACCACCACCACCGGTAATGGTGAGTCATATCCCCTCCATGTTATTCCTTTAGATTTTCAATTGAAACTTCGGGTTAGGTATGTATGTGTTGAATTTAGGCTTATTATATTGGTTAACTTTTGGGTTAATGTATGCTTTATTTTGAGGTTTAGTTGTACACTTAATCTAGGTATGTATATGTATATTGCAGTATTGTTACCTTGAGGGTTAATTGGAGCATAGGGTTAATTTTTGACCTAATTGAAGAGAGTTTATTGATATTGTGTAAGTTTATAAACATATTACTGTTACTTAAAAGTTTTTGTTTTAATTTATTTTCAATTTTGTTGTTTAATTACCACATGATTTTTTATCTGCTATTCTTGCATAAGGGAAATGTAGTTCTAAAGCTTTCATATGCTTTTTTGTCTTATTGAAATGTTATATTCTTTTTGTTTTCTCATTGGTATGAGTTTTATGTGTTTTTACTGCTTGTTAAGGAGGGGCAAGTGGCTTCTTGTTATCACAAAGGCACAAACCATCTAATCCTCTTTTTTTCTATTTACTGATTGTAATTCCTAGCATCTAATGTGCATATGAGCTAAAACATCTATTTTTATTTGGTAATTTTGGCGTTATGTTGCATATTTCAGGAAATATCCAAGGTGGCATAGGAGATCAGAAATTAAGAAAGGTATCTTGAACAAATGTACATGTCATAGCTATTTGTGGTAATTCATGTTTGTGGTAGCCTGAAGTTATTATGATATCAAGAGTTGGTCAATAAAGGAAAAAAAAATTGAATGTGATCATCCTCTTTTTCCTGTTTTTGGCAAAATCAATTTGCTCTTAACGATATAGATTGTGATTTTTCTAATTTAGTATTTGTAGTAATATACTAATGCATCTACGAATATTATCTATCTAGTTAAAGTGAATTAGCTGTGTTGGCATGTGCTTTTGTAGTTTTGGGAACCACCACCAAGGTGGCCTAGTGGTCAGGCGTATTCGAACCTCGCTAGGTACATCTTGGGAGTGGCCAGGGAAAGGTCTCGGAACTTGTCACAAGGATACTTTGTTTAGGCCACCTACATCTGAACTGAACTAGGGAAAACCTCATATGATTACTTGTTTTTTGATTATTTTTAATGGGTTATTAGTATTGATCGGGGTTCTAGATGGGGGTTTGTTTTTATGTGATTTTGATGGGTTTGGCCGTTTAAGGTTTGGGGTTGGCAAGGACAGAACCGGAAGCAAAAAATCCATGGGTGTCCCGTGACCTCCAAGGACCCACCCAGGTTCCGTCCGTGGGGGTTGGTGCTTGTGCTGATCTGTGAATTGTGTAATGGGTTTTTTATGAGAATTGAAGATTGAATATATTAATGATTATGGGGTGCTTGGCATTGTGCTTTTGGTGTTAGGGAATAGCGAAAATGATTTGGTTATGTGATTATTTAGGTGTCAAATAACCAAATTTGGATAATCTAGTAGTGGTTGCAGCAAACCTAATCATAATTGCCTGATTATTCACCGATAATGATTGGCTCGATATGTTCTATTCTTTGCAGTCTTTTATACGAAAAATTGAATCTTGATTAGGGATTTAGATGGAGTGTTTATGAGGATCGAATTGTATGTTTATTTGAAAGGGATTATCTGATACTAATTTTTGAGTTGTAGATTGGTTGTTTATTTGTAGACCAAGACCAGTTTTAGTAGCGGCATTAAAACTAAGGTTTTGTAGAACCACAAGCACATCATGTTTTGTAGAACATGCCAAACACACGCACAATAGTTTTGTAGAACCACAAGCACATCATGTTTCTTTGTTTGTGCATTGTCATCACTCGTTGCTAACATGATTTGCATGTCATTAATTTCATGTAGACCTTCTCCAAAGTCCTTAGGAGTTGGGCTTCTAAAAAGTTCATGACCGGATGGTATGCACAGTTTTTCTTCATAATCATTTTACTCCGCTTAAAATTCTTAAACTTTTAAGCATAAACATGTAACATTTGTTACTTAAATGTTTTATAAACATATGTTTTGGCATCAATCTTTGCTTGCTTTTGACTCTTCTCGCAGTGTCATCCTGTTACCGCTAGCTATTACTTTCTACACAACATGGTGGTTTTTACATTTTTGGATGGTTTTTTCTCTCCTATCTATGCTCAAATTGGCATAAACATATTCGGTAAGCATACATGAACCATCTTTCCGGGCTCAAATGTTTGGCTTTGTATGAAATTCTTGCATAGTACTTTCATTTTCTATTATAGTTTCCGGTGATTAAGTCTGCACACGGGGGTGATGGGACCTGCTTATTTTAAGTAATTTGACCATAGCAAGTTGCTTAAATTCGTAGATGGGCTACCTAAAGTTTATCTCACCAAATTAATCATCTTGTAGCAACTTGTTAAGTGATTTTTTAGATCTGATTATTTAAATATTAAGTGATTATCTTTGCTATGGTGACTCAACGTTGCAAACTCGCAACTCTTTTTTTCTAATGTCTAGACTCTAGAGGCTTATTATTTTCTTCTACTCATATGGCTTTATAGCAGTTCAATAAACAATTTAAGGGTAGAAAAACCACTATTATCTATCGAGTTAAAGCCATAAAATAAAACATAACTGGAAAAAAAATTGTTTGTGCGCATTGAAAAGTCTATACGTTTCAACATAACAGTATGTGCCAAAAAGACTAGCATGTGGGTTGCTTGTTTTCTTTTAAATTTCTCTAGAATTTTAATATAAATGACAGCTTCTTTTTCTTATTTATTGGTGTCGTATGCAATACACCGGAAGGTTTTTATTCTCCCCATGATGTTTTTATATAGTCTGTCGTCGTACATACTTCTGATAGTCGCATGCTTTTGACTTGTTTTTCAGAGTGATCCTGTTGCTAAAAACTCTCGGCTATCGCCTCTTCCTCACGAACCTGCAGATTTTTATGACTGGAGTGCCCCATTTGATATTCCTCTTGATTCAACTTCAGTAAGTTAGTTGTCGAATCTTATTTCAATCTAAAACTTTTAAAGGAGCTAGGCAGTTGAGTGACCTGTAATGGGAATTAACTTGATGTGTAAGCGGTTCATTGTAACTTACGGAATATAATTAGATGATGCTAACAGGTGATACTTGAAATTTTGAAATGTTATGTGCAGGTAGTTATAATTTTAGTTTGGATTGCATATTTTGGAGAGGAAAAGATATAATATCTTATTTGCTCATTCATACTCAAGTAATTTATCTATATCTACTGCTAATTAACTCTAATATATGTAGGATTTAAACTACAGTTGCAAGACATTTTCTCTATATTTGATGGGTCATCTGGCGTGTTTCTCAAATAGAAAGACGGATTTGAGATGTCATCAACTTCATCAACCCCAATCTTTCGGTCAGGTTACTCAAAGGAAATGCATAATAACAAGACTTCACAGTAATGATTTTTCACTTTCATTTTTGTTCAAGTAGTCAATTACATTAGCTTGTAGCTTTTTTAAATGTGTTGTTTGCAAGAGCCGTCGCAAGATTAATCTCAATGTATCAATAGAAACTAAGTTGTAATATGAGTCGATCTTCTTTATCGGAATCAATACAATGTTCATTTCATAAAGGAATTTGATTTTATGTCTGTAGGGATTTTTTTTTTAATTATTATTGTTCACATAGAGCCATGTTCTTTGATATAAAACCGGGCTCTATAACAGGTAATAGAGCCCGTTTTTAAAACCGAGCTCTATTTGCTTTTCGAATAGAGTCCCTCCCCCTTTGTGCCCTCATGCAAAACCGGGCTCTATGCAGCCCTTTTTTGTAGTAGTGTCAAATGATCAGAATGAAGATATGCCTCAAAACCACAACAAGGAAACCAAAGGCGCTCAACCAACTGTTGAAAAAGTTCGTCCCTACGTTCCTTTAATACCATTTCCGGGAAGAATTAAAAAGGAACAAGAACGAGCGTTATTTCAAAAATTCATGGAAAAATTACAACAACTCAGCATTAATATTCCTCTAGTTGAAGCCCTTGAGAAAATGCCCAAATATGCTGAATTCATGAAGGATCTCCTAACCCATAGAAGACTTTCTGATCGGACGCAAATTACTTTGAATCAAAGGTGTTCTGCCGCCCTACTAAAAGACATGCCTCTCAAAGAAGAAGATCCAGGGAGCTTCACCTTACCTTGCACCATCGGGGGTATTATGTTCGACAAGGCCCTTGCCGATCTTGGGGCAAGCATAAGCCTTATGCCATTCTCACTCTATTCGCGCCTGGAATTGGGGGACCTGAAACCAACTAGAATGTGCATTGAGCTAGCTAATAAAACAACTCAATATCCTAAAGGAATCGCTGAAAATGTCCTTGTCAAGATTGATAAATTTTTCTTCTCGGTCGACTTCGTGGTCCTTGAAATGGAAAAGGATGATGTCCCAATTTTACTTGGGAGACCCTTTCTTGCCACCGCACATGCTATGATTGATGTCTTTAACAAGAAGATTTCGTTGGAAATTGGAAACAACAAAATTACATTCGATCTTGAAAAATCAATGAGATATGCTTCTTTCACTGACGACAACCTTGATGATCTCGACCTTATCGAAGCTAATGCTCAGAAACATGCTCAGGAATGCTTTCTACCTGACCCCTTGAAATCATTGAAATTCGAAGATAATGATGACATATCTAGCGATGGAGAAGGCGAATGGGAAGAACACGTTGTGGACAACCAAACGCTATGTTCAGCAAACACCCCAGAAGAAGCTGATACTACCCCCAAACTCAAGGAGCTCCCTCCTCATTTATAATATGCATTCATTAATGAGGACCCTAATTTTCCAGTAGGGATTTCTTCTTTGTTATCTTACGAGGAAAAGAAGTCGCTATTACATGTTTTAAACAAACACAAGGGGGCAATTGCATGGAAAGTTTCTGACATAAAAGGGATCAACCCTTCATACTGTTCTCACAAGATACTGATGGAAGATGATTTTAAACCAGTAGTACAGCCACAGAGAAGATTAAACCCAAAAGTCCAAGACATGGTAAAAAACGAAATCATTAAACTCCTGGACGCAGGTCTAATTTACGCTATTTCCGACAGTCCATGGGTTAGTCCTATTCATGTTGTGCCAAAGAAAGGAGGAATGATTGTAGTCACTAATGAAGATAATGAGCTAATACCTACTAGGACGGTCACTGGCTAGAGGGTGTGCATTGATTACAGAAAATTAAATGACGCAACATGGAAGGATCACTTCCCCCTTCCATTTATCGATCAGATGTTAGAAAGGCTCTCTGGACATAAGTATTATTGTTGTCTTGATGGATTTTCAGGATATTTTCAAATTCCGATCGCCCCGGAGGATCAAGAAAAGACTACTTTCACCTGACCTTACGGAACATTCGCCTACCGAAGAATGCCTTTCGGACTATGCAACGCCCCTGCCACATTCCAACGGTGCATGACAGCAGTATTCTCAGATATGTGCCAAGATTTTATGGAAGTCTTCATGGACGATTTCTCGGTTTTTGGTAACTCTTTTTCATCTTGTCTTAATAATTTATCTAAAATGCTTGTTAGATGTGAAGAAACCAACCTTGTCCTTAACTGGGAGAAATGTCATTTTATGGTAAAAGAAGGGATTGTTTTGAGGCATAAGATTTCACAAACAGGGATCGAAGTTGATAAAGCTAAGGTTGACGTTATTTCTCGACTACCTTATCCGACCAATCTAAAAGGAATTAGGAGTTTTCTTGGGCACACTAGCTGTTATAGGAGATTTATAAAAGACTTTTCCAAAACTGCTAAACCTATGACCCAACTTCTCATGAAAGATGCAAAATTTGACTTTAATGATGATGGCAAAAGAGCTTTTGATATTTTAAAAGAAAAATTGACTACCGCCTCTGTTATCATTGCTCCAAATTGGGGCAACGATTTTGAACTTATGTGCGATGCCAGTGATTATGCAGAGGGGAGCTGTTTTGGGACAAAGGGTGGACAAAAAATTCAAACCCATCTATTATGCTAGTAAAACCCTTAATGAGGCACAAGAACATTACACAACCACCGAGAAGGAACTCCTTGCTGTGGTTTATGCCTTTGATAAATTTAGATCTTATTTAGTAATGTCAAAAACTGTTGTCTACAATGACCATTCTGATTTGAAGTACTTATTCAATAAACAGGATGCCAAACCAGATTGATAAGATGGGTGCTGCTGCTACAAGAAGTTAAAATTGAAATCAAGGATAAGAAAGGGGCGGAAAACTTAGCAGTTGGTCACCTCTCTTGGTTAGAAAACCCTGAGCTTAAAGAACTTGACAAAGAAACTATTCGTGATTCCTTCCCTGATGAGCATCTCATGGCAGTAAGAATTAAAGATTCCAGTCCCGAACCATGGTATGCAGACTTCGCTAATTACCTCACAGCCAGAGTATTACCTAGCAACAAAACTTATGATCAAAAGAAAAAGTTCTTCTCAGATCTTAAATATTACTTCTGGGATGATCCTTTCCTATTTAAATCATGCCCAGATGGTATTATTCAGAGATGTGTTTTTGGAAATGTGCAGAAATAGATTTTGGAACACTGTCACAATGGACCGGTTGGAGGACATTACGGGGCCGATAATACCACTCGAAAGGTCTATGAGGCCGGATTCTTTTGGCCTAGCATTTTCAAGGATGCCGCAAAACATGTGAGAGATTGTGACGCTTGTCAAAGGGCAGGGAACATCTCTTCTCGTAATCAGATGCCACTTAACAACATTATGGTATGTGAGGCATTCGACGTTTGGGGGATTGATTTTATGGGACCCTTCAGCCCATCAAAGAATAAAAGTTATATCCTTGTAGCTGTCGATTATGTTTCAAAGTGGGTTGAAGCTGAAGCTCTGCAAACGTGTGATGCTAGAAGTGTCATTCGCTTTTTGAAAAGATTATTCTCTAGGTTTGGAATCCCTAAAACCATCATAAGTGATCGAGGGACGCACTTTTGTAATGCTATTATGGAGAAAGTTCTCAACAGATACGGGTACGGGTTACTCCACCGAATGTCTACACCTTATCACCCACAAACTAATGGGCAAACGGAAAACACCAATAGGGCACTCAAGCGAATTTTTAAAAAATCCATCAGCAGTAACAGAAAAGACTGGTCCGACAAACTCGACGAAGCTTTATGGGCATACAGAACATCCTTCAAAACTCCTATTGGAATCACCCCTTTTAAGATCGTTTACGGAAAGCCTTTCATCTTCCCGTAGAATTGGAACATAAAGCATATTGGGCTCTCAAAAATGCTAATTTAGAGGCAGATGTGATCAAGGAACACCGATTTTCTCAAATAAATCGCTTAGCTGAATTACGAGACGAAGCATACAATCACGCCAAAGCATACAAAGACAGGACCAAAAGATGGCACGATAAGCGAATTAAGGATACAAATTTTGAAGTAGGACAAGAAGTACTCGTTTTCAACTCAAGACTCAAATTATTCCCTGAAAAAATGAGATCCCGTTGGGTTGACCCCTACACAGTAAGTAAGGTATTCACCTATGGGACTATTGAGGTTCATAATAAGGAAGGAGACTTTTTCAAGGTAAATGGGCACCGAGCAAAAATTTACTATGGACGGGATGTTAGTAAGCTTTCGGGAGATGAGTTCTTCGCCCCTGCATAAAGCCTCGAGGCTATGAGTCTAACTTAAAAACTCGTAAATAAAGAAAAGTGCTCTTTCGGGAGACAACCCGAATTATCTCTTTCTTTTGTTTTATTTCTATTTCTATCGGTTTTTGTGTTTTTAACCATTTTTGCAGGAAACAAAGAGTGATTGCTGCTGCAGCATTCTGATCTGACTATAGTTACGGCGTAACTCATCTCAGTGGTTACGCCGTAAAAAACCCCTTACAACATAATTTTGGATGCATTACTATTTACGGCGTAATTCCATCTCAGTGGTTACGCCGTAGCTACAATCTTGCAGCTTATGCCAGGTTTTGCCTAGTTACGGCGGAACTCCTTCTAAGAGTTACGACATAACTATCTTCTACACTACTACTTGCATTTTAAACACAGTAACCTTGTATTAGTATTTTAAATGAACTTTGTGGGTGTGTTCCCTGTAAACCCTAACGAGACTTCACTCGTCCACTTGGGACACCAAGTGGTTTAAAAGGCTTGTTGCATATGCTAAATGAAACCGTGATTCCTACGAAAGTGAGTTAGGTTTATTTTTCATTTTTCATTTTTCTTTTTTAGAATTATGCTTGTCGGTAGTGTGATTTCAGGGTTTGAAGTTTGCTCGTGGATGCTTATACGAAGGCACGACCTTTTTTCGTGGGCCTTTTTTCTTTTTGGAGCAAATTTCAGGGAAGTTCTCGCTCTAATTCTACTTTTCTCTTCACCTTTATTTAACTCTTAGTACAAAAGGGACTTTGTACAATTCAAGTGGGGGGACGGGAGTAGAATTGTCTCTTGAACTTTATTTTGCCTTCGTTTTTCAAGTTTATTTTGAAAAATTATGCCGTTTTTAAAATTTTGACATGTTTTTCTTAACCTAACTAGATTAGACCTTAGCCGAGCACATGGTGAGATTATCCTTATCCGTTTCCCAATTTTTACCCCAAATCTACCAAATTATGAGTGTGCCGGTAGCTTGTAAACTTTAGAACTTGGCCTTTGCATCATATCGAGACCATAGACGAGGTATGTTGAGTTAGCTCGATGTATTTGGACTTTTCAGTTTAAGAAGGCAGTATTATAGGATTATCACCCAAATAGCCTACCATCGTGTGTCTATCGATTAGTCACCTTGACTTCTCGACCCCTATGTGAAACCCTTTTGTTGCACTCACCTTTAGTGTAAGATACCCCTAGATACACCCATCTGAGCCATTCCTTTCATTTTGTTAACCCAATATATTTTTTCGATACACCTATACACCTTAGCCTACCCTGTAGTATTTATTTGTGATTGGGAAGTCATCATTTGCCTAAGTTCAAGGTTCAAGTGGAAAGGTCCAGGAATCACGCTTTCGCCGACGACATATCCTTAAAGATCATTGAAGACCCCCTAATTCCCATTGTTCATCTCAAGTGGGGGGATGTTATGTTATGTTATGTTAAAAAAAATAGTTATGTTATTCAGTTTATTGTAAAGTGCGATGTTATAAGCACTATGTTATGAGCTTTTATAGATTTAGTATCGAGGAGGCCACCTCGGTCACATTTGAAGATTAGAGTTGGAAATTGTGCCAACAGTTGAAGAAAAGATGGTGTGCCCATCATGACGTCCTCTAATGACATATCTACCTAGTATTACATGATCCGGTTTCTTGACTTCAAAGCTTGAACTTTGGGCGGATGGTAAGTGGTGATAACTTGGTTATAGATTTAGACTACTTGATTGATTTTTATTTTACACCATTTTTATATCCCATGTCATATCCTACCCTTTAGTCATGAAGCGTGTCTAGGTGATGCAGCGAGCAATCTTTGGTGTCTTGGCCATGGATTTGGCCATGTATCATTGATTTTGTCCACTTCGCCGTGACATGTTAGTAATGACGAGTCACCCTTAACCTTTGTCATGTCTACCCATATTGCCTTCAAAAATTGTTTAACCCTTAACTCTAGTGGTAGAGATTTGTGTAACCGCCAAGCTTATGATAGAATACATGCTATGACTGTGCAATTGAGTGATCACCCCGAAATTGACACTTAGAATAGTTGAGAGATTTGAGTGTTTCGTTCCCATTTCGTGAGGTGTTCGGCTTTGTTTTATTCTAGCATAAGGGATTTGGGAGGATTCTCTCAAGTTATTTACAACTTGATGGATCAAGTTGTAAACATCAACCATTGGATTAAATCTAATGGTTCAAATCATCTTATGTTCTTTTGATTTGAGCCATTGGATTTGATCCAATGATTGATAATTGCTTAACTTGATCCATCAAGTTATTTATAACTTGAGAGGATCTTATCCCTTTGTAAACTTATATTTTCCTGGTAATGGGAGATATCTTTTTAGGAATCTGTCTAATAAGGTCTACTTGAGGGCAAGTAGAGTTCAAGTGGGGGGATATTTGATAATATCAAATTATCCTGAATATTAAGTGTCAATTTCCCCTGATAATGCTTGTAATTTATATCATTTATATGGATTTACGCTTGTTTTCCATTATATTCCACTTTCAGGTAAATTATGAGCATTGGAGCTAAAGAGAGCAGGAATTGGAGAGTTTACTGTAGATTTATCATAGTATGCTCACTTTGAAGAAGTTACAGCGTAACTCATCTCTCGCAATACGCCGTAACTAAAGCGTGACTCAGAAAACCAACTTATCAGAAGATTACGGCGTAACTCTTCCCAAAGATTACGAAGTAACCATATTAGGTCAAATGAGGTTCCGCGCCGCTGATAATTACACCGTAACTCATGCATCAAACTACGGCGTAACCAAGATTCATTGAAGATACAGCGTAACCCCTTCTAAGGTTACGCCGTAACCAACAGATCTAGTGCAATTTACGAAGGATTAGAGGATTACGGCGTAACTCTTTTTATAGTTCCGCCGTAACCACGACCTGGCCTATAAATACCACACGATTTCCAGCATTTCAGAGTATCCCATTTCACACATAACATTCTGAGAACGTGAGAAGAAGCCAGAGGCAGGTCTAGAGGAGCATACGGAGCTATCTCCAAGGGATAAATCACTCCCCTACGATAAGCATTAATTTTTTATCTTTTTTTTTTAGTTTTGATTCATGTATTTCGTAACATTAAATATTAAATTGATTTGTATGGTTAATATGAGCGGCTAAGCACCTCTCGGTGTTAGCCTAGTTATGATTCCTTAATTGTTTTGTCTGCGTTTACTTTACTTCCATATAATTATTTCTAAGTGTATGCACGCATAGTTTATTGGTAGCTACCCTTGTTTCGGTAGTTTTGAATGGCGGTAGAGACCAATTGCTTAGGAGATATGACCAACTGACCCTAGGTGAGCGGAATGAGACGGGAAGGGTAAGATATGACTAACTGACGACCCTTTCTACTTGTACGATTTGACCAACTGATCACCTACCGTTTGGATGAACTTAAGAATTAGGGGGTGAGTGTTTAAGTTGCTAACGCCCGGGCATGCACTATTTTAAGTCTAGCATGTAGCGGAACTTAATGACTCGGCTTAGGGGACCAGGAACAACTGGACTTATGAAGGGATACATGACTTCTCCAGTGGTGGCATCTTTGCTGATAGGTTAGGGCGAACTGACCAAATGCTGTCCTCTCGACTTTGACCCCACCTAAAGTAATTGGAAGTAATTAGATGTAGACATTACTAGCTAGGATGAATAACTAGGTTAGCACCAATCTCCTCTATTGATCACACCTTTGCCTTTATTTTATTTAGTAGTTAATTAGTTAATTCCCTATCGAAGTCATATTAAAATCTGTGACACCTATACTTAGTATTAATCCATAAACATAGCTCTTGGGACGACCTCGGTTTTACCGAATACTGCACTACACACGACCGGGTACACTGCCCGTTAGTGCATTAGGGTAGACCATAGGTATAACGAGTAATTACAATTATTAAAACCTGGTCAAGAAACCTGCATCAATATGTTAAAAACAAAGCTCGTGCCGAAGGATGTATTGCTGAGAGATACATAGAAAAAGAATGTTTAACATTTTGCTCCATGTATCTAAATGATGTTGATACAATCTTCAAAAAGGTTGAGCGTAATAATGAAATGGTAGACTGTGGTGGTGAAATTTATATCTTTTCATGCAAAGGGCGTCCATTTGGCATTACTGAAGAACATGTTATGAATGGCCCTGAATTGGAGAAGATTCATACATACATCTTAAATAATTGTCCAGAACTGAATGAACTAATAAAGTAAGTACACTCTTTCATGTAATGAAATTTTATTATTGGCTTTGTGTATAGTAATAATGTTGCTTAATTTTCAATTTCTACAGTGAACACAAAGCTAAACTTGAGGCAGAAAACTATAGCAATGTAAATGAAATTCATAATAAACAATTCACATATTGGCTTCAACAACATGTAAGAGTTACCTTTCTTATCTATTGCTTTAAAAATAAATATGAAAAGTTTTAACATTGGTTCATATGTACTTTACATGTTTTCTGTTTAGGTAAATGATTGTCAAGAATCCTCTGAAATTCGAGTCTTGTTACGTGGACCATTATTAATGAACCGATATAGTGGATGTATGGTGAATGGGTATAGGTTCCATACCGAAAGTCGTGAAATAGATAGGAAAACTTAAGATAGTGGAATTGTAGTGAAAGGCGAGCATGATGAAGACATTATTGACTACTATGGGATATTACATGAGGTATTAGAGGTGGAATACTTAGGAGAAAATAAAAGAGTCTTAGTATTCAAGTGTGATTGGTTTAAGGTCGATGATAAGAAAGGACTCCAAGTTGATAAAGAATCTGTTGCTATTAGTATTAACATGTCCGAAAAGTGGTTCAAAGATCAGCCATATATTCTTGCATCTCAAGCCAAACAGGTTTTCTACGCACCAGACCTTAAATTAGGTAAGAATTGGTATGTAATAGAAAGTAGCCCTCCTCACAAATTGTTTGATGTTCCAATGAATGAAGTATATCAGGAACACGAGGCATATTCAAGTGTAATTTCTAATTCCAATGTGGAACCATCATCACTAACAAGAGGTACCATTCCATTGGAGTTGGTGGATGCCTCAACCATACGATCAAGTAAAAATCGTCATGTAACAGATGAATATAGTGAATGATGAAGAAATCGACACATTAAATCTGGAATTTTCTGAAAATGGGGAATCATCACAAGAGTAATATTCTGATATATATTAGTTTATGTTCTTTAATGATTGCAACGAAAAGTGCTCAGTTATGTTCTTTGCTGATTGTAGCTGAATTTCAGGTGGCTAGTCATGACTTAGTCCTAGGAATCTTCTGCTTCATGCTATTTTTTAGAATTTATGGTATGCTAAGATTTTAATAATTAATAATAAAAGGCTAGTCGTGACTTAGTCCTAGGAATCTTCTGCAACATTTTTTTAGAGTGTTACATTGTAGTTGTGATGCTTAAATACATGCTTATCACTTCCTAATGATTCTGGAAAGAAAAAGAAGAAAAACGATGAATAATTACATTATATCAGCTCTGTTGTGTGAATCCAAATGTGATCACTTTATTACTCGTAATTCCACTTATGTCCCTAACTCTGCACAGTCCTTCTTGACACGCACTTAAACTGCTTGACCTGATAATATGCTGATAAAAATGTAACTTAATGTCTTTATGTTGACTAATTATGATTAGGCACAATAGTTACTCGAAAAGAAACTAGAGCTTTAGGCGAAACTAGAAAGAGTTGATTAAACAAGGGAAAGTTAGTTTTTGAAGTCGATGAATGTTTTGGACGAATAGTAGGAAATGACAGTCAGCACTTTATAACGAAAGGAGGATGTGTGATGCGAAAATATTGGATGGAACAACATGGAAAAAACAACCGGAATCATTGAAGACTGATATAATCTCTAAAACCACTGTAAGTTTGAACTTTCCTCTTAGCTAATCAATTTTTAAATCATGAAGGTTGTGTGTTTAAGATTTTTGTATGTAAGATAGTTATGTATGTTCCGGAGTTAGTTGCGTCCTGTATGTAAGATTGTTGCTCTCTGATAAAATTTTATGGGCACTACTTCCTGCATCATCACGAGCCTTGTTCATCACCTAAAAGAACAGAATGTCAAGTGTCTTTGTAACGCCTCGACCCGACAATATGGTGTCATATCAGAGCAAACATAAAATAACAAAAGGAAGTCTCAACATAAATTCTGAAATAAAGTAAGTCAACATGACTTAAAATACATAGGTTCCCAATGAAAGAAATTCCAACAGAAATAAACTAAAATAACAAAGGTCTTAAAATGGCATCATAAGTTCAAAGCTAAAATATCTAAGGTAAGTCCACACTAAAGACTCAATCCCAAAGCAACCCCAAACTCCTAGCTTAGATACCTGCCATGAAGAAAAGGAAAATGCGGTTGAGCTTCAAAAGCTCAGTGAACAGATATAACAACAAAGAAATATGAAACGTAAACGAATACGTAATATGGTGTGAAGGAAAAATAAATGAATCATAAAATGAATACATAAAAACGAAATAACGGATAAAGGTTTAGTCATCTACCGTGAGCCCATAACATATATCAGAAATAATCACACATAAGGCAACATATGTAGGGGAGGCCTACCAGAGTTATGAAGGCGTGCATGCATGCGGCATCAATCATCGATAATACATATAACAGATAATCGATAAACAGACCTAGGATGCATCCATACGACCCTACCTCACATATACAAAATATGATCCACCACCAAGGGACGTGGCAGAACATCACTCTACTGCCCTAGAGTCATGCCAGAGGTGCATCCCTGACATGGACATGGAACCCCCATGCCTAGTGAAATAATGGCTCGGGTGTGTCAAACTAACTTAGGTCGAACGGAATGTCGAAGTGACACATATCATAGGTAATCATAAAGGTCAAAAAGAAATACATATCAAAGGTTCATAATCATAAGGTCCAAATCGAAAGTCCAAATCAGATATAGCAAGGTTCAACAAACGAAGTTCGCACAAACAGAGGATCACAAATAGAAGGGATTCATAGCAATGGCATAGGAAACCCTAATAAGCATAAGAGAAAGGCCAAAGAAATAAAATCATCGAGAAACCTTAATGAAAAGGTCAGAATATCTGTACCTTATTCCAAAAGCAAAACTAACAAAAACAAGAAACACGGAAAGCAAAGGATCACTCCTTCTTCGCAGAACCTATACAAATTAAATACCACGTATTACTTTTAAGTATGATGAATTAGGTAACGCTCCATGAGAATTAGATTACTCATTTTTAGACGGCTTTCCATTTTAAGTACTTTCTATTTTAGTAAGTTTAGTTATTTATGATGTAATAAATATTATATTAGATTAACATGAAGAAAATGATGATTATTATAGTTTAGGGTCTAAAGTGTAAATATCAAAAGTTTACTCTTTTACAAGTTTAGTCCATGCATTTATATAATTAACGAGCCAACCTTCTAGTTTCATTATTTACAAGACCAACCTTACATGATTCATTATTTACAAAATTAACCTTATACCTTTATTAAAATAAAACCTTATAAAACTCTAACCAAGTTATTCGACGACTCATGTACGATTCATACCTAGGTCGAGACATGCCTTAGCTTCTTTTATCCACACGACACAACAATGACCACCCTAGACCCATATTTTTGTCGACACAATAAACCAAAGTGTACAAGTACGTACTAGTCTCATTTAACTCGATACAAAAATAGGTAAGGCATGATTATGGTCGTGATAACGTGTACTCAATTTTATTATTTTATGTGATCCATGTACATCCTTCTATGTGACCATTTATTAGTGAACATGCACGCAAGAAAAGAAATCCAAAACTAGTTCACACTAGTATGCAAGAGGGGTCTAACAATTCAATATATTAAGTCTACATGATTGGTCGAATGGAATAGCTATTTAGATATTTGCATAAGACTGGTTTATTATGATAGAACATATGTACATTACTTGTTTCCAACATTGGTACCCTCGACAGTAATCAAAAGACATCAGTTAATTACATCTATGTGGTCGAACATATTTTATCAAAAGTTATATGTCCCCTTCTCCCATTCGACAAGTACAAGATCACAACCTTTGTTACTTCATTAACTACTGTTATGATTTCATGTGATGCATGTTTAAATAGTATGATAACAAAACGCATTGCTGGACATAGCCATGATCAGATTCAGAAAACCAAACCAGGTTCAAAATCAATTCAGGTTACATGTTTATGTATAAAAGGGACATGCGTAAGGTAGGACAAGTCACGACTAGAATTCCAAACTCACAACAGATTCGTAAGGTGCATGTGTCGACATATATATAGGTTTGTTACATGGTTTTGTGTAGTACTTATATTAGGTTATAAAGACTTAGGTTTAGCACCGTGATTTTAACATGAATTATAACAAGACATGCAGAAGGTCATCAAACCCACGCCCGTAAAAATGTAAAAAAACAAGGAAACGAGTCGTAGTGGTACCTTTTGTAGCGTGCAATGAGAAGAACAAACAATGTACAAAACCGAACCAAATACGTGAAGATAGCAGCCTACAAGAACCTCGAAACTCCCTCTTTGGACCTCCTTCTTTGCGACAGGAAAGAATGGAGAAAAACACTTATGTTGCCGTCACTTTTTGAGAGACTAGGGTTTTTGCATGAGAGGATTATGAGTGAATTTATATATGTCGAAGATATATGGGATGGGTACATGTGGGAGTCGGGTTTTTAACAAGCCAGGAGGAAAAAGAATACATGGGCGAGTCGCATATGGGCTTGTGATCTTTAGTTATATGGTTTGACATTTTTTGTGCATAATCTACCATGCGCTTTATGAGCGTGACTTGTATTTTAGTTGTAGTAAATGTCGATTTTATCTTGTACTTGACTCTACTATAAGTTCAATTATTATTACCTTGATGATAAATGATTAAAGTTTCATCATTACCGCAGTTAGGTTAAAACAT
This sequence comes from Chrysanthemum makinoi, assembly GCA_910596185.1. Classification (NCBI taxonomy): domain Eukaryota; kingdom Viridiplantae; phylum Streptophyta; class Magnoliopsida; order Asterales; family Asteraceae; genus Chrysanthemum; species Chrysanthemum makinoi. The sequence continues at coordinate 129,048,491 of OU343224.1, read as the reverse complement.
TGTATGAGATTAACATATTTTACATATTTTATAAATATTAAATGTGAGGGTAAAATGGTCTTTTAACATGTTTTATATTTTTAGGGTTTTCTGATTTTTTACAAGAAAACCCGTGTGATTACCTTCCTTTCTATTCAACTTGGTTATCAAGGATTGCTTATTTGTTCTGTTTACCTCTTAGACCCATAAACCCACTGACATGCATTTTTATTTCTAGGAAAACTCCAACTTTGATTCCAAGTGTTCACAGATGACTAATGTTATGTCATCACAGTTGGGTTACCAACAAAGAAATCGATGGGAAGTTGCACTTGCATTATAAAGAATATCATACTGAAGAGGAGCAATGACACGTCCGGCCAAAAGGTATAGACGTGTCGGACGGTAAAGTTATGTGAAAGATTTGCAAGCCGAGAGTTTCCGTGTTTTAACCTTACTTTTTACACGCTTTTAATCTCTTCTTTCTTTTTGATTTTATGATTTCTTATTACAATTAATTTTCACTTAATTAACTCTTTAAGATAAGCATTAAAAATAAGAAAAATCGAGCAATGAATGAAATTCCACCCACAGTTGGCTCACACTCGCCATAGAACAAATACGGTGAGTTAGTTAAATAAGAAAATCAATATTTTTTATTTATGTGCATTCTTGTAATGTGTTTTGTGGTATTTATATGAAACAAATAGTAGAGAGTAGAAAAAAGAAATTCCAAAAACTAAAACAAAGGGAGAATGACACATTATTCAAAAAAGAAGAAGGAATGATTAATGCATAAAGGATACCATTTAGGTAATTTTAATTTACATACCTACTCTGAATAAATCTTAAACTTATAAATAATGTGTGGGTGAAATTATATGTTATTTAATGATGCATGAGATACAAGCTCTACTAAGCCAATTAATATGCACACCCGGCAGAGATATGTTTGAAACGACTTGGTCATCTTCCCCGACATATAAAAGGATGTTCTGCATCTACTAAGCAAATATTAGAAACTGTTAAGATCAGAGTTGAAGGTTATGAAGGAATCACACATCAAGCTTCAGGAGGAGACTAAAGCTACTAATGAAAAATTGGATTTCGTGTTGGAAGAGATGAAGAAGATGTCTCAATTGCTACTACAATTTCAAAAACTTGTAAGTTCTCATTCTATATTAAAGTCATTTTGAAGTTTACTTAAAGGTAGATTGTACTAGATTATTATGAACTATAGAATAACCAATGGAGCATTAGTCCAATAGTTGGAGCACTTGTGCTTGAGTCAATTGACTCAGGTTTAAGTCCCATCTTTGGCATTTGCTTCATATAGGTACCCACCTCCGCAAAACCTATGGGCATACTGGAGAGACTTTGTGGAATAAGAGCTCGGTCCGAAGTCTTGGCTCGTGCTCAATCCACTGCCTCACTAGGCTAGAGAGTTGCTCTTTTTTCTTGTGGGGTGGACAATGGCTGGTGCCAAAAGGCACCCGAGGTTAGGGTGTTCCCGCCAATCTACACATTTTATGGAATGAACTATAGAATAAGTTAGATTGTAGTTAAATATTAGAAACCAATTATCTGCAACTTGATACATAAAAGTAATAAACCGTTAGTTGGGTGAGAATGTAAGCAAGGGGTTGTTTTTTACTGAGTTACTGCTGCAGGAGGGCTGTTTGGTACTGAGTTTAGTGCAGCAGTAGGGGATGTTTGGTACAGAGTGAGATTGAGAATAATTAGGTTAACGAGGCAATAAGGAAGATTGAAAATGTATCGAATGACACAGACAAAAAAACACTAGGAACATACCTGTCATTGCAGTTGAGTTTAGCATAACTTGATATTTCTGCATTTACGATGAAGCAATGCAATCTAAAACATACCACCACATAATTAGACAATGATATTCATTAATGAACCGGAAAAAAATAATCACCTGAATCAAACTTGATATTATTTTTATGTGATCGAGGTTGCCCAAATTTCCTCCTGGACGACATTTAGGTGCAAATAAAGACCCCCATCGTATAGCTTGAATCCCATCGAAGTGCCTAAACTAAATCATTACGATTTGCAAACTCTTTAGGAGCAAATCCTTTTACCTGTTATGGAATTGATGTTTAACACTTAGTACAACACAGATCAAACAGGGCATACAAAATATCATAATACTTTGTGCAGCAAAATATACATACTAATCTAACTTAGACACCTAGAAGTACTAGCTACCAAGATGAGCTGGACTACTGGTTACACGAAAATTCAAAGAAGAATATAGAGGCCCATTATTCATTCAATCTTTCTTGATATCTGAATTAGATGCTAAAATGAGGGGTCGCCCCCCTTTTATAGGTAGCTCCAACACTTCATATGATTATCTCCTAGGAAACTAAGAAGAGTATTGTATGATCTTATGTACATTACACGAGTACACAATTACTTGTATGATATTTTAGATCCCTAGTGAATGTTTCTTGATAGAACCAACTAATCATGCACACAGAAAATAGTACATTAAATTTGTATTAGAATAATATGAGTGCAAAAGATTCTCCTCTACCCAATGGTACCCTCAATGTGACATTTTCTTTCAAATATATATGTACACAAACATGCTTTCTCCTATCTATTTTGTTTTGTTATCCAACCTTGTGGCTTTGTCTATCATTATGAGAAGGCGTGTTTCTCGTGTTGGGAAACATAATTCATAAGAAAAGCCTGCATCTGAGTACATGCTTAGTGATACATTTAGGTTAGGTTCATAAGACTTCTATCAAATATAACAACTTTTTATCACGCATTGACATAGGCACATGTTCACTTGTTTTTGTGGACAATACAGGGTCTGTTCTAAATTATCTCAGAAAAAAAGTTGGACTATTTTGAACTATAACACAATTACTAGAGCAATAGTTTCAGAACATGGAACCTATTCATGGTAACTCCTTGTAAAAAGTCCTGAGTTTGAAATCCTAAAGCTCTAAGAGGTTGAAGGGGTTCACAATCATTGATCATGTCACAATCATGGAAAGCAAGTGAACAAATAGGATTACAAATCAACAACTAAAATGCAACAGAACAACTTGAACTAGATAAGACACAGCCGCAACTTTAGAGCACTAAATTAATCTTTTCCGAATTATAATGACTGCAGAACTTCAACTCAGGCTAATATTTAGTCATTTAGTAACCTATCAACACCACCATTAATCTAAAGGTACCTGCCTATAGACCGCTCCACTAAACTAAATTACAGTGCAATACGCTGATATAGTTCAAAGAAGTTAGAATTTAACTTGTCGGTAGAGGAGAAATCTCACCCCATATGCAACCATTAATTTGATGACAGTTTTTAATTTTAATTTTTTCAGGGAGAAATATGAAGAGACTAACAAGGACTTTTTCACCATCAACTAAGAGAAAGTGAATAGCTTCTGGATGATAGAAAGATTGTACATGGGACATATTGCGGCATGAGATTTTTTAGACAAAATATTGCTTATATGCAACATGAGATTATCTTTGTGTTATTTTCACTCTATTGTGCGTACTTTATCCTCTTTATACCTACATGTATGGTTTAATCTTGGATCCACTATTAGATGCTATGTTAAAAGGAATCAATATTATGAATTTTCATTTCTAAACTATGTGCTGATGACTTTTAGTTGACATATCTTTCATTTTTTGTTTAATATTGTACTCACTTTCGTTTTAGTTGACATAAAAGGTGAATTTAGTGACGACAAATTTGGTCTCTAAATGCAAGAAATAGAGACCACACATTCATCTCTAATGGTTTTTAAGTGGTTGGTATTTAACCCATTGAGTGACCACTTATTTCGTCATTAACTAATACTCACTAGTGACCATTATCTCGTCACTAAAAATGAAAAATAGTGACCAAATATTCGTCACTCATAGTTTTAAAGTTGTTGTCACTGTAACCCATAAGTGACGAAATTTTGGTCACTAATATGTGACGAATTCTATCTTGGTTACTAAGTGAATAAGTGACGGAGCTTTAGTGACGACTGGTGACGACTCTAGTTTGGTCACTAACAGATTTTGTGACGATTTTTGATATTGTTAGTGACGAAAGTTGTATTGTCATTAAAGGTGGTTTTCCTTGTAGTGTCGGTTTCTTTATTTATCGGTTTTGGATTAAGCGGATTGACTCGGTTCGTCGATTTCTCGGATTTTTTGAACACTCCTACAAGTAGCTAGACCAAAACATATAATTCAAAGTATAGTGTTTGAATATTGAAAACAACGTCTTTTATACTCACACCTATTAGTAAGGCGAGAAGAGGACTAAATCAAGGATGTTAAAGAAATCAAAGTTTTTTTTTTTTTGAACTTGAAATCAAAGTTAATGACTTTGAAATCAACTCATCGTCATCTATACTCAAAGAGATATTTTAATCTGGGATATGTTATCGATGACGTTAAAATCAAATTATGTAATTACTTAATTCATAAACAAAATCTGACAAAATATTTTTGTTTGACGCCCATAACAACCGTTGATACAGAATATCGCACCATGCATGAATAACAACGTGTAAACAAAACAGTTAAGTATCCAAAATGTTCTTCTAACTGAAACTTATACCATGTATAAGCTAATTTGCAGCTTTTTTTTTCTTTTTTTCTTTTGTGTTAAACATGGGTTTTTGACTCGACATTACGAACCGACTAATCCCCGGACGATTATCTTTCTGGATAGCCTGGAGTCGACTAATTATGTTTTGAGATATATATCCTAGGATTGATTAGAGAATTAATCATGACTAGTTGGATACCCGCGCACAGTGGCGACGATAAGTATAGTAATATGTGTTTGCTTACCCACTTAGTGAATTCGTTTCACAACACTCTGAATGTATATGTGTAATTAGTTGTATGTGTTTGCTTAGGTTTCCCGTAGCTTTTCCTTAACATCATTATTCCTGCATATAGAAAGACCTCGTAATCTCTTACCCGTTAAACACTCTTCCCAAAAGTATATGATTTTGACGAATCAAGATTGTATTAATTGAAATAAACATTAAAGTTGTAAAAATTTGAATAAAAATAAAATAAATCCAATAAAAATGTAAAAAATCTAAAAACTCATAGAAATATATCAAAATAGATGTTAAATTAATGAGCACAAAATTTTAAAAAATATGGTGAAATTAGATTTAAAAAAAAATAAATCGATAAAAAAATATTTCAGTTTGAAAATAAAAGTGAAATTTTTGTTAATAAGTGACACATGTCACACAATGATTGAAGCTGCTTATATTAATTTTTAGTTAGGAGTTAGGTTTGAAATTAGGGTTGGGTTATTAATGCATTATAATATACTAGCAGGGGTAATCGGCCAAAGCGACGCGGGCGGCGCGGTAAATTTCAAATAAAAAATTCAATGAACCATGCTTTTATAATCTCAAACGCTTTTATTTTAATTTTATAAATTCTCATGGGATGCCAAAAAGTTTCATATCGCATATTTCAACCTTTTTTAGAATAATTTATAGGTAAATCTGCTATGACTACGAGGGTATCAAGTAATAATAAATTTTCGCAATTTTTTCAATTTATATTTTCTCTTACAATAACTTTTTATCAATAGCGTAAAACATAATAAGTTTGAGTAAATATTTTTTAAGAAAGTTTTATTGATGTAATATCAAAGTAATTCATATAAAACACTTGAAAATAATGATTAAGGTCACAGAAATACAATGTTATGTAGTTATGGTCAAATTAATGGATATGTCCGTAGTTATAAGTAAGTAGAAACATTTTTTTAATGAAATATATATGTAATAATCAACACATCTTAATAAATAAATAAAATATATTTTTGAACATGTTTGTATAATTAATATCGTTTATTACACTTGTCCTATATAGATAAAGATATAAATAAAAGAGTGTTTATAATGTATACATCTTGTAGATTATATATTTATGAAAATGTTTGTATCATTAATATTGTTTATAATACTTGTCCCATATAGATAGAAGATATAAATAAAAGAATGTTTATAATGTAAAGAAAACTTACATGTTTAAGCAATCATTTAGAGTTATCCATGAAAAGTAGAATAATTAATATATTAATATATTAATCATTGAATTAGCACTTAGCACTTTGAACATTTGCATCATTTGTCTTCAAAAAATTATCCTGATTTTTACAAAAAACCGTTTTTAACTTTTGTGGTTAATTTTATTTAAAATAATTCAAAATTTATTTAGATTAGTTATCGAAACACTCTTATTATATAATAATAGTTTTGGAAGTTTGTAGTTTTGCATGCATTTTAAAATCATATTCATTTATATGTGCATTTTTGCATTAAAACTATATTAATTCAAAAAGAAATAATAAATGAAGCATTAAAATGTTGTAGAATATAAATTAGTAAACGTTATGTATTGTGTACATTATGCATTAAAAATTGTAATGCTTAAAAAACACATTAATGACATCTTAAAAAAAATTAGGAGAGAGAATGCTAAATGCTTTATAAGTAGTATAGATATGTGTAACATGTATAAAATCAAATAAATTATCACTTGTAAATTTACATCTTTGAATCATTTGTCTTCAAAATTATTCTGATTTTTACAAAAAATCGTTTTTTACTTTTGTGGTTAATTTTGTTTAAAATAACTCAAAATTTATTTTGATTGGTTCTCGAAACACTCTTACGATATAATAATAGTTTTGGAAGTTTGTAGTTTTGCATGCATTTTAAAATCATAGTCATTTATATGTGTATTTTTGTATTAAAACTATACTTATTAAAAAAGAAACAATAAATGAAGCATTAAAATGTTATGAAAGATAAATTAGTAAAAGCTATGTATTGTGTACATTATGCATTAAAAATTGTAATGCTTAAAAAAAACATTAATGATATCTTAAAAAAAATTAGGAGAGAGAATGCTAAATGTTTTATAAGTAGTATACATATGTGTAACATGTATAAAATCAAATAAATTATCACTTGTAAATTTACATATTTGAATCATTTGTCTTCAAAATTATTCTGATTTTAACAAAAAATCGTTTTTTACTTTTTTGTTAATTTGTTAAAAATAACTCAAAATTTATTTAAATTTGTTCTAAACACTCTACATATAATAATAGTTTTGGAAGTTCGTAGTTTTGCATGCATTTTAAAATCATAGTCATTTATATGTGCATTTTTGTATTAAAACTATACTAATTCAAAAAGAAACAATAAATGAAGCATTAAAATATTGTGGAAGATAAATTAGTAAAAGCTATGTATTGTGTACATTATGCAATAAAAATTGTAATGCTTAAAAAACACATTAATTACATCTTTACAAAATTTATGAGAAAGAGTGTTAAATGCTTTATAAGTAGTATATATATGTGTAACATGTATAAAATCAAATAAATTATCACTTGTAAATTTACATCTTTGAATCATTTGTCTTCAAAAAATTATCTCGATTTTTACAAAAAACCGGTTTTTAATTTTGTGGTTAATTTTATTTAAAATAATTCAAAATTTATTTAGATTGGTTCTCGAAACACTCTTACAATATAATAATAGTTTTGGAAGTTTGTAGTTTTGCATGCATTTTAAAATCATATTCATTTATATGTGCATTTTAGCATTAAAACTATACTAATTCAAAAAGAAATAATAAATGAAGCATAAAAATGTTGTGGAAGATAAATTAGTAAAAGCTATGTATTACGTACATTATGCATTAAAAATTGTAATGATTAAAAAACACATTAATGACATCTAAAAAACTTTAAGAGAGAGTGCTAAATGCTTTATAAGTAGTATAGATTATAGATATAGATATGGTGATTTTAAGTATTCATGAGAACAAGAAAAAGAAGGATATAAACAAATATATTATATACACTACAAAAAACTGGTTGAATTCTTCATATTTTAAAAATCAAATGGCCACAGTTAGGAATATGTAAAACTATTGATTTCATACTTTCTCATTTATGGTAATAATGGGTGTGACAAATTTTTCTACACATATAAGTGTGAATGTTGTGAAACAAATAATTGAGGAAATGAAAATATTATTCAATTGATTATAATATATGATATACAATGAGTATATATAAGATAAACATTATGATTAAAACCCTAATAACTAATTGGGCCATGGTATTCTTATGGGTTATATGGACATCCACATAATATTATCCATAACACTCCCTCTTGGATGTCCATATTATTAATACGCTTTAGGAATGCTGCCTCATTAAAAACCTCGTCAGGAAAACCCAATGGGACAAAACCATGACTAAGGACAAAAAGAGTGCAACGCGTATTGTCTCCCTCTGATAACTATATCACTTGAGCTCTTTGAGTCGATGCATTCCAATGTTGTGACTTAGTTTCCTAAATGTTGAGGTAGGAAGTGCCTTGGTAAATAGATCCTACCAACTTGCCGCTTGAACGAACTTGTTGAACAATAATATCACCATTCTTCTGTATGTCATAAGTGAAGAAGAATTTTGGTAAAATATTTTTCATCCCATCGCCCTTGATATAACCTTCTTTAAGTTAAGAAATACATGGTGCATTATCTTCATGCAAAACTGTTGGTGCCACCTTCTCTGAAGAATTACCACATGATCTACGTATGTGTTTTATCACACTTCTTAGCCAAACAAATTCACGACTTGCTTCATGTATCGCTAGAATTTCTGCATGGTTAGATGATGTCGCTGAGATCGTCAGCTTAACTAAACGTTATGAAATTGCGGTTCCTCCACTTGTAAATACATATCCAGTTTGAGATCGACCATTGTGAGGGTCAGACATTCTAGTAGATATGTAATCTTCTAATATAACTCGATTACCTCTAATCAATATCCTATAAGATATAGACATCCATATTATAATTATCCATAACACCCCCCCCCCTTGGATGTCCATTTGAGGATTATGCCTCGTTAAAACCTTACTAGACAAAATCCAGTGGGACAAAAATCTAGTGAAGGGAAAAGAGTACATACTTCCTTTATACGCTCGGGGATGTTGCCTCATTATAAACCTTGCCGGAAAACCCTGTGGGGACAAAACCGTGGTCAAGGGAAAAAGAGTGCAACGCGTATCTTCTCTAGCTTTTATTATGTTCAAGGATTTCATCCTTAAGATATTCAATCAGAAAAATTATCTTTTCATTCAAGGTTCAATTTCTAAGCATTCAATCGCTAAGCTCTCCAGAGTTCCATCAATATTCAAATTATCAAACTATATGAAACTTACATCATATTGAAGACCAAGTCTTCTTATAAAGTAACATGGGCAAACATATTTATTTTATGGCACAATTTTTGGTGAGTATATTCTAAGGCTTATTATACATATGCCTAATAATATGATTGATTCAGTATAATCAAATAATGTTCTAGTACTTTTCTTATATCTTCTGTAAGCATTAAAAATCACTAGCATGCTTCTTGCATTTTATATCTTATAATAAAATCTCAACATTACATGAGCTCTATTTTTTATCTTTTGCACTATTTCGTTACTTATTATATTGCCAGACTTATGGAGCCACCCACATGAGAACATATCTCCTTATGATCATTTCCATGTCTTTATGAAAGTATTGTGTGCCATTAGTTATGCCTTATATATGAAAAATTTCAATATTTAATTTCACTTTCTTAAAGACCAATGCATATCCAATAATTTACACATTCATATATATGAACTTCAAGTCCTAATAACCATGTCTCGTCACAAGAGACTCTAGTGTTTCATTTATTCTTTCGCCTTTTACATCTTTTGGCCACTCATTTATTCATTTGCACTTCTTGCAGGTATGCTTCCATGATCCTCACCATGATTATAGCGCTATCTTATTTATTTACATAATCATTACCATATCGACGTCGATTCGTTACTTTTCGATTCCACACTTTACTAGACATTTTATTCTATCATTTGTTGAGATCTCAAAGTTTTTCATATACCCGGGGTTTTCAATTACCTTCATGTCTAGTTTCTCTTTAAGAGACTATTATGGGGTCTTTATTACCTCGATTCGACCATCTCCATTTCTTGCTCCATTTTATCTCTTCATTCGAGGACTTTTATTTGAATCGATTAGTCTATCACGCTGCGACGTGCCACAGACCTCACTATCAATCATTGTTTTAATGTTGGGACACACATTTTAATTGGAGCATTAGCAGCGTATGTATGATCTAGTCACTTTATTTAGGTCACAAAACTTGTCTGGCAACTACTAGATCTGGAATGTAAATTGTCCCTTGAACTTTAAGTTCATTTTCATTAGTGTGAGGGTCAACATTTTTGTATTACAATTCATTCCATATTTCTCGCTGCTTATTCTCCCCCTGAATGAATTATCAACTTCAACATCCCTTGTGTGCATCGTGGTGGATTTACAATACATTTTCCGCACATCTACAGAAAACTTTATATGGTTTGTGACTGAAACCATTCTAATAGGGAGAATTCAGTATTAATTGTTGGCAAGATGCGAATTCATATATATCATTTAAAATTACATGCCCCATAAACTAATAGTTTTGTTCTCACAATTATTGGCTTTGCAATCAACTTAAAACGTTTTATGAACGCTTCAACAAAAGCAATTCGCGTACCAACATTGGCTACTTTTAATAATTGCCCAACATATGTAAGTATTCACCACCATTTCCAAAGATACAATTTGGAAAACCATGCTCGAATTTTATAAGACGAGCCATTCATCACGCTAACCTTAAGTTGCGTCTTTAATGATCATTTTGACGATGTATCGATTTTAAACTCCAAATGATTCACATGGGCGGATGTATAGGCCTACATACATCCCCGTCATATTCTTTCCAAAACTTTATAGGACATAATCCTTTCTTTAGTTTGGTGGTGATAGATGAACAATTAACTTCCATTGAGAATAATAAGAACATACAACTCAACCTTGAAGCTGTAGAACCCATGGTTCTTTACACATTGCGATCATTATTATTGACTGCATCTAACCGATCATGCAACTCATCATTAACAATCTTGGCTCATAAACCTATACTTTATGACCACATGTGCTTCACTTTATCTTTTTATAAAAAAGTCGATTATATAGAGAGTTCACATTTCTTCGATTAGCTCTTTTATGTATTTCACACATTTAATATAATATTCACATCAGCTAATAGCATTAACATAAACAACTTTATGATAATGAAGCTACTAAATGCGACACATAGCCATTAATCAATTAATCAAGTCTCTCAAACAAATATTACACGATATATAAATCACACATATATTATAGCTCAATGGTATAATTTGAGCCAACTAAAAGAAATTCTTATATTGAATTTGAATCTACTCAATATATTCATAGCTAATATGGCAACGATCCCTAACTAACTATAAGAAGTATCATATATGAAAGGAGTAAATCATGTCTAGATTTGTCAACAAGCCACATATCAAATTCGTGGCATCAAGCACAGACATATAAAACACATAACCATTTTCACTTCCATGCATTTCATAATATCTTATACTAAGCATAAAACACATAGCCATTTTAACTTCCACGCATTTCATAATATCTCATACTAAGCAGCAAGCACACGCGATTATTACATTAGAGAATATGGTGTTTCTAAAATCACATAGATCAGTTGTGTCATCCATTCCACAAGCATTATATCCTAGTGTAGTTGAGTCATATATAGTTTTACAACTGATTTTACGCGAAGGTTTCGTCTATTTTCTTAAAGTGTGCAGGTTTTATTTATCAAGAAGAAGAAACATAAGATTGGATGGAGCTTTTCACGAATACATTTTCTTGAAAAGAATTTAACCACTACTTCACAACACGATCCTACCGAAGCTAATCACTGTGGGGAGTACTAGTTTCTTTTCTCTTTAGATTACCTTCCGTTATCATAACTTTGATACTTTCGGGGAACATTGGGGACAATGTTCAGTTTAAGTGTATGGGAGGAGAATAAAACGGAACTTTGAAACTATGCTATCCTGATTATTTGTCTTGTCCTATTTCATTTGTGTAATAAGCTATGAGAAATGTCGGTTAGGGTAATTTTAGCACCAAATTTAAATTTTTTCATGACTTGTAAGAGTGGGCCTTTTGTCTTAATAAAGCGTCCAACGGATAGGAAGTTATATGACTAGCACAAAAACCCTTTACCACTCAAATTCCACCCCAAAATGTGAGGTTCGCCCCTAGATCTTATGGAATTAAAGCATTCACCTTTAATGCTTCGAGAGTGTACCGGTAGTATATTAGATTCTAGAACTTGTTTTGTGATGCATCCGGAGATCGCTAGTGAGACTAACACTTTGTAGTTAGAATAACTAAATGATAAGAGGCATTAGGATAACCCTTGTTTGATAACCGTATTATAATTACTTCTTCCACATCGGTTGAGTAATTCCCCACACCCTTGCGATGTACTCATCTTTAGTACACGATTCCCCTAGTTAACCCCTCAGCCTATCCTTTTCCGTAGCTTCTCATGATGTTTCTGCTTTTCCTAATATCAATGGTTATATTGTTTTACAATCCACCCCCAAATGTACACCCAAATCGCCTTAGCCTACCTTGTATGCACTCACTTTTAGTGCATTATCATACTAAACCCCTTATCAATTATCTAGTTACTTGTATGGTTGCTAAGTCTAGTCAAATCTTTGTACACAGCTTTGGGATGATTGGGACTCATGGGTAAAGTTAAATTTTATGGAATGACGGGAAAGAACGTTAAATTCAAATTCCCTTTGTTTACGCATAATGTACTCCAAGTGTTTTGATATTTTCAATTCGGGTCAAATTAGTGTTAGAGTAATAAAAACTTAAGTGTAGGGATGTGCTTATAAATCCCTTATATTTTGATGTTATCGTAGAGGATGGTAGAGTAAAAAGGTATGGAAAAAATCAAAATAGAAAGAGAAAAGAAAAAATAGTGTTAAAAATGAAAAATGAAAAAAAAAACATACGGCTACCATCCTACATGTATCTTTTATGTTTATGTTTTTCAATTTATGTTTGTTTGTTTTCAAGTATTTAGAGTTTAAAAGAGTCGAAGTCTTGGCTTAGCAACGCCATTCTTCTCATGATTGTAACTTAAAGATTTTTGACTTCAAGCACCAATTAAATCAGCTTATCCAACCAAACCCTTTGTTTCTTTATTATCGTGAATCCTTAACGCTACAAACTATTTAAAAAGACCTCTTAGATATTGTTCTAGGTGCTTACCAAAAGTTTATGGAGGTTTGATCTAGTCTCAAGCCTATGTAATCTTGTTAGGTCACTAGTTTTACAACACAAGCTTATAAGAAAGGAGATGAGGCGATTGAACAAGATCTAACACACACACAAACAATAATATGACCGGTTATGCGTAGGTATGAGTGAAAGAGAATAACTTGAACAACCAACCTTCAAATGAAGGTTTACAAGGGTATTTATAGGAGGGAAGCTAGGGCAACACTCCTAGTTCCCTTCCTATCCTTATTTGGCTTGGGTCAAGCTTATGGGCCTTCTACATAAGCTTGACCTTAAACAAACATAAAGGCCATAATAAAGCTACCTATTACATATGAAATATAAATACTTGAAATATTGTATAGGAGTGATTCCAACAATCTCCCTCAAGTATATATGAATGAAAACGGTGAAGGCGTTGATGTAATAGTAGCAGGACGCCTTCTCGACATTCTTCTTCTTGTGAGAAGAATTGCCTTGATTCAACAATCTCCCCAAAGTAGAGAGATAGTTATCTTTGAACAGTTATGCTTTGACGCCATCTTTAACTTTGTTCTTTGATCATTGTTCTTTGTGGTGAGAGTGATAGTATGTTGTTGTCTCAGATCGGTCCGCCTCGTCAGTCCGCTTGCTCCAGGTTCCACGCCATTCTTCAACATGCTCACACGCCTTTGACGCTGGAATTCAATATCGATGAAGTTCTTTAAGTCTTTAACTTTGTAGATTCTTTGGTTTGACGAAGAATCATTCTGACGGTTGTGTTGCTTTTGAATAGAACTTCCATTAGTGATGATGTTGGCGTTAGCATGAGAAGAATCAAGACGATCATCCCGGCCCGAGCTTCCATAAGAAGAAAACATTTCAAACGGTTAGTAATAAGCGTTTCCGGCACTTACAAGTTTGAACTTCGAGAGTGTCAACAAAGATAGTGTGAGGACACAACTCTAATTTTACAAAGGCCGCTCGAACCGAGTCCCACAAGTGAGATAACGCGATGTACCGGTACATCTACAGCTCGATGAGTCGCCGAGGTACACCAAGCATCACCTCACGATCAGACCGCTTGAGACACACCGCGTAATCCACGGGAGTTACCGGCGACCGCCGACGTGGTCGCTTTGATGTTGACCCCGGCAGAGTTTCCATTCAATCACCGAGGATCACAGATGTGAACCTCTCATAAATGTTCTCGCATTGCTAAGATCCGTGAAGGACTCGATATGAACCACCGATGATCTTATTAGTTGATCATCAAGTGATTAAATGTCAAGTGTTCCTAAGAGATCTTTTGATGAATCTCGTGGCTCTAGACTCAATAGTGCTCTTTGGTTTTCCCGAAGGAGACTAGGGAGAGGGTCTCCTTCTTCAATACCAGAATCTCTAGGAGAAAGCCGATAGTTTACGTAGGGTTCCCTGTGAGAATGAAACAAGCTTCTGCTGAGAGAAACTTGAGTGGCTAAGAAGGTTTAGTGCATGCGCCACCGGGTCCATGACGACTTTTAATCTTCAATACCGGTGCCACTAAGTGACAACCAAGAGTATATGAATTGAACCCGTGTTCCGCCTCTAAGTTGAATAACTGAGGGCTATTTCTTTTCACCCTTTTCTTTGCATTTCTTTTTAATTCTTCAACTCCTTCTTTCTCCCATTCTCATTTTCTCCTTTTTACAATCATACCTAAGGACTTCTAAATACTAACTATTTGGAGTGTCCTTGGGTAGATCCCTCCGCTCAAGGATCATAGGACGGTTATTCCTAACCTTAGTCACCTTATAACTCCATGACTAACCTATATTTGCCATTAAAACCATCAGATGAAAAAATGTCTCTCAAAGGGTTTGTTAATGAAAAACATGTTTGAACCATTGTGAGAGATGATGTTTTGCATAAATACTCCCCTTCCACATGTGCTTAATAGTTTTAATGGTTAAATGCACAAAGGAGGAAAGAGCGCGACTTTTGAATTGATCCATCAAGATAGACAATCCCCATGAGACACGGTTACGCTGCATAGTTAAAGAGTTACATTGTCCGCTTTTAGGTGACAACTAGCTCTAATAACTACCTTGAAGGTGTAGACAAACCTTGGAAGGTTGTCAAACCCGCCAGAGTTCATGTCTATCAAAAGTTTCTCGAATGGTACATTCTACTCGCACAAGTCCTTTGAGACACGCTTACATCACTAGCTTAACTAGCTTGAAATTATTACCCGCCCAGACAAGTCTTTTCGAAGTTACTAACAGCTAAGTATCGCCAATTCGCTGGTTAAGTCCGAGGTACACATGATTCATTTGCATTTTGTACAACATATTTCTTATCACACAATTTTCTCCCCTCAAAAATGGCATATTAAAGTGTTATTTTTTAAACGTTTAAGAATAAATATGACCATTTCGAAAGTGTTGGGAAGAATGACCATCGTGAACAATTTGTGAACAAAGTTTCAAATACTCCCCTCAACAAGTGATATAAACGGTTGAGGTTTTGAAAGTCTTAAGGAAAGTACTTGTTCTTTTGAGCAAAACCTTGAAAAATGAAAGGTTTGATAGGTTTTACTCAAAAGTAAGAAGCTTTCGCTCATTTGATAAGGATTGTGGCAATCAAGCCGCACTACGTGGTCCTTTCTTGACAATTACGGGTTGTACACCGTTATGTGTGCACAAGCCATAGACATATTTAATCATACATCCAAAATTATGAAGGAAACAATTCAAGGGGTACCAGGACGTGTAGTGATGTTCCCTGTGAGTGCGCAGACGCTGAAAGCCGGTGATGTTTCTCCCGGTCGACCACCAACATAGCTCTCCAATCGCCTCGAATCGATCCCCTCAACAACCGCTCATCAATCATGGTGATGATCCTTCTCACATCCCTCCTTTCCCGAGAATTCCACATTTAGATCCCACTTTCAGCGTATATCCTTCAACCTCAGATGCTAATCCGCCCCTAACCATTTCAAAGTATGATCCCCTTCTGAAGATCACTACACGCCATTAAGCGCTTTGAAGTTCATCATGTAAACAACTCCAAAGGTTTGCCGATGAGCGATATTGAGGTAGCCGATTGAGATCGGGAAGAGTAAGCATTGAGGAGTGAGGTTGACACGCCCGATAAGATTCAATGTACCATCCGATATCTTCAACACGCTCTTTGATCACAATGCGCCTAATGAAGATGAGAACCGACTTGATAAATTCACGCTGAACTTCACGAGAATTGTCTCATACGACCCTCGCACTTTGGCAAGGTACATGTCTTCGATGTCGCTGAGGGACAAGTTCTCAAAGTCACCTCGAGAATCCATAGTCCTCGTTTCATCTTGTCGCTTGACTATGATATTCTTTAAGAATGAATAGTCCCACTTAGACTTGAGATCAATGTGTTTGATGGCCACGATGTCCTTAGAACTATATAATGCATGTTGAGACTTCAACCGTGCAGCTTCAGAGTAGATTCTTCGCGCTCGTGCCAATGATGAATCCCATACAATGCATCTTGGTCGTATGCTTGCACGCTGTCAGAAAACAAGTGATTTGCACGTTCCTCGATAGCTATGCGCTTTGAGTAAATAGTCACTGGAATGGAAGAGTCAATGATGTAGCGATTTTCGCAACCATCGCTACCGTAAGAGAAAATCCGTGTCTCGTTAAAGAAGTATCGGAAGGGAATCCGTGGTTCGTCTGCTTGGCCAATGGTCGGTAGGGGTTTGGTCCAATCGGTGTAGTATGGAGGGTTGTCCCTTTGTGTGAAGTCAATGTTTGCTTCCGGATTGAGCCAATCCATGTCGTTAGACATAGCTCGAGCGATGTTCTCAAGATGATATTCGACCTCGACGGCGCTTTCAGAGCCGTCTTTAAGAAGTTGGAATGCTTCATTCTTGATTCGCTTCAATTCAGATTTCGCCATTTTCTTCACATGGAACTTTTCTTGCAAAAGTTTTGCGTGCTCCAATGTAGAACCGCCTACCAATTCTTGACCTTCATCGTGGTAGGAGTTTGATTGACAAGTGTGGAGAACCATTCAAACTCTTCAGTTTTATCGGCATCTAGCCATGAGACAACCTGTGCCGAAGTCGCCTTCTTCTTCTTTTGGAAGGCCTTGATGATGATACCGGTTTCTCGCACTTGTTTGGGTGAGGTGGGTTGTTGTCGGGGCTCAAGGACCTCTTCATCGCCACCACCCGTATACTCAAAGTAATCACCGCTTTATGAGTCGTGGGTGGTAACTCGAATCGCCCCGAGGTTTATCAAGAGAAGACCGAGGTGGAGGAGACTTTTGTTGAGAAGAAGTTCGTGGTGGAGGAGGTGGCGTAGAGGTAGATTTACCGCATCGCTTCGACGCTTAGGTGCGTAATCCTTATCCTTATCATCGCCATCTCTTGGTCGTTGGGTTGATCGGCCGACTCCTTGCATGATGATCCGAAGTTGAAAATCAAGTAGATTTTCAAAAATTTAGCTTCATCCGGTAAACGCTCCGCATCGCTTTGACATTTGTATCACAAGTTTAGCGATTAACTCGCATTCGAGAGATCGCCTTCTTTGGCCATTGTATTTTTAACCAATGCTACGATGTTAGGGTGAGTTGTCCGAAAATATTTCTCTAGTCACACCGGGACAAAGGTCGAGAAGAAACTTGTGAGTATGATCTCTTGTCGCCTTTTCCAGCCTTTAGGACTTTAGGAACGATATCCTGAAGGTACTTGTTAGTGTAACCTTCGATCATTTCGCTCAGCCTCTTTACGATGACTCTTCATGAACTTCTGAACAAATTCCCTTTCTTTCTCCATCTTTTCATGCTCGCCATACATATGTCGTATGTGATCAAGAAAGAAATTTAGCTTTTGTAGAGCACGCTTTTTTTCTCGACTTGTTTGACACTTTGTGAATTCGTTTATGAGCTTGAGAAATCCAAGATCGAGGTGGTTTCTTCACCGATTTGGATGATGATTTTGTTGATCTTTTTGATGGTGGTGGTGATGAGTGAGATGAAGAATCTGATGAGGAGGTGACATGAGGAGATTCGGGGTCCTTTGGAGGTGCGTAGTATCCTCCTTGAACGAAGTTGGACTGCCGAGAAGAAAGTCATCATAATCTTCTTCGCCATCATGTCCGCTTAGCCTTTTCTTCCGCTCTGCTCCTTAGCTTCTTCATCGCTTTTCTTTCTCGCCTTATTCTTTTCTCGTTCCTCAATGTTAAGATCAGTAGACTCCTTCACAAGCGTTTGTTGTTGCACAAGAGTGGTGGCACCGCATCCCTTATCGGGTTGATTAACCGCATCAGACTCGTGAAGAGTGGACAAGACCACTTGATCCTCCGGGGCCACCCATTTGATCTTTTGCAAATACTTCAGCTTTTTGAATTTGTCTAACTAATTTAAACTTCTTCCTCGTATGATTGATCCAGCTTGCTCTTCTTCTTCTTCAGAGCTTTCATCATGAGACTCAAGTACATGAGTCTTTCCTTTTCCATGTTCGGCTGTTGGACTTGTAGATTTAGTCAGCCGGAGGAGGGATACGCTGCGCATTCGTGAGAAGGTAATCTCTTCATCCGTGTCAAGCATCTTCGAGCTTTCGCCCACAAGCTTTCTTTGCGGTTTGGGAATTGGGATGGGAGCAGCTTCCTTAGATGGAACAATCCTCTTTGAAGGAGGGTTCCTCTTGGGGATCTTCCTTTGACTCACAAGACTTGCCGCACTTCCCGCACTTCCTCTTTTGGTTCTCCTTACGTGTGTTCCGTAAGATTTTTCGTCGAGATGACCAACTTTGCCTTGTCTAACCGCCTGCATACCTTTTGTACGCTTCGAGCTTTTCGACATCTTCGCTAGAAGGAAATCGTAGCACAAAGACCTTGTTTCTTTGTAGACGCTTCCTTGATTCTAACAGATAGAATGGGTTCCGTCAACATGTCGTGATTGTTGGGGTCATTGAGCCTCTTGGGAATGTCAGGATGAAGTCCAAGTGCTCTCTGGATCAACAATTTTGTATATCCGATGTAGGGAATCTTTGAGCCAAGTTTGTTGAGAAATGACATCATGTCATCCCAAATCAGAGCTTCGATAGCGATGTGTTTTATGTTGACCAATGCCCGTAATATTTGCGCTCCATGAGCTTAGGGTGCTCATAGTCACCGCCACGCACCGTAAACAGACTTGGTGATGATCATGTAGAGAGTTCTCCGTGGTTGAGGAATACTCTTAAGCTCTACGTGAGAATGCTTGGTGATTACTCCCGTAGCCTCGTCATAACCGATATTGATTAAGAATTGGAGAGTGAGCTCTTCAACAGGTGTGGCATATAGTTTGGTTGGATCGACATCGAATTAGGAGAATGTTCTTAAGTCTCGCAGTGTAATGGTGACTTGTTTGTGATTCGTGAGTCACCGCCACAGCAGCTTTGTCCTTTGACCCTTTCCATAGTGTTCCGTAACTGTTGGATGTAGATCTCGTGAACAGCTTGCAGAGTGTGAAAGCATGTTCGATACGGATGAGTCCTCGTAATGTCAATAGCAATTAAACATGAAGATTCAGAGCAAGTGAGGTTGTCAAAGTCAACACCGAGATTATTCTTTCCTATCTTCATTGGATAGCCATGAGGATAGATATCAACAATGGAGAGAACTTCGTGTGCATCCATATTCATTTGTTCACCATGTCGGATCTCGAAATAACATTAGCCAAAAGAACCAACATATCGAAAGACATAATGTTAGTCAACGGAAGGTCTTATTGTCTAGTTATTGAATGTACAGGGTCAATGATTGTTACGAGTCCTAAGTCACTTGTATATTCAATAGTCCAATGACGCCGTGAAATGTTTCGTGAGTTAGTTAACTTTAAGTTTTAAAGTTTATTTTATCACTTATTGTTCACAACATATCAAACGATTTCAGTTTATTAGTGACATTTTAGGATTCGTGATGATATGATTAGTTTATTTACAAGTTTGTACAAGTAACATTTCATCATGAAGGTCAATCCGTGGTTAAGCGTAGTTTTGGCAAAGATACGCGTAGACAGGAATGATATATGCTTAGGCGTAAACTTACGCCAGTAGAATCCTAACTTACGCTGTAAGAAGTGTTACGCCGTAGGAAAAGGAGACCTTATGCGTAAAGCTTATGCGTAGGCATATATTAACCTTACGCGTAAGGCTACTGTAAGAGTTGACCTTATGCGTAGAGGTCATCGCTTACGCATATCCTTCACGTGATACGCCAGTAGTCCATTGTAGAACCTTACGCGTAATAGTTATGCGTAGGATTATTCTTACGCATAACATGACTACGCGTAGGGTAATCCTTATGCGTAGAGTGCAAATGACCTTGATTCTGATTTTCACGAGTAACAAGCCTGAAATAAGTTTATCAAATCATCAAAGTTAACACAAAACATCATTTTATCACAGATTACAACATACTAGCTCATTTAACAGTTACGCAGAGAATACATACGCCAGTAGCCTAAACCCTAAATCTACGCTGTATGGATTCTAGCCATAGATTATGCACCAAACTTTTTCTCGTAGTTCAAAGATGTGTTGTGAGTATATAACCAAGTTTTAACACTTAATTTGTTGTGAATCAAAAATACCCAAATTTATGAACTTTAAACCCTAATTTCAAATTGATGACCAATTAGTGTTTCGGGTGGTTATAGACTTGGAAATCATCAATTCAACAACACAAGAGCATAAACAACAATCTTTTGACCAAAACACTTCACATTCAAAATACCCAATTCGACTCATAAACCCTAATTTTCAAAAATCATCAATTCGTGTTTCGGGTTTGTTTTGATGATAAAACATATCATTGATGTTTTAAAACATTTTGACATTAACATTTAACCACAAACACAAAACACATGATCATGTGTTCATACGCATGCGTAAGAACACAAAATCACTCATGTCCATAGATTTGACCGCTGATTCATTTAAAATTCAAAACCAATGTTTGAAAACATGTTAGAAACATTAAACACTTACAAAATGATGATCAAAACACGGATATGATGAATAATTATAGGCGTAGGATCTTGTTAGGTTTGGTGTAATAAATGTGAAGATAAGAGTTAGGTGGAGTGTTTTATTAAAAATGACTTTAAGGTTTTGACAGTTTTGGTCCCTCCACCTTTTCCATTTTCAACCAAAGCCTTTTAACTTCCATTTTGGTTACTCAAACGAAGATTTTTGAAAGAAACTTGACAACACTCCCCCTCGACTTGAGAAAATAATGAAAGGTTATTAATTAAAGTCCGATGAGTGTCTTTGAACCGTAAAATGTACCACCATTTGTAAAAGAATCAACCGAGATATGATAACATGCAAGTACACAGTGTTTTGAAACAAGTAAGTTTATTTTCTCCCCTCAACACTTGATCGGAAAAATATTGAATTTTGAAAGATTAAAGTGTTGACGGAAGAAATGTACTTGCAATGTTGAAAGAAAAGTAGATTAGAAGAATATTTTTGTTGTTTTTATCATGTTTTATAATTTTGTATTTTGTTTTTGAAAAGCTATTTACAAAAGATGTTTTGGTGTTTGATGTGTTTTAAGACTGCTTTAGGAGGTCATCCAATTCCTCTTGAGTCAAACACCTCATACCAATCCGGTGGACCAACTCATTAAACCTAGCGGTAGGCAAGGCTTTGGTGAGTAGATCTGCCAATTGGTATTCAGACTCCACAAAATATAATTCAACAAGCACTGCTCCACGTGATCCTTGATGAAATGATATCAAGATCGATGTGCTTTGATTTCGAAAGTGCCGAATCGAAGTTGCACGAGATTGCAATTGGCACTGATTGTCGCAATACATCGATTCTCACAAATACGTAACCATAGTCTTTGAGTTGTGTTCTCATCCATATGACTTGAGCACAACATGGTGACATGGCTACATATTCTCGCTTCGTTGATGACAAATATGTACAATCCTCGCTTCTTCGATTGCCAAGACACCGCTTATCACCAAGAAATTGTAAAGCTCCCCAAGTGCTTTTCCGTGAGTCTAAGCATCCCGCGTGGTCGCGATCCAAAAGCGATTAGTTCAAAACCGTAATCCTTCTGGATACCGATCCCCAAGTTAATGGTTCCCTTGATGTATCGGAGGATTCTTTTAGGCTCAGAGAGGTGGGTTTCAGCTTGGTCGCGACCGATAACGGAGCATAGATAAACGGCAAAGACAATATCAGTCCGCTAGTCGTTAGATACATGAGAGACCCAATAATACTACGGTATTTTGTAGGGTCCACCAATTTCCCATGTAAATCAGCGCCTAACTTCTTGGTATGAGCCATTGGTGTGGCATAGGTGTCATGGGTTTTCATTCCAAATTTGTTTAACAATTCAAGGGCATATTTGGACCGACTCAAGAAAATACCACGGGGTGATTGATGAACTTGCAGACCGAGAAAGAATGTAAGTTCACCCATCATGGACATTTCAAAATTTTTCTTCATTAGTTTTGCAAAAGCGATTGAAAACTTTTTATGTGTAGACCCAAAAATGATGTCATCCACGGAAATTTGAACAATTAAGATATGTTCCCCGTGATATTGTATAAAAAGAGTTGGGTCAACCGAACCTTTGGTGAAATTATTAGCAATGAGGAAAGATGATAGCTTATCGCACCATGCCCGAGGAGCTTGTTTGAGACCATACAGAGCTTTGTTCACTTTGTAGACATGATTCGAAACTCGTGATCAACGAATCCATCCGGTTGGTCGACATAAACCGCTTCTTTAAGTTGTCCATTGAGAAACGCAGCTTTGACATCCATCCGATAGACCGCTATATTCATATGAGCCGCTAACGCTAGAAATATCCAATGCCTCAAGACGAGCAACCGAGCAAAAGATTCTTCAAAGTCTAATCCTCTTCCCGACGATAACCCTTAGCCACCGTGACGTGACTTGTTTCGATGACGCTCCTTCAAAGATCCAATTTGTTTTTCCAAATCCATTTTAGACCAATGACGAGACTCGTTGGTCTTTCAACCGCTCCCATACTTCAAGACGTTTGAATTGGTTGAGTTCTTCTTGCATGGATTCAATCCACTTGTCTTTTGTCATTGCGTCTTTGATGTTTTTAGGTTCAGATTGGCAAACACTGAGTGCATAAATGCAATGTTCACCGTCTGTGAAGACGCTGTCTCGTGAACGACCGTTGATTCGGGTTGCCAATAATGTTTTCCAGAGGATGGTCTTTGTCCATCTATGTGTGGAGGGTTGATGTTGGTATACATTGTGCGATTCTGAGGATTCAAATGGTTTGTTGAAGATTCCGCGACATCCGTGCGCAGCCTCATTAGCAAACGGGTTGAAGAACGATTTGGATCAAAATCGCAGTGGGGGTATTTCATTCGTAATATCATCACCGGTTCATCATTGTTGGAAGCGTGTGTTCAACTGCTGTGTTGGAGTCAATCGGTGTAGGTGCTTCTTCAACAAGAGTTGTTGTAGCGTGTGTATCGTATAGGAATATTATCGTTGTGCAAATGAAACAAATGGATACACCGAGCACGCTCATCAATATCGCCACCAACGGAGCAAATAACCTTTCCATTTGTTGACGAGTAAGTCGAGGGCTTTCTTCACCGATGATGGGGTTTGAGGGAAGTTTAAGCGGTTGTGACCGGTTCTAAGTCGTTATACTCGTAAGCCATTTCCGAAGTTCATCGAAATGAGCATGAATCGCTTCCATCACCGCTTTGTACGACGATTCCGATTCGAAACCTTTGGAATTATCACAAGATCCCATAAAGACTCCAATGTCGCCTTTGGCTTTGAGCTTTCCAAAGTCATCACGATCATTATTCCGATAGCAAAGAGATCCAAATACATGAAAGTGTTTTAGATTCGGTTTTCTGTTATGGACAAGCTCGAAAGGTGTTTTGTTGTGGCGCTTGGTGATCATAGAACGGTTTTGAGTATAGCATGCAAGAGATACACGCCCATAAGTAACTGAAGTTTAGCATTTATTAACATTGTTCTGCAGCTTCCACTAACGCTCGGTTTCGCTCTTTCAACAACTCCGCTTTGTTCGTGTGTACGCGCAATAGATGTTTGATGCTCAATTCCCACTTTCTCATAGAACTCACGAAGGGTTTTGTTAACAAATTCAGCCTTTGTCCTGCTCGATGATTCTCGACGGTGTTGCGGAGTCAACCTCGTATTTTTGTGAGAAAGGTGATGATCATTTGTGGAGCTTGGTCTTTGCTACGAAGAAAGTAGACCCAAGTCCATCGAGAGTAGTCATCAACAATTACTAAGATGTAGCGTTTGCCATTGATCGCTTGCACGCCAAGATCGGGCCACACAAATCCATGTGAAGAAGATGAAGCACATGCCGAGAGTCGTGGTTCCACCTTTGAAGGAAAATGAGCACGAGTGCTTTTCCCTTGTTCACAAGCCGAGCAAAGGTGATCTTTTGAATACCGGAATCGTGGGAGTCCTTCAACTAGTTTGTGTCGAGCAAGGTTGGTGATGGTTTGAAAGTTTAGATGTGAGAGACGACGTGCCATAGCCGGATTTTGTTGATGTTGCCTTAGAAAGTAAGCAAATGGGAGAGGAAGCAACCATGTCTTGCATAGAGATAGTGTAGAGATTAGAATTACGCGAGCCGCATATAAGGTCATTTCCTTGTAGATCACTTAATGAAACAAGTTTTCTCCCCGAAAGCAACCTCCAAATCTCCATCACAAAATTGACCCATCAAAACAGATTGTGACCGAGGCCTTCCACATAGTAAACCCCGCTAATTTCGATGTTCCCATTGACATAATCTCCAGAGCCCATGATAGCCGCTAAGTGATCATTCCCTAACCCGACAAAGGCCAATGAACTTTGCAATAAAGTTTGATAACAGTTTAAGATTGCCCGTCATGTGTCGGGAACATCCGCTATCAACAATCCAGAATGATCTCAGACACCGCATTACAATGCATCTAATATGATGGAATAGAAGTAGATGTGGAACCCAAATGTTAGAGGGTTCCATAGCAGCTTATAGTAGATATACACACATCAATAGCTTTAGGTATCCACTTAAATCCTAGTGTGTTATATATCCATTTCCGCCATCTATAACTACTCTTTGCTTTAGTCTTAGTGAATTCACTAGGTGGTACTACATTCCTAGGAGGTGATACTGGAGCTACAGGGACAAAGAATGCGCTTCTTAGAATCTAAAGATGGCGGTCTACCAAGCAATGCACTTAGAAAGATTAGTTGGCCTAGAGGTATTCCTGTTCTTAGGATTCCTTAAACGAGAGATTATAGCTTTAGCAACACATTTATCATGGCAATCAGAATTCATACTTTTACCACAAAAAACACAAGGTGCATCGATCAATATCAAAAGTACTTAACGGTTTAGCATTCATTACATCACTATTTCTATTACATTTGCTAGACGCAATATCTATAGTGGAGGCAACGTGTGTCTTATTCAGAGTCCTAGGGTGTTCTTCTACTTTAGCATTCTTGATTGATCTTTTCTTAGGTCGCAACTTCCTATTCTTCGATTGAGTGCTCTTAGGCCGTGAAGTGCGGACGTTTGGAAAAGGCTCAACTATTCCTGCTTCAAGAGAAGGAAGCACGCTAGCTACTTGTGATTTGGCAAGAGAGATTCTAGGTGCATGAGTACTAAGTGTTACGCGGGCTAATCTCTTAATGATTGTTGGCGGAAGTTGTTCATACTTTCCTAACATTTCTCTTAACTTGAGGATAGTGTGAATCGATCTTGATTTTCGACCTAACATTTCCAAAGAAAATGCATAACTTCTTTAGTGTGTGCAAGATAATGATCAACTTCATTTGATGCTTCATCACGAAGTCTTTTAAGTAAATCAAATATGACACCATATTCCTTTTAACTTTTACAAGTTCTTGTTCATATTTTGAGATTTGACACTTGAAAGACACGCTTTGATCATCCAGTTGCTCAATTTTAGAATCGTAAGGTTTTGCACGCGAATCGTTGATTTTGTTTTGAAAAGCAATTTGTTGATCGTGAATATCTTTTTGACACCAATTAAGACGACGTATTGCATTTGAAAGTTCGTTTGACAATCGTTTGTTTTCAACAGCTAAGGACTCGACCAAGCACATTATCGTTCTCAACATTTACCACGTAAATAAAGATCGCAGAGATATTATCAAATGCATATGACAAAGAATTCAATAACACAACATTTTGAACATCCGCACATATAACATCTTCCAAGAGTCGATCAACATCTTTTCTTAACATTTTCTTTTTACGCTTAGTGTTTGAAATAGATGTTTCGCTTTCTCAAAACGCTTTTCATGACCCCAAGTTCCTTATGAAAATCCTTTTCCCATGCAATTGCACAACTTTTCAAGTTTTTAACATTAGGTAAAAGATTTTTCTCAAAAATGTCTCTTTGTTCTCGCCAGAGGCATTGAAAATGTTCAACTTTGATTTCAGATCGATATTCTATCTCATGTTGTAAAATTTTGAGGTCAGCCATGAAAATGTCAAAATATCGAAGAATTTTTCGATTTTCATGTTGTGAGTTTACTTCACTAATGGAAGGTAAAGGACCATAAGTTTGTGCAAAGTCTGCTTTGGGATTAACAATAGAAGACTCGTGTGTTCGATGATAACTCTTGGTGTGTTAGAAGAATCCGCTGGTGTGACGAAAGTGACCGGTTTAGAATAATTAAAAGGTTTGTTGTAAACAACAGCTTTTAATTTTGATCGACTCTCGCCTTCTCGATCTAATTCCTCTTGACGATGATATTCAACAACATTCATAAATGTAATTATCAATTTTATATTCTCGTGACCGAAACTTCGTGATTTGGTTTGAATGTTTTGGTTGAAAGCTTAGGTTTGTAATCGAAGATTCGTCCATATCCATTTGGATTTGGTTTTAAAGTAAACTTTTCAATGGTTGTGACCGACTCGCCATGTTTGTAAACAACACTTTTAAACTCTTTAAGTTTGTTTTGCAAGCCGATGATTTCTTCAAGATGATCATCTATTCGCTTCGTTGAATGCTTTTTGTATGCAGAGAACTGTTTTTGACAAGTTAACAACTCAATTTTAGCTTTTTGATTTTCCAAGGTGAGAGCGCTAATTTGCTTTTTATGTTCATGTTTCAGCTTGTTCTATTTCGCATAACAAAGCATTCTTCGGCTGCTAGATCACGATCCTGTCGCTCTAAATATTTTTCGCTTTGATAAGATTTGGCAAAGGTCGCTTCAAAACCGCTTTCACGCTTTTCTTGAGTTTTGAAAAAGTTAAGTTGCTTTTGTAAACATTCAAAATCCTTTGTTAACAAAGGCATTTTTACTTTTCAAGTCCCGATTTAATGCAACACATGCAGCAATTTGGGATTGTTGGTCTTGAAGTAACGTAACAAGATCTGATGGGGCAAAGGTTCATCTTGTTCAACGTGAGTCACAACATGATCATTATTTAGATCCTCAAGTATGACCACGGAGTCAATTTGATTATCAAGGGAAACCTTTAGGTCATCTTGATCGTCAAATATAACTACGGGGTCTAGTTGAAAATCGCCGAATGAGATGTGGATGACTCATTTTGAACATTCCGAGCCTTGCCGGATGCTGATGTTGGCGGAGATATGAGATCAGAGATAAATATGGTTTGTTCGGTACCGAGACAAGCCATCGCTGTCATACACCGGCCTCGGTCACTCATGTGTAACGCCGCATATTAGCCATCAACATAACAAATGCATTGGCCCGCAAGTCCTCCATATCATCATCCGAGTCAAGATTTGCCATAAAGCTCGTTTTTGTCCGTGAGAGTTCCACCAGCTTCATCCTTAAGAGCCAAAAGAAGAGCTTCTTTGAAATAAGCACGCCTCTTAGTCCTTGGCTTTGGGCATGCATTAGCCAGTGTCCCTTCTCATTGCAGCTTGTAGCATCAAGACCATTCAACCCATGCCGAGCATTTCCCTGCTCCACCACTTGAGCTCGTTGTTATTCCTACCCACAAAGATTAAACCCTTGACCACCGCCCATCCGACGCACCATAATCACGATTCTCAACTTCAACACGCCCATTGTTCACAAATGCTTGAGTCCGTGTGTTAGATGAGGAACTAATACGATTGTTGGATTTGTTGGTATAACGGCTAAAGGCATTAGCAATCATAGCAAATCCTTGTTGCAATGCTTAAAACGGATCGGATTCCTCGCCGCTTCATCGACATATGCTTGAGCATTGTTGTTGTATGGAACCAATTGATTTTGTTGAGGTTGTTGTTGTGAAGGTGTGTTTGAAGCATTTGGTTGAGTTGCGGGTTGAGGAGAATAACGGTTTTGAGCATATAAGGCAAGTTGTTGTTGATTTTCCGGATGTGTTGGTGGAGCAATTTGAGCACGGAGAATCCTTTCCCGATCAACTTCCTTTTCATGAGGTTTCAAGTAATCGCACAACAATCCGTAGGTAGAATGATGCATGTTCTTCGCTTGACGGAGAAAAATGACATACTTCTCCCATTCAGGACCAAGACTACTCAAGAACTTAGTATTCACCGCAATTCTTGGCATGATGATGTTGTGTTTATCCAAATCATTGATGATGTCCGAAAATCTATGATGATAGGACTCTAGTGTCTCTCCGTGTTCAATCATGAAGTGTTCATAAGCCAAGTAAATTTTGGATTCCAAATCCTCCCGATTGAGTACAGATCCTTCCATAAGAAGATCTAATATGATCCCACATTTTTGTGCGCCTTTTGAGCATCAACACTACGAAGAATTGGGTTTGGTAATCCTAAGAGGATGTATTCCATTGCAAGTTCATCAACTTCATAGTGTAGAAGTTCTCGGGATTTAAATCGCAAATAAAGAGCAATGTTGGTTTGTTCATCTCTTGGTGGAATGGCATTTGGATCTCCTGTACAATGATAGTAGGCATCTCAAATGGACCTTCTAAGATAACCTTCTTTAAGAACTTTCCATGTGGCTTCTTCAGATCACAAAACCTAAAGAACCTTATCACCCATTGATCGTAGTTACTTGGAGTGAGCATTGGAGGTCTATCAAGTGATCCAAACCTCATGAATTGATTGTTGGCCGCTTAAAGCTTCACACATCTTTGCAAACCAAGTGGGTTCCTTCATAGTGTTCCTTGATGGATGTTGATTGAATTCATTTGTGTACGGTTGAACTTGAGGACTTGGTGGTGGTTGAACCATTTGAGGTTGTGGATTTGCAGAAGTTGTGGAGTATGTTGTTGATTAAATTGTTGTTGATAAATTGCTTGTTGTTGATTCCATTGTTGATGTTGTGGACTTAGTTGTTGTTGTCGCTGAGGATAAGTGTAAGGGAAATAGTTAGAGTATGGTGGTTGTGACATGTTGAAAAACTTGTGTGGTAAAATGGATCTTTGTAGTCGAATGAACCTTTGTTGATGAAGTGTCCTTAGGCGTAGAAAAGACAAGAACCAAGTAGCACTTATGCGTAAAATACACCAAAAGTTACGCAGAACAATGAGGAGTTACGCGGAGGTTTTAGCTTACGCGTAAGTAGGATAAAAGCACTAAAGTTATGCGTAGACAAAAGTTAGGCGTAGAAAGTTAGGCGTAGGATTACCTTATGCGTGGACCTAAGTTTACGCAGAAGTGAATCTTATGCGTAGGATTTCTACGCCGTAGTTTATGCTTATGCGTAATTTTAGGTTTTTGCTCAAATGATCTTTTACACTTCACAAAGGCAAAAGATATCCAAAGTCGACGTATTTTCAGACTTATCCAAGTAAGAAAACACGGAATAAACCATAAAAATGAAGATCAAACCAAGGAAAATCTTACGCGTAATTTTAGGGTTTTGATACGCGTAGGATTACTCGTAACTTTGATTTTGCCCAAATGTGTTTCTAAACCCGATTTTTGTTATGGAATAGCTTCAATAGTACCAAAAGAACACAAAAGTGTGAATTTTGATGTACCAAAATTGCTAAACGGGTTACGCGTAGAACGACACCCACCTAACAAAAACAAGCTTAAAAACGTGAAATCCACGCAGTAAAGTTTGAAACTTTTGCCAAAAACAAGTATTTTAACACCTCAAAACATTGAAAGTACAAGAATCTTGGATTAAAAAGTGTAAAAACGAGTTTTAAGATAACCAAAGGTTGCTATCTTTACGCCAGTAAGTCACAAAATCAAAACTTCAAAAACAAACGAGTACACCCAACTATTTGGCGATTGATACCACTGTTAGGTCACTAGTTTTACAACACAAGCTTATAAGAAAGGAGATGAGGCGATTGAACAAGATCTAACACACACACAAACAATAATATGACCGGTTATGCGTAGGTATGAGTGAAAGAGAAAAACTTGAACAACCAACCTTCAAATGAAGGTTTACAAGAGGTATTTATAGGAGGGAAGCTAGGGCAACACTCCTAGTTCCCTTCCTATCCTTATTGGGCTTGGGTCAAGCTTATGGGCCTTCTACATAAGCTTGACCTTAAACAAACATAAAGGCCATAATAAAGCTACCTATTACATATGAAATATAAATACTTGAAATACTGTTTAGGAGTGATTCCAACATTTTTAAATGCTTTCGTCCGTTTTTACATGTTTACATTTGTTTTTGCACATTTTCGTATGTTTTACAAGTTTTCATCCGTTTTATACGTTTTCCTACATTTTTACACGTTTTCATTCGTTTTTACACGTTTTCATTTGTTTTGCGCTGGAAAATCCAGCGTTAAAACGAATGCTAAAACGCGGTAAAAATGTAACAAAAATGTATAAAGCGGGGCGAAACTGTAAAAAGCGGACAAAAATAATTAAAAGCAGAGGATGAAAGCGATGTAAAATAGACGTAAAACGTGTACATGAGAAACGTGTAAAAATGTAAAAAATTTTAAACGGACAAAATATTGAAAAAAAAAACCGCTTTAAAGTTCATGATAAAACCTTGAAAGCGTATAAAGGGACCTAAAATGAAAAAACAAAACTAAAGCGTGCAAAACTGAATGAAAAGCGGCAAAAAAGCTTAAGCGACCAAACGCGGGGCAAAACGGACGAAAAGTATAAAAACGGATGAAACGGAAGAAAACGTGTTAAAACGGACGGAAACGTAAGAAAACCAAATTTTAAGTTATTTACTAACAGTCGTTAATATAAAGGACTAACGATGCA
>OU343224.1:128982676-129016954 GCA_910596185.1 Chrysanthemum makinoi | reverse complement strand
CATTGTTTGGCTAGTTAGGCAGTTGGCTTAGATCAAGGAACTGAGCTTGTAGCTTGTTAAGTTTAGATATAATTAGTAGCTTTTAGCTTATTTTAGCTCTAGTTAGCTTTGTTCACTGTTTGGTTTGCTTATTAGCTTATTAGCTTATCTTAGTAGCTTATTCTAGTATCAGTTTGCATTACATCTTTCATTTTCTACACATAAGCTGCTTGTTTTTCATTTTTCATAGATTCATTATATCATTTTAGACTTTTCCTGAAGATTTCATAATTTTTGGCCTTTATTTGCTATTTTTCTCAATTTAAATAGTTTTTAATAAATTTTTAATAGGTTTTATTGCAAAAAAGCTCCAAAAAATAATTTTTCAATTTTCTTAGTTTAAGAAAAATATAAAAAGCATAAAAAAGATTTTTCCTTATTTTTTCACTTTTATTTGGTAATTTTTACAATTTTAATTAGATTAAAATAGTTTTAAATTTGTAGAAATTAGAAAAATAATGAAAAATACAAAATAGTTTTAAAAAGTCTTTTGAGTTATTTGTGATTTTTAGAAATTAGTTTCATAATTTTCATTTCTTTTTCATAATTTTTAGAATTTTAAATTAGTTTAATTGTTAAAATTAGTTTTTAATTTTTATAAAATCAAGAAAAATCCAAAAAAAATAGTTTTAATTTTAAAATAGTTTTCTTATTACATTTTTAGAGTAAAAGTAAGTTTAGGTTATTTTTAGGATATCGTTTAGACGTAGTTGCATTTTTATTTACGTTTGTTAATTACGTTTTAGTTTAATCGCGTTTAGGATTTCCCGTAGAATAGCTTACCTTAATTACCTCCCCATTCCCGTAGTTAATAAAATCAAAATCTATAATCCAACATCAAGCATTAAATCCAAACCAAGAACGACGTTGGCAATTAGCGCTCGTTGGGAAAAGCGATTTGGGTTGACTAATCCGTACTCACGATCACACACGGGATTTGATTTATTATTCTTTTTCCTAAGAGAATTTGAATCTATCTTCGTGATTATTTTTTGATATTGATATTGAGGATTTATCCACACACATAACCCTTAAGCCTTCATTATCAAAGACTCAGTGTCCGAGCCGTTTTAAGTTTCTTACGGCTAGTCATTCACAAGTGGCTAGTTTGTGTGAGCAAAGCTTGACGTTGTTTGGAAACTGAGAATCAGCAACCAATCCGGTTAGATGATTCTGATCAGTTTTGGTGGTTTTTTCGCAAACTTTTTTCGAGCACAATTAGAGGGCAATCATTGAAATGAGCATTTTAGAACACATGAAACAAAATCCCAACATCAAAAACTTGATTTTGATGCAAAGATCATTTGTGCAATTATGAGAAAATGAGAGATTTTAAGAAAAAGACAAGCATTCAAGCAAACATCATGAGCAAAAATCAAGAGCAATCAATCAAGAGCAAAGAAACAATCATTCATGAGCAAGAGAAACATATTATTCGAACAAACTAGCAAACAAAAAATTCAATTCAAGCAAACAATTCAACAAACAAACAAACACAAGAATACAAACGTAAGTCCCCGGCAACGGCACCAAAAACTTGATGGGTTCCATCGGGGTTTTAAATTTATAATCAAGATTTACCGGTTAACTAGGAACACATTCGGGCAAGTATACCCTAGTCAAGTTGTAGTATGGTATATGGTAAATCAAGGTCGTCCCAAGAGACTCGGTTGCACTACAAGTGTCGTTTGTTTGTTTAAGCAAGTAACAAATTGATGGTTATGATTGTCACATATCAAACCAACAAGAAAAGCAATAAGAACAAGAAAGTATCAAGTTCATGGTTATGATTGTCACGGATCAAACCAAAAAGAAAAGCAATATAAGAACATATTATCATAAGAACAAAACAAGTAAACAAAACATCATGGTTATTTCAACCAAACACAAAATCTCAACAATTATATCAATAACAAACATCTTGAAATATAAAAGTAACAAGGTTTACCCAAAGTATGAATTACAATAAGCAAAGATGAAGGATTATAGCACTCCTTCAAGCCTCCAATTGACTACAATAGTTCTACCAAACCGGAAAATCATATCCAAACACCTTCATCAGCCCTTGAGCACACTACACGAATTTGGCAGAGGTTTGAGGTCTTTTGGGGAAGATAAGTTGGTGTAATTGGTGGAAATTCGTCCTTAAGGGTGCAGGATCAAATTTCACACCTTTGGGGTGAAGAGATTGAGAGTGGGTGTGTTCTCTCAAGTTGGGGTTTGCTCTCTAGGTGGAAATTCGTCCTTAAGGGTGGAGGCTTGAATTTCACACCTAGAGAGGAGTGGTGGTGGTAGGAGAGGTGTGAGAGAAGTTGTCTCAAGTTGTGGTGCATGAAATGAGGTTGCAAAGGCCTCTATTTATACTACTTCCAAGGCTTAGGGTATTAAATGCTCAACTTGGCTTCCAAGGAACTTGGAAGGGACTAGAATACACCAAGGGAAGGACCTAGAATCGTTTGAAACAAGTTTGGATTCTTAGTGATGAAGAAATGGCTGAAACAGGCCCTCCAACCGAATCGGTTAAGCTCCAACCGTTTCGGTTGGTGTTCTTGACCATTCTCCAACCGTTCCGGTTGCGGGGCCCTTCCGAACGGTTGGGGCAAGTTGGTAGAAAATGACAAAAACCAAAGTTGTAGAGCTTTCTCTTAGCTTTCCGTGGCCGTGAACGGGGGGTCAAACGGAGTCCGTATGCAAAAGTTATGGCCAAAATGGTGAAGGTGTGTCGGGAACAACGAGGCTTCAAATATTTCTTCGTTTTAGATTCTTTTCTTCATTTATTTCTTGTTTTCCTTCTTGAACTTTATTCTTGAGTCTTTGGACCACCATCTAGATGACCTTATCTTCTCGAATATACTCCGCAAGTCTTTCTTTTGTCGGGAATTCTTCGTATATGGAGAAATCTTCGTGTTTTACTTCTTTTTCCGTCTTTTTCTCCACTTTCCTGTACTTGGCTACAAATGAACTAGCAAACACACTTTTGTACGATTAAGCATCAAAAGCATACCATAATAACCAAATAACACACATAAAAGGACGGATAACGCTACTAAAAATATATACAATTTGTGCGTTATCACATATGGTATGTGTATGTCCCTTGTGACACTCACCACACATGGATCCTGTTTAAAACTAATATTTCTGCTATATAAATCTATACAAAGGGGTGGTGAGTTTGCTTCATGGTGAATGACTCACTCACTTTTCAACCAAAACAAATAACACAACTAACAACCAATTTGTATTAAATTGGTGTCCACTATCATTTTAATATCTTTTTTATTTGGTTTGTGAGTGTGTGAGGGTATTTAGTGAGGTATATTTTATATAAAATATGTATTTTAGTGAAGGGTGAGGTATGATGACCAAAACAAATGTATGGTGAGAGAGAGTAAGTGAAAGTGAGATGAGAGAGAAAACTGAGGTGGCGCTGAGATGACGGTGAATGACTCACCACCACTACTTTCAGGCTAATTTAGGCTGACTTTAATAATGTTTTACTCACTTCGTTTCAAAATTATTGTCACGAGACAAAAATCATATAATTTAATAAAAGTGAGACAACTATAAATTTCAACTACTCAAATAGAATATTCTTTCATTAAATTCTCTTTTTGTTATTAAAATAGAAAGTGATAAATTATTTTGAGATATTTAAAGAAAGGGGTGGCCTAATGCCACACCCCATAATTTGCTAAACTTGCACCCCATATGGGTGCTTTTGTACCCTTTTCGTCTTATTATGTTTTGTACATTTTTTTTTTGGTAAAGAATGTAAAGTATATGTGTGTATATGTATTTGTGTAAAATATATTTATGTAGTTTTTTACGTTATGTTTTTTATTGTGTATTTGTTATATTTTTGTGTTATTTTTTATTCGTCTAATTTGTTTCCATTTAATTAAACAACAACAATAAACACGTTAAACATTAAAATATTAAACAAGTACAACAACAAATGCTACTACTACAACGAAATCTACTCCACATGAAGATTATTAATGTCATCTATAAGGTCATAGAGTATTCCACTCGACTGACATGCGTGATCAACGGGATTTCTTGCCAATTTCAGTGATGCCTCCAACGTCTTTATTCTTGCCTTAAACATATTGTTTTGAGACAATAACATCTTGTTTCTTGTTTCAAGCATGTTGATCGTGTTATCTTTTTTCGCAGTTGAGCATTGCGTTGAAGAAGAGCCTTGACTAAAGTACTTTTGTTGAAATACATCCTTCCACATAAAGTATCGACACCCATAATCTTCTGTTCCTGGCTGTTACATGGTGAAACAATTATAAGAAATGTATTCTTAACAAATAAATTATTGATGTATTTACATAAATAAGCAAACGTATAATTATTTACCTTTGATAAAGTACATGCATAATACTTCTGACTATAACTTTTGGGCTTTTTGGATGTTCTTTCAATTATAAGTCCTCGTTCACAACGACACAAGAAAGGATTTTTTTGTTTCATCTGGCCAGAAAATATGTATAATAATTTACAACATGGTTATTTACAATATAGAATAATAGTTGATACATGGTTATTTACAACTTCGGTGTCGAATACAAATACTTATTTACAACATATGTCTATACATGTTTCGTCGTTTACAATATAAATCGATGTAATCGTTTACTATAAATCAGTAATGGTTTACAACATATGTCTATACTACGTATATCTATACATGTTTTGTCGTTCAGCATATAGAGTTGCCCATCCCAAGGCCGCGTCATGTCCTGCATACTCCATTGTGGGTGAGAAGGCGGGAGTGGTGAGTTTTCATCTAGAATCGCATGAACGTAGTGAGCAGTCTGGGCTTCCCCCACACGAAGAATCACAATGGGGACAATACTTGTCTTGTATCTGGATCGAACCTAAGCAGAAGACACGTAACACATCTTTGAATAGGATATACACACAATGGCCGGTTAAGCATTGTAGCAATAGGCTGCTCCGTGTGGCATAACCATCCAGTATTCTTGGGTTGCAAATCCTGATCCAAACCAACCCAGCGAGTGTGAAATCTGTTCAAACCAAGTCCCCCACATTTCCCTGTAAAGTTCAAGGTTATTGTTTACCTCTTCTACGACAAGAGCTCGAAGGTTGCGCCATATATCTTCGGAATAACCAAGACCTACGCCAATGGCCCGATAGCCACAATTTCCATCACCTTCCACGTTAAGAATCCTTATGATGCACGGTCGGAAAAGCTCTAGAATTCGAGCCATAGAATATTCGCTCTCGTTATTTGCAATGTACAACTCGTGTCTTAAATCGCTCTCGTTAGCAGGCTCTCCCACGTATGAACTATGTCTCGCAGGTTCTTCGTTCAATTCTAGGACTTTTTTAGGTTTTGAATAACCTCTGCGGTGCTCTGTGGTTGGTTCTTTGTTCAAATCTGGGATTTTTTTAGCCTTGGACTTTTTGTCCTTTGCGCTCGGACATCCACGAGTACTTGCGTGCATAGCAGGTTCACGGGTTGATATAGATTCGGGAGCGTATATACCTCTCATCATGTTTAACACATTTTTCTTGTCAAACGACGAAGCTTTGCCAAAAAAAATTTAGAATTTTTCTACGTCAGCTTGACAAGAAAGATCATCTTCAGGCTCTTCAGGCGTATGAGTAGGTCGATCTCTAGGCGAGGAGCACTTAGGGTTCTCCAAAAATTATCAACACTATTAAGTAGAATAGGCCATCCTGCATTCGAAAAAAGTGACTAGTATAAATTATCGGTATTGACGGGGAGAATAAGTTGGTAGGCATAAATTTAATATACTTACAATGAATTTGATAGTAAACAAGTTCGTGATAGCATGGTGACCACAAACCACCATAGCCTGATGACATCATTTAAGTGGGTCCATATCCAATTTACTTTCTGCGACAATGAGTTGTAAAGCAT
This sequence comes from Chrysanthemum makinoi, assembly GCA_910596185.1. Lineage (NCBI taxonomy): Eukaryota > Viridiplantae > Streptophyta > Magnoliopsida > Asterales > Asteraceae > Chrysanthemum > Chrysanthemum makinoi. Next base: position 129,010,995 of record OU343224.1, on the reverse strand, counting down.
GTTTTGAAACTTTATACCGCAATTCATCAAATAGTTTGTCCCTACACACATGCAGTTTCTTGGTTATGCTTCTATTAAAAGTTTCTCTTATCGCATTTTCTTGCGCAACTAGAATCTTATCGACCGAACTCAACAACGTGTCTAAGTTGTACTGTGTGGAGCCCAAGTATAACTTCAAAAACGCGTGTTGACCCTCAACTCTACATGTTGTTGTCTGGCCGAAGCTGCGATATGGATCGGTAATGTACGACACGAACATGTGGTCCTAATCTTGCTGAGCTAGTTATCAAAATACCGTAAAACGTCTGAGAAAACAATGAATTAAATAATAATAAAAAGTCATTCGGGTACTTATTTATTAAATAATAAAAAAAAATGAATTAATAGTTAAGTACCATGTTTTTGGACCAATAACTCTTGTAGGTGCCGATAATAGTGCATGAACATATCTTGGGTCGCAGCTTTAACCATCCAATCCCACGACCATCTAACGGACGCATACTCCTCTTCCGTATCGAATCTATGTCTGTAATTCTTGAGCACATTTTGATTAATATGCCATCGACAGAGTAATTTGTTAGCGTTTGGGAATTCTGCTCTGCATGCCCCAAGCAACGCTAAATCTCTGTCGGTGACTATAACGCGCGGGTAATATTGTTTGTCTATCACCATCTTAACACATTGCAACACTCATTGAAAATTTGGCCCTTTTTCACAGTTCAAAAAGCTAAACGCCATTGAAAATGTTTTGTTTGTTGAAGTAACTCCAACAATTGTAAAGAATGGCAGTTTAAACAACGTGGTGTTATATGTCGAGTCCATCATCATGATTTCTGGGAATGTTGTCCATAGGGCATATGACGTCGGGTGAACAAAAAATATTTCCTCAATCTCATTAGTGCGGTCATTTACCCTGTCATAATATGTATAACCTTGACGCCTCAAATGTGCTAAAAGGACTTGTATTGGAGTTCTATCACCACGAACGGCGCCGCGTATCTTGTTTTGTGCATTATATATAGTTTTAATGCTAGACACGTTATCCGGATCGTTCTCCTTTAGTGACGAAAGTATAATGCGTGGTGCTACTTTATGCTTTGTCAATTGCTCCACAAAAACGAACTCATGATCTTTTAATCGCATTGCTTGTGGAAAACCATGGAACGAATCTACAAAATCATGATTATGCCTCTCACACTTCACCCTCAAGATCCAACCATTGTCATCTTTTATATATTTCGCTAGTAATTTGAATGGACAATTAGTTTTAGCGGTACTAGTCTGCCGTTGAAGTTCATCTTCCGAACCTTCACGTGCACACCTCCTATGTTTTGAACACTTATATTCGATTGAGTACTTATACCCCTATCTATTTTGGTTCTTGCTTTAACAATAATAAAACCGATCGATTGAGCAATAGTTTGCACCTAATTAGTTAGAACATCGTCATTAGAGAACACCTAAAAAAATAAAATATACAACTTTTATAATTTTCATTTGTAACAGATAATTTATAACTTTTATACATTTTTTTACAATTTTTTTATTTTTACAACTTATATATTTTTATTACAAGTTTTTAAAAAACTTTTTACTTTTTATATTTTTTTATACATTTTTAACTACTTTTGTATACCTTTTTTTTTTACAAATTATATACTTTTTTTACAAATTATACAAGTTATACTTTTACGACTTTTACTTTTATTATTTTTTACAAATTTTACAAACTTTTATACAAATTATACTTTTACTTTTGCAAAAAAATAAAAAATAAAAAATAAAAAAATAAAAATAAAAACGCGTTTGCAAAACCGCGTCTTACGTTTTACCCCCTCCCCTTTTGTCTCACTCATATTTGTCCCACTCTCTCACTCATCATATCTGTCTCACTCTCTCACTCACTCACACACACACACACACACTCAAAACTCTCTTTTTCTCTCTCTCTAAAAGCCCATCTCTCTCTCTCTTTTAGATCTAAGGGCCCGTTTGGTTTGTAGGTGGGTTTAGGATTAAGATTTGGATTTGGATTAAGATTTGGTTTAGGATTTGGATTTGGATTTGAGGTAGGAGAGAGAAAATAATATTTAAAATTATATATTAAATATTTTATATTATTTTATATTATGATATATTATTTTATAAGATATGTGTAGACACAAAAAAAAAGATGGACCTACACCTTTTACAAATCCAGCCTTCACCCAAGGGAATTGCTTTTGCCACTGTTTTGATTCATTACAGTAAAATACACGAACCAAAATTTTAACCAAACATTGGTTTTGAATAATAATTTCCCAAACCCCACCCTATTACCCCATACCAAACGGGCCCTAAATACTCGTTATGATGGTGGTTAGATACTTGATGGTTGGTTTTTTTAACCAACTGTTGTGGTTTCTGTGGTGATGTTGTGATGTCTAAACGAGTGGTGGTTTCTGTGGTGAAAAAATACTTGTTTGGTGGTTTCGTTGGTTATTTTTTTTAGATCTAAAAAATCTTTGATGGTTTCTGTGGTGAAAAAATACTTGTTTGGTGGTTTCGTTGGTTATTTTTTTTAGATCTAAAAAATCTTTGATGGTTTCTGTGGTGAACAAATACTTGTTTGGTGGTTTCGTTGGTTATTTTTTTTAGATCTAAAAAATCTTTGATGGTTTCTGTGGTAAAATATACTTGTTTGGTGGTTTGGTTGGTTATTTTTTTTAGATCTAAAAAATCTTTGATGGTTTCTGTGGTGAAAAAATACTTGTTTGGTGGTTTCATTGGTTATTTTTTTAGATCTAAAAAATATTTTCGCTATTGAAACTGTGACTTGTTTGGTGGTTTTGATCTGTGATGATTGGTTTAGATCTAAAAAATGTTTAGATCTTGAAAAAAACTTTTAGATCTAAAAAATATTTTCGATCTTGAAAACTGTGACTTGTTTGGTGGTTTTGATCTGTGATGATTGGTTTAGATCTATAAAAATGTTTAGATCTTGAAAAAATCTGTTAGATCTAAAAAAATATTTTCGATCTTGAAACTGTGACTTGTTTGGTGGTTTTGATCTGTGATGATTGGTTTAGATCTTGTTTGGTTTTGATCTAAAAAATATTTTAGATCTTGAAAAATGGTTTCGTTGGTTATTGTTTGTACTTGTTGGTGGTCTGAGCTAGCTGGTGGTCTGTGATGTCTGTGAGAGTTGCTTTCGTGTGATGGTTCTTGTTTGGTGTGATGCTTAAACAGTTTTGAAACCAAAGAAACCATCACAACTGCTTAAGCAGTTGATGATGGTTTCTTGAAACTGCTTAAGGAGATCTGTGATGTTTCTTTGGTTTCTTGAATGGATGGTAAAGTGAGTGTTTATCTCACTTTGCAACCTTCAATGAAAAACTAATCCCACACCACATCAAAACAGTTTGTTAACTGATTTTTTGAGAATCTTTTGTGAAATAAGCAGTTTGCTAAAAAGATAGGTGATGATGATTTTTATAAAAAAAAACGAGTTTCTTGTTGGTGGCTTGTGAAATAAGCAGTTTGTTAAAAAGATTTGGCATGGCATAACCGAATGGACGATAAAGTGAGTTTCTATCTCACTTTGCAACATTCGAATTTGCAGCCAACATGATAAAAAGCTAATAATCTGAGCCTATTAATATCTCGATACGTTTTTTACCTCTTGAGTGTAAAATGGTGAACTAGACATGCTGGTGTTGTTGCTTGTTGGTGGTCTGTGTGACTTGCTGGTGTTGTTGCTTGTTGGTGGATTGTGAGACATGCTGGTTATGTTGTTGCTTGTTGGTGGTCTGTGAGACTTGCTGGTTATGTTGTTGATTGTTGGTTGTCTGTGAGACTTGCTGGTTATGTTGTTGCTTGTTAGTGAGATAAAATCTCACTTTGCAACCTTCAAATTTGAGCCTCAAAATTTTCTAAGGCGATGATGATAACCGAAACCGAATGGACGGTAAAGTGAGATAAAATCTCACTTTGCAACCTTCAAATCTGAGCCTCAAAATTTTCCGACTACGTTTTTTTATTAAAAAAAAGTTATAAAAGAAAAACTTTAAAAAGAAAATAATTTATAAAAGTTATAAAAAAAGTTAAAAAAGTTATAAAAACTTTAAAAAGAAAAAGGAAAAAAAATAAAAATGAGAAAACTTTGTATATGTCAAAGTTTAAAAACTTTGTGTATGTGAAAGTGTAGCAAAAAAAGTGAAAAAAAACATATACATAATCTGATTATGGCACGGAAATCGAAAAAAAAACACAACTACCAACAAGTACATAAGAAAGCAACTCTCACATACCATCACATACCACAAACTACTCTCAACCACCAACAAGTACAAACACCCCCTAATGGGGTATTTCATTAGCATGACCTCTAAAGAAATATAGGGATAATAATTTTAAAACAAGTAATTAGGGGCAAAGATTAAAAGCTAAGTGGAAAACGGTGTACATCACGTGGTAGTGTTCTTCTTAACGGTGTACATCACGTGGTAGGATTGACCATGATCTTTTTAGCAAAATTCCTAGCAACCCAGTTACTTGTTATTAAGGTACCATACTCATATGTCCTAGAACACACATGTTCATCAACTAGGGTTTTGATTTGAAATGATTTCTCTTTCCCTGCTTGCATCCAAGATGCCCATAATCTAAATGGGTATTTCTTTTCTTTGTTATCTCTTGAACATTTAGCTGAAAGTCTCTTAGGATTGTTTACCTTATAATATAGCTTATAACCATTGGCCAAAGAATAGAATGCCAATGCTCTTTTCAGTTGCTCAGGATTCTCATACCTTTCACCTAACTGTGGCCTCATAAACTTCCATTTGACACTAGGATCATGGATTGTCCACTGATCACCCAACTTATCCTCATCATCTACTTTTTTAGGATGACTATCTTTTTCAATAAAGTCATCTTTAGGCAAACCATTGTAAATTCTAGACAAAAAGTTTTCATCAAACATCTTAGAAGCTTTTCTCTTAGGTGCAGGTCCTACACTCTTAATCCTAACATCTAAAACCTCTTCCCCACCTTCAGAAAAATGGTCAAGTGAAGCAGTGTCACTCTCTTCAGAACTACAATAATCATACACATTATAATCAGCATCCTCTATGTCACTTTCACTATAAGAATTATTTTGTTCAGTTGTGGTGTCATTTATATCAAACTGATAACATCAAATAGTCCTGAATATTATGTGTCAATTTCCCCCGATAATGCTCGTATTTTATATCATTTATATGGATTTACGCTTGTTTTCCTCTATATTTCACTTTCAGATAAATTACGAGCATTGGAGCTAAAGAGACACGAATTTGGAGAGTTTATTGAAGATATATGATAGTATGCTCATTTTGAAGATGTTACGGCGTAACTCCCCTCTCACATTACGCCGTAACAGAAGCGTGGCTCAGAAAACCAACTCAACTGAAGATTACGGCGTAACTCTCTCCAAAGATTACGACGTAACTAACTAGGTCAAATGAGGTTCCACACCGGTGCAAGCTACGCCGTAACTATTGTCTCAACTACGGAGTAACCAGGATTTATTGAAGATACGGCGTAACTCTTTCCAGATGTTATGCCGTAACCAGCATTTTCATTGCAAATTACAAAGAAAATGGTGTTACAGCTTAACTCTCAACTTAAGTTACGCCGTAACCAGATATGGCCTATAAATACCACTCGATTTCGGCATTTCTAATCATCCCATTTCACACACAACATCAGTGAACGTGAGTAGAAGGTTGAAGGCAGATCTTAGGGAGCATACGGAGCCATCTCCAAGGGAGAAATCACTCCCCTACGATAAGCATTAGCATTTTATCTTTACTTTACTTTCAATTCATGTATTTCGTAATGTTAAACATTGAATCGATTGTTTTAGTTAATATGAGTGGCTAAGCACCTCTGCTGCTAGCCTAGTTATGATTCCTTAATTGCTTTGTTTATGTTTACATTGCTTTCGTATAATTATTTCTAGTGTATGCATGCATAGTTTGGCGGTAGCTACCCTTGTTTCGGTAGTTTTGAATGGCGGTAGTGGCTAGTTACTTAGGAGATATGACCAACTGACCCTAAGTAGGTAGACTGAGTGGGAAGGGTAAGATACGACCAACTGACGACCCTTCTTTGCTTGTGCGATTTGACCAACTGATCACCTACCGTTTGGATGAACTTAAGAAGTCGGGATGAGTGTTTAAGATGCTTGCGCCCGGGCACTCATTGTTACAAAGCTTGCATGTAGCGGTACTTAATGACTTGCCTTAGGGGACTAAGAACAACTGGACTTTCGAAGGGTCACTGACATCTCAGTGGAACCCTTTGATAGGTTAGGACGAACTGACCAAATGTTGTCCCATGACTTTGTTGTTCCCGTTCACTAAGGTTTAAAACAGTTTTAGAATCAAAAACAAGTTAATAGTGAACAAAGACTGAAATTAACATAAGTAAAACACACATATAAATTTTCAACATCATATTCTTATTAGAAATAAATCAACAAAGAATACGTTACCCAAGTACTTGTGGAATAGTACTTGGGATTGAAATGACAAAGTTGGGTGACTCCTCTCTAAGCTCAGGCTAAGTCTGAGCACAACTTTTAGAGCTCACTGAGCTATCTCAGGAACTAAGTTGTATTTGGAGGAGTGAAAAGATGGCTTGCGTGTATGTGTGTTTTTACAATTCACAAGCTTAAACTTTTCACTCCATCTCTTATGCTATTTATACATGTATGAGTTTTAACTCTTTCCTAAGTGACAAATTGACATCATATAGAAGACAAAATACTGATGTATTTTGTCTCTGTTTACAAAGACTATTCTAAGTAAAAGACAAGTCTGCTTTCCATAACTTCGGTGATGACACAGCTTGTAAGTTAGCCATTCAGGGAAAGTTGACTTATGTTGATAAGGACTTCTTCTTATTTGATTCAAACTTATCCGCCTTGTCCGCTCTTTCTTCATTCTATTTATCCTTCAATCTTACGCTTCAGTTTGTCTTGATTAAGCAGTTGGAGAGGAGTCTTGGGGATTCAATGAGTTATTGTCATCACTCACTGAATCCATCATCTTCTTCTTGACTCAGTCTTTACCCTTTAAGTACCGCTTACGAGTGGAGAGACTTCTTCTATGCCTCGTCTTGAGTATCCCGAAGATGACTCACTGAGAGGCTATGCACTCAGTGACCTGATTAGTGTTTAACGGACTAAACACTTGGGCTATTTTCTATTCAAATCCTAGATTACAGGGTTTGGGTATTTTTGAACCAACAGTCTCCCCTATTTGGATATACAAATAGCCTAAGTGGTTGATTAGTGTAAGTGAGCAAATGGCTTCTTCTTACACTGAATGTACTAATGAATACAATAAGGAACACCGAGTAAATTAACAAAACATACATCTTTTATTGATCAGATTACATAGTTCCTATTACTAGTACAAAAAGATAAAACAAAATGATGTCGGTCGGATGGATTCCCGGTGCTTCAAGCTTGACTTTCTTGGGGATGAGTGTTTCCCTGTCAGGATGGTCTCTTATCTTGGCATTCGGTCTTGACAGAACTGATGTTTCTTTGGGGTTTAGATCGAGGCCACGGTATGTAGCTTAGCATTGCGGCTACACCGGCCTGATCAATATCACTCCATCTTTGAAAAGCAGGGTTTCCATAGACATCAATGTGGAATAGCCCTCTTTCGGGCTTCTCAATCACTAGACAGTTCACAAATTTCACTCCTTCAGGCAGCTCCCTGTTACACTCCGGTCCGGCACTTTAATCTTAGGTTGGAACTCAACTCTCTTCCTTTTGCCGGTGGATGTTTGTGGTTGAGATCCTTGAGGTGCGATTAAGGCGGTGAATTTCCATGGGCTGGACAATCCCTCGATCTTTCATATCTTTTCTTGAGCATTTTCATCAGGTCCTTAACCACCGCATTCTTCTTCTTTTCAATAATTGGACCAAGCTCATCGAGTTCAGTGATCCCAAAGTCGATGAATTTTAGGGGATCATGAACCTCGAAGTATCTTTTATCATCCCCTCTGTAGCGTTCATGGCCGTGGTTTGGTATTGGGGATGATTCTAACATCTGTGATCCTTTCAGGAAGCCTTCGACTTGTCATTGTCCAGTTGTAATGCTCAATTCGGCTTTCCTGATGGCTTGATTTCTTCTTCTTTTCTTCCAACTGTTTTCTCATTTTAGCCATCTGAGCGGCTGAGCTTCCTTGAACTTTTGTCTGCCGACCCTTTTGGAGCTTGCTTGGATCTAATCCCATGTTTTCAGCTTCTTCGGCGACAACCTTTGCCGTGCTTCTGTTCTTTTTCTCTTCCTCAGCTAGTTTCAATCTTCTTTCTTCTTTAGCAAGATGTTTACTCAGTTGTTGTGGTGTGAGCAGGTATTCAGTGTCGCCAATTTTATAGGGAATCTTCTCAGGCTCAGAGGTTTTCATAATGCCTTTGCCTTTGTCCTGGCCTGAGGAAGATGAAGTTGCTACCAGGGGTGGTGGTGTTGTTGTTATTGGTGTGATTACTGTCAGTGTTGTTGTTGTTGATGTTGTTGGTGGGGTTGATGAGATAGGTGTTCTTGAGGTGGTGGTGATGATGAGATTTGAGCCATGATTTGATAGTGTTGGCTCCTCCTCGGTGTGAGAAGGAGGTTCTTCAACAATATTCTCCCCTCAACTGTTGCCGGAGCTTCAGTGAGGGCAAGAGTTGGAGTTGGAGCTGAGGGGGTGAGCGCTTGACCCTTGAAGGCGGATAAATTTCGAGATCATAGCCTTGATGTGCGAAGTGTCGAGATTGAATACCGGTGACTTTAGCTTCCAAATTAGCCTAAGAACCTTCCAGAGCGTCATTCGGGCCCAAGATTCCGGGCCGAGATGAGGAAGCTGAGTCAAAGTAGCCACCTGCGTATTCAAAGAGTCCAATGTAGCTTGAAGTGACTGGCGAGGATGGAAGACCACGAACATTGGCAGTCTTGAGCATATCGACCCGATTCAGTGAGGCTTGAGGATTGTTTCAAGTGCACGCCTCAGTTGCCTCTAGCACTTTAGAGTTGAGTCTTTGGGTCTTCTTTGACAAATTCCTTGATTTCATCTATCTTTGTACCTACACCTTGAAGATGCCTGAGGAATTTAGCCATGTTTTCATCCAGTCGGTGAATCTTGTCATACATCCGATCCCTGTGCTCATGAACATTTTCATCAAAGCCATGTACTTCAGCCTTTAGATCAGCATAACTTCGCAGCGGCCTCGGTGTGTTGTTCCCACAATGTTTCATGACGAATATAACCTTCTTGAAGCTTTGGTGATCCAGAACGAGCGCCTTTCGGTAAGTGGGAGAACATTATCAAATCTTTCAAATTCATCGGTGGAAGAGGAGGAGTCATCATTTCATCTTTGGAATGGTGATTCAGTATGCTCTGTGGATCATGTGAGGCTCTTGTTGCTTGAACCTCAGCGTCCATTTCTTCTCCGGTGATAAAATTTCATCATCGATCTCAGCAAGCTCATCTTCAGAAAATAATATGCCAGTGACATCAGCAACAGTTAACCAGGGGTTGGTGATGGGTTCCATATCAGCGGGTGGTGTGTTTCCCTCTGAGTCTTTGTCCTCCGTTGACCCCTTGGACACTGGTGGGCGTTTCCCAGTGCCTTCGCTGGAGTCAGGATTGGTTGTGGGTTCCGTATCGGCGGGTTGTTCCTTTCCCTCCGAGTCTTTGTCCCCTAGTGACCCCTGAGACACTGGTGGGTATTTCCCAGTGCCTTTAGCGAGTCGTGATAGTTGTATCCCTATCGGCGGGTTGTTTGATTCCCTCCGAGTCTTTGGGATCGATCGGTGTGCCCTCAAACAAAGGCGTGATTTGCTAATGTCATCACTGGGCGTTGTGGAAGGCGCTCCCTACCAGCGGGTTGTATATTTCCCTCTGGATCTTGGGGAGTAGTGGTTGTGACCAAGGGCCTGGCGTGATGTATCGGTGTCCTTCGTTGTCACGGGGGTGGATGTTGCTTGGTCATCAGTGGGTGTCTTTTTAGTCTCGGGCGTTTTGTGCCTTTTAGGTACGTGTTCGAAACCTCGGGGCCACGGGACTTGGGTTTAGTCTTAGTCCCAGTCTAAAACTTCCCCTTTCTCTTTTTAGGAGCAGGGTTTGGAGACACTGATCCCTCACGGTTGTTACAGCAACCATATGGGCCGTCAATTCAATAGGAGTGACAAGGGATGGGTCTTTTGAAAATTTGATTGGCTCAGGAAGCCTGGTAAAGCACCAAATTTTTTCTTCCGAGGGTAGTTTGAACCCAGTAACACTTGTAAAGCACAAGAGACAAACCTAGGATACGAAACGTATTTCGTCCTAATTTTGCTCTGTAGCTTATTCTGAGATCACTGTAAATGATCTCCCCTATGTCGATGTGACCCCATTCATTAAGCGGTATGCCATCATCAACTGAATAGAGTTAACTTGTTCAGTGGATGAGTGGTTCCCGTCGAGGACCTGAATCACAAAAGTGAATAGGATCCTCCAAGCCACGGGAAATGAGCTTTTGGTGACTTGGGTCTTGTCCAAAAACGTTGGATCTAAAGCGATTTGTTTTAACCCATCCTTCACTGTGGAGGGTTCAGGATGGGCGACATAAACTCCTTTGTTATAATCCAACCTTGTTGAAGTGCAAAAGCGTTTTGTAATCCGGGGTGAATTGTTGTTGCCCCCATGAAGACTGAATCGATGAGATATTCCACGAGAGGTCGAGGTTGTTCTCATCAGTGGAGGGTGTTGGGTCATAGGCCTTGGTTGTTGCCCAAAATTCCCTGAGGAGATTTTGGTAAACAATGGAGGGACACTGAATAAAGGCCGTTTTCAGTGGGCAATTAAACAAAAATTTCATAATGTCTTTGTAGGCTGGGGCAGTTTCAGGGTATTCAAAGTTGCCTATGACATTATTAGTTTTAAATTCAACATTTGTAAGATCCCTACCCTTGAGAAGCAAACTGGAGAGATTGAGTTCTAGCCATTTCCATTTGAAATATTTTAGGGTTTTGAAAATATTTTGACTAGAATAATCAAAGTTTTTTTTTGATCTCTCAAGTTTGTGATGAAAAACTTTTGTAAATGTTTACAAGAAGGGTTTTCCAAAAGAGGTTTCAAGGGTTTTTGAGCACACACAAATGTTTTTGAGTTTTAGAAATGATTTTGACAGAGTTTTGTTGCAGAAAAAATTTGTGTGTGTTTGTTTGTGTTGGAAGAGGGTATTTATAGAGTGGTAAGAGGGGTGATTTATGCACAAATGAGAATATTAAGAGTCGGTTTTTGAAAAACATTTGAAATTCCACATTTAATGTTACCACTCCATTAACCGCAGTAAAATCCCATTTTTCAAGGGAACAGTTGCAGTACGATAAAAGTGCACTTTTGCACAGAGAAAATATCAATTTGATATTCTTGTGAGAGGAGGCATTAAATGCCAAGTGGGATGACAATAAGACAAAGAGACATATATTCCTATATTAAATTAGCATAGTTACCAACCTAGGACATTTAAGTAACCGATACTTGGATCATTTAGTTACTCATTCAATGCTCTTTGTCAAATGTCAGGGACCCTGAATGAGTCTTACTCATTCAGTGAGAGGTTTATTTTGGGTGTTCAGGGAGGATGGACCATTTTAGAGAACTTACTGAGATTGGTTTTCAGATACTTGACTTTCAATGTCAAGCATTCCCAATTCAGCTTTCAGTCTCCTGAAGGTGGGTTCATCCAAGGGTTTGGTGAAGATATCTGCCAGTTGATATTCAGTAGGGATGAAATGAAGTTCTATGTCTCCTTTCATTATGTGGTCCTTGATGAAGTGATATCTGATATCAATGTGTTTGGTTCTTTGGTGGAGAACAGGCTTGTTGGAGATTGCAATAGCACTGGTGTTATCACAGAAGATGGGTACCATTTTGTAATGGATGTTATAGTCACTGAGTTGACTTTTCATCCATAATACATTGGCACAACATCTCGCTGCAGCTACATATTCAGCTTGGTGAGGACATAGCCAGCTGATTGTTGCTTTTTAGCACTCCAACAAACCAGTTTTCCTCCAAGAAATTGACAGGACCACGAGGTACTTTTTACGTCCATGTTGCGGCGTAATCAGAATCGAGTAACCCTTGAGATCAAACCTGAGCATTTTGGATAATAGAGTCCAAGATTTGGGGTTCCCTTCAGGTATCTGAGTATTCTTTTGGCTGCAGTGAGATGGGATTCTTTAGGATTGGACTGATATCTTGCTATTAGACGTACTGAGAATTGGATGTGGTCTAGAAGCGATTAGATACATCGATGATCCAACAATCCCTCTGAAATGAGTTTGATTCTTGATTTGCCAGTGAGATCAGGTCCAAGGTTGTTAGGTGGGACCATTGGAGTCTTCACTGAGGCACGATCGAGATATCTCATATTTCTTCAAGAGATTTCGGTGTATTTCTCTTGGTGATGGATATTCCTTTATCGGTTTGCCGATTTGTAATCCAAGAAAGTATGTGAGTTCTCCCATCATGCTCATTTCAAACTTCTTTGTCATCAGTTTTTCAAACTGTTTGCAGAGTTTGTAGTTTGTTGAGCCAAAAATGATGTCATCAACATACACTTTGACTAGTATCACATCTGTTGAGTTCTATAGACAAACAGTGTGTTGTCTATCTTTCCTCTGACAAACTTGTTTTGTATCAGAAAGGCCGAGAGAGTTTCATACCATGCCCTTGGAGCTTGTTTAAGTCCATAAAGGGCTTTGTCAAGCTTGTAGACATAGTCAGGTAATTCACTACTCTCAAAGCACAGGGGTTCTTGAACATACACATCTTCCTTGAGATCACCATTTAAGAATGCACTTTTAACATCCATTTGGTAGACCATGAAGTTCATGTATGTTGCATAAGCAAGGAAGATCCTGATGGCTTCCATTCTTGCAACAGAGCAAATGTCTCATCATAGTCAATGCCTTCTTGTTGACTGTAACCTTTGGCTACAAGTCTTGCTTTGTTTTTAATGACGGTGCCGTTTTCATCGGTTTTGTTTCGAAATCCCTTCATTCCTATGACTACTACATCCCGAGGACATTTGATCAAGGTCATGACCTTGTTTTTGTCAAACTGTTGCAGTTCTTCTTGCATAGCCTGAACCCAGCTTGGGTGTTTAAGAGCCTCAGTGACACTTTTGGGTTCTATATCGATAGGTAATCGGCATATAGACATTCATTAGTGAAGCTGCAGTTAGATTAGCAGCCATGCTTCTAGTGAGCATGCCCTCAGTGGGTTCACCAATGATGTTTACAAGCTCAATGTCATGAGATCTTGTCCACTTACTTTGTGGTGCGGGATCGAGCTTGAAGATGTCACTGGGAGTTGAGATGTGAGTTAGGTGCAAGAGCCACATAATCATTTAGAACATCTGTAGAGATGTCTTGTTCGAGTGAGGTTCATGAGTTCTGGGTTCTGATCATTTGAATCGGTGTTTCCTATCAATGAGGGCGTGATTATCAATGAACTCACTGATGGTTGGTTGGGGTAGGTTGTGAGGTAAGACATAATATGAGATGTCGGCATCAGCTTGATATGAGGAATTGAATTTAGAGTTGTACTCATCAGGAGGATATCTTGATGAGTTATCAATTCCTATTTCCTCCACTGAGGTGTTGGTGAACCTGATGCTTTCGGCACTTTCATCAAAGGTGACATGAAAGGTTTCCTCAACTTGTTGTCTCCTTGTGTTAAAACCCTGAAGGCTTTGGAGATCGGTGAGTAGCCTAAGAAGTATCCATCATCAGCTTTTGCATCAAACTTGCCTAGATGATTCTTGTGGTTATGAATGAACACAGGACATCCAAACACATGAAAATAGCTGATGTCGGGAAGTCTACCTTTGAAGATCTCATATGGGGTTTATTATGTCTTTTGACAATGATTGACCTGTTTTGAGTGTAACAGGCAATTTTGATGCTTGATCCATAAATGCTTTGAGAGGGTGAGCCATTTAACATAGTTCTAGCAGACCTCAATGAGAGTTATGTTTTTCCTTTCAACAACCCCATTTTGTTCAGGGGTATATGGAGATGAGAAATTTTGAGAAATTCCTTTTCCATCACAGAAACTCTCAAGCTCTTGATTTATGAACTCAGTACCATTGTCAGTTCGATTTGTTTAAGCGTAATGTCATTACGGTTTTCAATCTTCCGATGAATGACATTATTGTATCAGTACGACTCTTTTTGGAGAAAGTATACCCAAGTGTACCTTGAGAATTCATCAACAATGACAAGTGTATACTTCTCATGCTGGATTGATCTGGGGAGCGAGGTCCAAAGAGATCCATGTGCAGGAGGTGAAGGCGGCTTTGATGGAGAAGTTTTGTTTGGTTTTGAATGATGCTCTGTGGTGTTTACCCTTTTCACAGGCAGAGCATGGTTTGTCTTTTGCAAAACCAGTGATGGTAAGCCAAGGACCTTGTTTTGTTTTGCCAAGTTTTTGAGGTTTTTGAAGTTTAAGTGTGAGAGTCTCTTATGCCACAACCAATTGATAGTTTAGGTGGCTTTAGCAAAGAGACAAGTTCCATCTTGGGAGAGAGTTGACATGTCTAGCACATAAACATCATCTCTCCTAGGAGCTATCAACACAACTTCCTTGTTGGCATTGAAAATGGTACCTTGTTTATCATTGAATTGTACAATGTATGTAGCATCACATAGTTGGTGACGATGAGATTGTATTTGAGACCATTGACATAGGTTATTCTTGAGAAAACTATTCCATTGCAGTTTCTTGAACCATAACCTTCAGTGGGACATGATGAGTTATCACCAAATACTACCTTGGGTCCTGGTTCCTTTACATACTTGTGCAGATATTCCTTCACACCAGTCATGCTTCTTGAGCATCCACTGTCTAGATGCCCAATAGGCTCCCTGGCATGTCTCTGCACAAGTAGTAAACTGAATTAGTTTCTCTTAGTGACCCACTTACTAGTGGGCTTGGGTCTCAAGGTCTCTTTGAAATTTGCAATTGACTCATGGTCAGTGGTTGTGTGCATATTGCTACCACAGGTTTTGCATTTAGAGGCTGAAGATGACTCAGTGACTCTGGGTTGTTTGGAATTTCTCCTTGCATGAATGACACTGTCATGTTGGGATGTCTCATGAGATGGATTACGCATATATCACGGCATGTGTTCATGAGACAATCATCCCGATGATGATCATTAAACCCACAGTGAGGGCACAGAGGAAAAGGTTTTGCTCTATTCTTTGGAGCGGCTTTGGAGGATGAAGCATACTTATGACCAACTTTGGTATAGTTTGCTTGACTGACATACTTGTAGATGGTCTGCGATCCTGTGATCATCCTTTTGTAGATCATGCAAAAAGGATTCTATAGCAGTTGTCGTGGTATGGCGGGTGTAATGACACAGCTCACACTTTTTGTTTTGGAGGTTGACTTAGACTTTGAGGCGGAGGAAGGTGACTTTGTCTCTTTGATTGGTTCGGGGACCTTTTCAATGGATTCCATTTTTCAGTAGCTTCCTCACAAGTTGGTCTGTTCTTTGAATTTGGTCAGCTTCAGTGGGGACAGAGGATGTTGAGGTCTCAGTAGGAGTAGACTCTTGTTGAGTTGGTTTTGTTGGTCTTTTCGGGATGGTTCTACCAAGTCCAGACCTTTCTTTTGGTGAGTGAGGATTGAATTGCGTGGGTAAGCTCAGAGCTTGGAGCAGCACCTGAAGAGGTTTGTGGTGGAAGCGGTGCTTGAGATTACGCTTCCGGACTCAGAGATGTGTTCAGCCTACTGGGCACATCGGGAGTCCAAGCATGCTCTTTAGAGCTTGACTTTCGAGCTCTAGAATCCTTCCGAATCGAAATTTGGAAGCTTACTCTCAGGATTAACCCGTTCAATCCAATCACTGGAATTGGGATTAGTCATCATATTTGTAATCATGCCACCGAACAAAAATGGCTTAGGAGACTGGTCTTTGTTGAGAGAGTCGTGGAGATGATCTTCACCTATGACTCTCTTCTTGCTATTGGGGCTCCACAGCATCAAAGACCACAGGATTCTTAGCAGTCCAACTATTAAGAATATCATTTGCCTTTTTAAGTTCATCTTGAAGATTCCGATTTCTTTTAACTAGTTCAGTGTTTTGAATTTGCAAAGTGACAGCCTCAAGCTTAGCTTTTTTTAAAATAAGCAATTCATCCCTACACTTATTCAATTCAAAACTTAACTTGTTATACTTAGAAAAAAGATTCGATCTTTGTTCTTCTACAAACTTAAGGTCTACATTTAGATAATTCATATAAGGCGCCAATCGAGTCATCATCCATAGAAAGTAAAATGTTTACCTTCTTCATTGTGATGTTGACCCATTTCCCGTTCCTAGCATGATTCTTCCCAACAGCTAGCTTGTCCTCTTCTGAGAGAGCCATCGGTGCACTTGACATGTACCATTTCATCATCGATGAGGCTGGCTCTTCATCCCAGTCAAAGGTTTAAAGCAACGAGGCCTTTGTTCTTGCCCTGCACAATTTTAACATTTGTTGTTGTCTCGAGGGTGGCCTCAAGCAATGCAAGCTTAGCTTTAGCTTTCTTATACTTGGCTTCATAATCAATGGTTTTGTTATTATCAAATTTGTTTTGAAAATTTTGATGAAGATGATACATTTTGGTTGAAATTTGCTAAAGCCCGAGGACTGATTTGAACACTGATGGTTTATAAGAGGGTTCTGAAATTGTTTTAGAAAAACAGTCTTTTGCAAAATGACCCTTTTGTGACACTTAAAGCATTCAGTGTCCTCATTTGCTTTAGCACTAGAAAAACCTTTGTTTCTTTTTATAAACCTTCGAGAGTTGGCAAGGAGTGCCCTTTCACGAAATTAGTGTTGGTCGTTTAGGTACTCCTCACTTGATCTCAATCATCATCGAATTTTCTTGAAAATCTTGAACCACATTGTTAGAGAAGCAAATTGATATGGGATGCTGAAGTGGTGGTCAGGGATTTCTTGACTTCACGAGACTTCTTTAAGTCAAGGTATCGTCTGTTGATGAGGTTTTCCTCATAGAAAAATTTCCCATAAATCTCAGGAAGCTCAAGATTTTTGATATGATTAGCATTCTCGAGTCCAGAGAGAAATTCAACCACTTCTCAGGGAGGCTGTTGACAAAACCAACATTGATTTCATGTTTGGACAACTTAACACCATCATTTGACAGTTCATTTAAAAGAGTTTTGTACATGGTGTAAGTTTGAGAGAGAGTTTAGAGTCCTTAGCCACGAAGGTGTTATACTCGAGTTTCAGGTCCATTATCTGTTTTCCTTGGTATCGAGATGGTCCTTCATGACTATGAACTAGGTCATCGGTTTGCTTAGTTGTACTACGACTTATAACGACTCCATAATATCGTCGGGAAGATAAGATATTATGATACTTTTGAGTCTTTGGTCTGGTTGACCACTCTCCTTTCATCACAGGTCCACTTGAGCCGGGTTTGGGCAACCCTTTGATCTTTGGGATAAATGGACCTTCATTTATACACTTGATATAATAAGGTTCCATCCCAATCAAATAGCAAAGCATTCGCTTTTTCCATTTGTTGAATTTGTCAACTTCAAGTCTAGGAACCTTGTTGAATAAGCTCCACCCTTTTTATCGACTAGTTGGGGTACATCAATTTCAGCCATTTAGGATCTTAATTTAAAACTTTTAGGCGGCCAAAAGCGAGTTTTATAATTAACTGGCTCGATACCACTTGTTGTTCCCGTTCACTAAGGTTTAAAAGCAGTTTTAGAATAAAAACAAGTTAATAGTGAACAACGACTGAAATTAACATAAGAAAAACACACATATAAATTTTCAACATCATATTCTTATTAGAAATAAATCAACAAAATCGTTACCCAAGTACTTGCGAGAATAGTACTTGGGATTGAAATGACAAAGTTGGGTAACTCTCTCTAAGCTCAGGCTAAGTCGGCACAACTCTTAGAGCTCACTGAGCTATCTCGGGAACTAAGTCGCATTTGGAGGAGTGAAAAGATGGCTTGCGTGTATGTGTGTTTTACAATTCACAAGCTTAAACTTTTCACTCCATATCTTATGCTATTTATACATGTATGAGTTTTAACTCTTTCCTAAGTGACAAAAACTGACATCATACTGAAGACAAAATCTTGATGTATTTTGTCTCATTACTAAAGACTATTCTAAGTAAAAGACAAAGTTGCTTTCCATAACTCGGTGATGACACGAGCTTGTAAGTTAGTGATTGAGGGAAAGTTGACTTATGTTGATAAGGACTTCTTCTTATCGATTCAAACTTATCCTTGTCCGCTCTTTCTTGATTATTTATCCTTGATCTTCTACTTTAGTTTGTCTTGATGTAAGCGGTTGGAGAGAGTCTTGGGGATTCAGTGAGTTATTGGCATCACTCAATGAATCCATCATCTTCTTCTTGACTCGATCTTCACCCTTTAAGTACCGCCTTCTTGAGTGGAGAGACTTCTTCTACGCCTCGTCTTGAGTATCGAAGATGACTCATTGAGAGGCTATGCACTCAGATGACACGATTAGTGTTTGGACTAAACACTTGGGCTATTTTCTATTCAAATCCTAGATTAAGGGGTTTGGGTATTTCTTGAACCCAACATACTTTTACCCCCACTTGAAGTAATTGGAAGTAATTAAACATGAACTTAGCTTGATAGGATGAATAACTAGGTTAGCAAACTTCTCCCCTATTGATCACAACCCTCGCCTCTATTTGCTTTCTTTATTTTCTTGTTTTTGTAATTAATCATTTCCACCTTAAAATCTATTAAAATTTGTGACACCTAGACTTAGTTTAAATCCGCACACATAGCTCTTGGTACGACCTCGGTTTTACCGAATACTACACTACACCGGCCAGATGCCTTAGTGCATTAGGTAGACCATAGGTATAACGAGACAATATAAATATTAAAACATGGTCAGTAAAACCTGCATCAAGTTTTTGGCATCGCTACCGGGGAGTTATTAGGATTTTCATTAAGTCTTTCATTTCTATTTTGTTTTAAAATTTTCTCAACTTCTCACGATCTTTTTCAAGTTTCAGGTACCATGGAAGTTGTTAACATTGATGACCTCACTCTTGAGGAATATTTGGCGTTAACAAGAGAAGAATAAGGTTCGGGGCTCGTAAGATCGGTGATTGGAGCTAATTTCCGTTTCAAGATTAAAGATCAATTTATGAGGAAGCTTCGTGCTAACCCTTTTTCAGGAAACAGGGACAAAGATGCGTATAAGCACGTTGAGAATGTCTTGTACATAGCAAGCCTTTTTAACATTCCGGGTGTGTCTCATGACACTGTTATGCTAAGGGTTTAGTTATGCTAAGGGTGTTCCCTATGACTCTTACTGGGGCTGCAAGAAGATGGATCGAAAGATTGCTCGTCGGGGCAGTTGATACATGGGCTCTACTAAAAAAGCACTTCATCCAAAGATATTGTCCTCTGTCAAAGATATCTAATCAGCTCATGGAGATCCATAATTTCAAGCAAGATGGCGATGAAGCGTAGTATCAAGCACAGGATAGATACAACGATCTCACTACAAGTGTTCTACACATGATCTAAACAACGGCAAAAGGTCAACATCTTTTACAAAGGAATCAACGTGACTACAAGACAGATGTTGGACTACCAAGGACCAATTACGAGCATGACTCCTACTATCGCAATTGAAGCCATCCAAAAAATGGCTGATCATTCCCAAAAATGGCACGATGGAGGAAGCAAAAGGAACCAAGGCGGAAATCATGATGGAATCGCCGCCATAACAAACAAAACTAAAAATCTTGGTCGGGATATGCTCAAGCTGAGAGAAAGTGTTCATGCCATCCAAGTAGGTTGCGAAAGCTGTGGAGGAGGACATCTCACCAAAAAGCGTCTCAAATTAACGAAAGAGAAACTGTGAAGAAGCTAAATATGGAGAAAATCGGCCAGTTTTATGGGGAAAATCGGAATAGTAATGGCTATCACGGAGGAGGACTGCTGGAAATTACAACAGCGGGCCTTATGGAGAAAAAGGCCCAATATTGAAGAGACCATCAACAAATTTCACGGAAACCTCGTGCCCAAAGACAAAGGGAACAATTTGAATTGCTAAAAGAATTCGGGAAAACAGCGATAGAAGTCTCTCCAATCGACACAACCCTAAAAACCTTGAAACAATGGTGGAAAAGCTTAGTGAGAAGGTAAGGAAAAATAACACTAAATCGAAGCGGACAAAACCTATGATGGAATGCAAGGTCATCTTTTTCGGTGAAGATTCAAAGTTACAAGTCAATTCTCCCACCAAAAATTTGGTTCACAGTGAAAATTAACGCAGCGGTGTTGATTACTGCCGTAACACTTCGGCAGTTATGGCGTAACTATGGTTTAGAAAGCGATTGGGGCATTATGAAAGAACTTGATCACGATGGCAGAGAGAGTTATGCGTAACCAAATATCCAGAGTTACTGGCGTAAGCGGGATACGTGGTCGAACAAATTTCTTGAGGTAGATGAATCGGGGACACGAGGTTATTAGCGGATGGTCCAATGATATTAATTTATGCCCTCAATCTATATCTAAAAGGAAGTATCAGCGGTTGTAAGAAAATTCCAGTAGCTAATGGGAATGAGTACGATCTATGGGCTTCATGCGACCCTCGGAACGAAATTTGTGATGGAGGAATCGATAAGGATAGGGTCAAAGATAACAAATTCATGTGGCCTGCGTATACTGATGAAGAAAGATTAGAAAAGCTCTCATTTGAAGAAGAGGAGGAACCACCTATTAGTCACTATTGCACTCCGATAATTATCACGATGCGAGTCCACACGAGCATGGCCTACATGCAATCCTTTCCTAGAGTATTGCAACGGGGGTGGTAACATGATAGACGAGGAATGGACATGCCCGCATGAGCTTTAAAGACATGACATTAAGTTTGGAGATTTATCCTTCAATGATTGGTATCGCGGTACAATTGGGGATGCTAAAATTAACCCAAATCTGGCGAAGAAGCTCAAGATGGATTATGAGGAGCATTGTCTACAGAAAAAGCCCATAAATGATGATATCTACTTGCATGGAGGATCCTCATGCGACACCAATGAGATAACTTCGAAGTCATTGGTGTGAGAAAATAAGGACACCTGGCGAAGTTTTTTGGGCAGCTTGCAATCCGTATGATGATAAATGTAACGGAGGAAGCAGTTTTAAGAGAGTTGGGAAGGATGAATTCTTTTGGACCTCAACAAATGATGCGGAAAAGACTGAATTACCTTGGTTAGACAATCTAGGATTTGAAAATTGGGTGAAAATCAAATATGGGAAAGTCGATGCATTGACCAAGGAAAAGATATGAAAGGAATATATGAGTAAAGAAGAACCAAGCGAAGAAATTCTCAACGACATAAGTGAAGTAACGGATGAAGATATCAAGGATTCAACGAGAAATGAGAATGAGGAATGCAAACGGGTACTAGTGGAAGATTTACTAGACAATGAATGGTTTAAAGGTACCGAGTCCGACGACGATGATATAGAGGGGATTTTGGATTACCTTGAACTACAAGGCGAAGATGGATTCACTGACCCCGATGATGAAGTATATGAGCAGAGAAGGTGTATACTTCTTGGCATTCCGTATAAGAGGCGCCGATTGTAGTAGAAAAGTATGAGTTCACTAGATACCATTTGGGGTCGGACGAAATTTTTGCAAAATTAGGAAGATCGAGACAAAAGAGTACCTCCAGCATTTGCTAAAAAATGTTGCTTGGTGGACATAATTTGATGAAAGACATGGAGGAAGTTGTCCAAGTCAAAAGGCCACCACAAAGCCCCGAGGATTTGAGTATAACTTAAAGACTCATAAATAAAGAAAAGTGCTCTTTAGGGAGACAACCCGAATTATCCCTTTCATTTATTTTATTTCCATTTCTGTTGGGTTTTGTGTTTTTAGCCATATTTTCAAGAAAACGGAGAAAAGTTGTTGCTGCATCTTTGAGCGGGGACACGATCTATAGTTCTGGTGTAACTTCATTCTTTTGGTTCTGGCAAGTAACATACTTGCGGCGGTCCTTCTGAGCATTACCAATTCAGTAATCCCATTCAATGGTTACCCGTAGCTACACTCACATAGCGTCGCGGTTTTGCTTTAATTACGGTAACTCCTTATAGGATTCTGACGTAACTATCCTCTGTAACACTTCTTTCATTTTAAACACAATAACCTTGTATTAGTTTCAAATGAACTTTGTGGGTATGTTCCCTGTAAACCCTCACGAGACTACACTTTCGTCCACAGGACACCAAGTGGTTTAAAAGGCTTGTTGCATATGGTAAATGCTGTAGTGATTCCTCGAAAGTGAATTAGGTTTCTTTTCATTTTCTTTTTATTTTTTAGAATTATGCTTGTTGGTAGTGTGATTTCAGGGATTGAAGTTTGCACGTGGATGCTTATGCATCTTTTGAGGCGACTCTTTTCATGGGCCTTCTTTCTTTTTGGAGCAAATTTGAGGGAAGTTCTAGCTCAATTCTACTTTTCTCTTCACCTTTATTTAACGCTTAGTACAAAAGGGACTTTGTACGTTTCAAGTGGGGGCAGGTAGAATTGTCTCTTGAACATTATTTTGCCCTCGTTTTCTAGTTTATTTTGAAAAATTATGCCATTTTAAAATTTTGACATGTTTTTCTTAACCAAACTAGATTAGACCTTAGCCAAGCACATTATAACCCTTGTTATTTGGTGAGATTAGCCTTGTCCGTTTCCAAATTTTTACCTCAAATCCACCAAATTATGAGTGTGCCGGTAGCTTGTAAACTTTAGAACTTGGCCTTTATATCATTTCGAGACCATAGACGAGGTATGTTGAGTTAGCTCGATGTATTTGGACTTTTAAGTTTAAGAAGGCAGTATTATAGGATTATCACCCAAATAGCCTATCATTGTGTGTTTATCGATTAGTCACTTCGACTTATCGACCCCCATGTTAAAACCTTTGTTGTACTCACCTTTAGTGCAAGATACCACTAGATACTACACCCTTGAGCCATTCCTTTCATTTTGTTCACCCATCATATTGTTTAGATTACACCACTTACACCTTAGCCTACTCTGTAGTCTTCATTTATAATTGGGAAGTCATTATTTGCCTAAGTTCAAGGTTCAAGTGGAAAGGTTCGAGAATCACGCTTTCGTCGACGACATATCATTAAAGATCATTGAAGACACCCCAAATTCTAATATTGTTCATCTCAAGTGGGGGGATGTTATGTTGAAAATAAATAAATAAATAAAAATAAATAAAATAAAATGTGATTCGAAAAAAAATATATAATAAATATATAGTTATTGTTATTTAGCTGATTGTAAAGTGCAATGTTATAAGCACTATTGTTATGAGCTTACTATAGATTTAGTATCGAGGAGACCACCTGATGGTCACATTTGAAGAATGGAGTTGGAAATAGGCCATCATGGCGTCCTCTAATGGCACATCTACACAGTATTATCATGATCGGATTCTTAACCCGAAACTTGAACTTTGGCGAGGCGGTGAAAGTGGTGATGACTTGGTTATAGATTTAGACTATTTGCTTGTTATTTTTATTTTACACCAATTTTATCCCATGTCTTATCCTACCCTTTAGTCATGAAGCGTGTCTAGGTGATGCAGCTAATCTTTGGTGTCTTGGCCATGGATTTGGTCATGTATCATTGATTTTGTCCCTTAGCTGTGACATGTAGTAATGACAAATCACCATAACCTTTGTCGTGTCTACCCATATTGCCTTCGAGAATTGCTTTGTCCTTAACTCTAGTGGTGGAGATTTGTGTATGCCAAACTTATGATAGAATACATGTTATGACGTGCTATGAGTGATCACCCGAAATTGACACTTAGAATAGTTGAGAGATTTGAGTGTTTTGTTCCCATTTCGTGAGGTGTTAGGCTTTGTTTTATTCTAGCATAAGGGATTTGTAAACTTATATTTTCAGGTAATGGGAGATATCTTTTTAAGAATCTATCTAATAAGGTCTACTTGAGGGCAAGTAGAGTTCAAGTTGGGGGATATTTGATAACATCAAATAGTCCTAAATTTTAAGTGTCAATTTCCAGATAATGCTTCGTATTTTATATCATTTATATTGATTCGCTTGTTTTTCCTCTATATTTCACTTTCGGGTAATTTACAAACATTGGAGCTAAAGAGACAGTTTGGAGAGTTTATTTAAGATATATGATAGTATGCTCATTTTGAAGATGTTCTGCGTAACTCCTCTCACATTCTGGCAAGTAGCGGAAGGGTGGCTCGAAAAACCAACTGTGAAGATTACAGTAACTCTCCAAAGATTACGATGTAACTAACTAGATCAAATGAGGTTCCGCATGCGCCATTTGCAAAGCTCTGCCCAGTAACTATTGTCTCAACTACGGCGTAACGAGTTATGAAGATACGGCGTAACTCTTTCCGGATGTTGCAGGTAACGGCATTTCGATTACAATTACGAAGATAATGGTGTTCAGTAACTCTCAACAAGATACTTGCAGTAACGGTCGGCCTATAAATACCACTTTCGATTTCCGGCATTTTTAATCATCCCATTTCACACAACATCGGTGAACGTGAGTAGAAGGTTGAGCGAAGATCTTAGGGGCATACAGACCATCTCGAGAAATGGCTCCCCTCGATAAGCATTAGCATTTTATCTTTTCTTTACTTTCAAATTATGTATTTCGTAATGTTAAACATTGAATCGATTGTTTTAGTTAATTTGAGCAGCTAAGCACCTTTGGTGCCGACCCAATTATGATTCCTTAATTGCTTTGTTTATGTTTACATTGCTTGATTATAATTATTTCTAGTGTATGCATGCATAGTTTGTTGGTAGCTACCACTTGTTTGATGGTTTTGAATGGCGGTAATGGCTAGTTACTTAGGAGATATGACCAAGTGACCCTAAGTAGGTGAGTGGGAAAGAGGAAGTAGATATGACCAGTGATGACCCTTCTTAAACATGCTTGATTTGACCAATGATCATACTCTAGTTTGGATGAACTTAAGTCGAGGATGAGTGTTTAAGATGTTAGATCGGGCACTCATTGTTTACAAATCTTGCATGTAGCGGTACTTAATGACTTGCCTTGGGGACTAAGAACAATCTGGACTTTGAAGGGTCATTGACATCTCCATGGAACCCTTTGGCTGATAGGTTAGGACCCAATGACCAAATGCGCCTAGCGACTTTTACCCCCACTTGAAGTAACTGGAAGTAATTAAACATGAACATAGCTTGATAGGATGAATAACTAGGTTAGACCTCTCACTTATTGATCACAACCCTGTACTCTGTTTGCTTTCTTTATTTTCTTGTTTTAGTAATTAATCATTTCCACCTTAAAATCTATTAAAATATGTGACACATAGACTTAGTTTAAATCCGCACACATAGCTCTTGGGACGACCTCGGTTTTACAGAATATTACACTACATAGGGTACCATTGCCGCTTTAGTGCATTAGGGTAGACCATAAAGTATAACGAGACAATATAAATATTAAAACGCGGTCGATGGCGTGCATCACAAACTCATAATGAGATGCACATATATGCAAGACATGATCATTATCAATACCACATTGAACACAAGCATCAAAGTCATCCTTACATTTTAAGGGTTTCAATCCTAAGAAATGAAAATATAAGCCGGTACCAAATAAAACAAAGACTTCAATTCACGGTACATTCGGTTTCCAAATGTTTAATAAAACCTATCAAGTCTAATGAAAGAAGATCAACATCCGGAATTTCACTAAAATTTCATAGTCATAAGAAAGAGGGCCTCTTACAAATACACCACCACGATGGTATTTTATCAAGAAAGTTGATCTGTTACCATCAGAAACATAATCAAACAAGAAAAATTGTTAATTTCAAAAACCTAATTTACACAAAAACCTAATTTTACAAATCAAATAAAAAACTATAATCCCGGTCATCGATAAAAGTTACCTTTTTGGGGAAGATGACAAGCATGTCGAACCCAATTTTGATTACCGATTTAGATTCTTGGGAAAACGGATTTGGATATTCGGATGTCAGATTAGGTTAAAAGTGTGTGTTAGGTTTGTGTGTGGAGCGTGGATATTGGGATTAATAAATAACACGTTTAATATATTTAAGAAATAAAATAATTCTTCTCCGCGTGAGATACCAACCGGTTACCATAGGTTACAAAACACATGGTATCAGTTTTAACCGGTTCCTTAAATTGAGTAACTTAGAGATGAGAAGAAGATAAGCATTAGTGACTTTAAGACAAATTTTTTGAAAGTTTAGTAACTTCTTTCTATATATATATATATATATATATATATATATATATATATATATATATATTTTTTTTTTACCATAATAACCAACTTTGGAGAAAAAATAAATTAGAGGACTACATGTGTGCATTTATGGTCAAATATGCTATGCATATAAATCTTATAATATAGGAGTAAATCAAATCAAATATCACATTATTTTATGAAGGGATACCCTATTCATACGGGGTTTATCCATACACTTTAGGGAATATTATCGCCATTTTGATCTGTGTTTTTTGTGAGTTTTTGTTAAGTATTTACAGTTTTAAGCGTTTGGCGTATTAAATTTTATATTTACATTTCCATTCGGCGTTTTCAGGTTTATAGTTTTTTGATATAAACAAAATTATAAAAATAAAAAAATAATAAAAAAAAATAAAAAAAATATAGCCACCGTATGAATAAAAACATAGCCTCCGTATGAATAACTCATGCATTTTATGAATAGAAAACAAAAGACACTAGACAGAGCATAGAGGTTATGTTCAAAAAAAATTCTCTATAAATACCCTTCACATCCCCATTATCTTCTCGTCATCACCACTCACAACAAACACCGTAAACACACACTTGTTCACACAGAGAGAAATTAAATGGGGATAAAAAAAACAAACAAGCTCACACAAGCAGCACTACTAAAACAAATCCTTAAAAGATGTTCTAGCTTAGGCAAAAAAAATGGATACGATGATGATGGTCTTCCACTTGATGTCCCAAAAGGACATTTTCCTGTCTACGTTGGTGCAAATCGAACACGATATATCGTACCAATATCTTTCTTAACACATCCTGAATTCCAAAGGTTATTACGACATGCTGAGGAAGAGTTCGGGTTTCATCATGAAATGGGCCTAACGATCCCTTGTGAAGAAGTTGTTTTCAGGTCACTCACTTCCATGCTGCGGTGACATTATTTGTTTCAAGAGTACGTTACAAATGTCCTAAGAAAATAAGTTGACGGATTTTGTGGCGGATAATGAAGAGAGATGTTGGTTCCAGACGACGAGGCTAATGCAGCAGTAAGCCATTAGCTTCTTTTTTAAGAAAGTTCAATGTTCCAGAGTTAAGGTTTCCGATCCAGAGAAACGTACATCACATCAATCTAGTACTGATCTGAGATTAACTTTTTTAGCTCTGAGAATAGGAACTTTCTTTTTTAACATTTTTCTTCAATTTTTTTTTTTATATTTTTTCTTATCTTTTTATTGGATGAGGAGGCTAGCTAACCAAACCCAAGATACACCATTCTAATATTTTTATTTGTTTTTAGTTTTTTGGGTTAGGTTAATGTGTACAGATGAATTCTTGTAATTTTTCTCATTTGAGGTGTAAGTTATATTACACCCTTTTGTGAGTGACTAAGTATTTAATATTATGAAATATTTGGTAGTTTCAAAACTTTGTAAATTGTTAGTTACCGTACAAATCTTATTTGTGATGATTTTTATGTCTTCTATTGTATATTTACTTTTTCTTTATGTTTAAAGAAAGAGAAAATTCTTAAAAAAGTACAAAAACTAGGAGGGAGTTTATCATGTGGTATAAATTTTACACGTATTTTAAAATGGTCGTATGTGACCGCGTTAATGTGCGACTGTGTTAATGTTAATCTGTTATTTTATAATTTTTTTGACATGTGTCCCGACAATGTCCCGACAATAAGTACATTTTTAATAATTTGTGAGTACATAAATGTGCTACCAGCAGCTAAAATATTTTATTCCTAACTTTATAAAATTTTGCTCATTCCCAATAAAAAAAATAGCACATTAGCATTAGCACAGTCACACATTAGCACGATCACACATGGCTATTTTGAAAAGAGGTCTAAAGTTTGTACAACATGATGAACTACTCCCTAGTTTTTATACCTTTTTAGAATTTGCTCTCTA
>OU343224.1:128807338-128982576 GCA_910596185.1 Chrysanthemum makinoi | reverse complement strand
GGAAACCCTTTTGTTGCACTCCCTTTAGTGCAAGATTACCCTAGATACACCTTTCCGGCCATTCCTTTCATTTTGTCACCCTAATATATTTTCATTACAATTCCTTACACTCCTTATTTTACCTCAGAGGTCTTTCTTATTTGTAATCGGGGAAGTCATCATTTGCCTAAGTTCAAGGTCTGAGTGGAAAGGTCTGGAAATCACGCTTTCATCGCATAACAATTATGAATATCATTGAAGACTTCAATTCCTATTGTCTATCTCAAGCTGGGGATGTTATGTTATTAGTTATGATTAAAAATAATAATAATAATAATAATCAAAAAAAAAAAAAAAAAAAGTTGATTCAATTATGATTTTGTAAAGTGCAATGTTATAAGCACTATAGTATGAGCTTTATTGTTTAGTATCGGGAGGCCACTCCTGCCACATTTGAAGATTAGAGTTGGAGTAATACTAACCGAAGCAGAAGAAAAGCGTGGCCCATCACGACATCCTCTAATGACACATCTACCTTGCATTTCATGATCCTGCTCTAGACTTCTAAACTTGAACTTTGGGGCTTAACTGTCGTGTGTGGTGAACTTAGTTATAGATATAGACCACTGCTTGTTTTTCATTTTACACCATTTATATATATCCCATGTCTTATCCTACCCTTTAGTCATGAAGCGTGTCTAGGTGATGCATCAGCAATCTTTGGTGTCTTGGCCATGGATTTGGTCATGTATCATTGATTTTGTCCACTTTACCATGACATGTTAGTAATCACGGAGTCACCCCTCACTTTGTCGTCTACCCATATTGCCCTCAAGAACTGCTAGCCCTTAACTCTAGTGGTGGAGATTTGTGTGACCTCCAAGATTATGATAGAATACATGCTATATGATCGCTAGTTTGGAGTGATCAATTAAATTGACACTTAGAATAGTGAGAGATTTGAGTGTTTGTTCCTTTCAGGTGTGTTCGGCTTTGTTTTATTCTAGCATAAGGGATTTGTAAACACATATTTTCTAGGTTTTGGGAGATATCTTTTTAGGAATCTATCTAATAAGGTCTACTTGTGGGCAAGTAGAGTTCGTGGTGGATATTTGATAACATCAAATAGTCCTGATTATTAAGTGTCAATTTCCCCCGCTAATGCTCGTTATTTATATCATTTATATGGATTTATGCTTGTTTTCCATTGTTTTACACTTTCGTAAATTGCGCAGCATTGAGCTAATGAGATGTAAAATGGAAACTTTACTAAGGATTTATCACAATATGCTTATTTTGAAGAGGTTACTGCAATCCTCGCCCTCACATTACGCGAACTATCGCTGACCCCAAGTCCAACTCATCAAGAGGTTACGGATAACTCTTCCAAAGATTACGACGTAACTCCATTAGTCAAATGAGGTTCCACGCCACCGACATTCTACGCCAGTAACTAATGCATCATTTACTTTACTTAACTTGGTTTATCAGAGACTACAGTAACCACTTCATCGGTTACTAGCGAATCTAGCAGATCTAGTGCATTTACGAGGTTACTACAGAACTCATCTTTTGGTTACTGTAACTCGCACTGCCTATAATACCCTACCTAATTCCAAGATTTCTATTCATTCCATTCCACACACAATACTGAGAACGGGAAAAAGCTCTAGGGAGGTCTAGTGGAAGCATACCGGAGTTGTTTCCAAAGGAGAAGTCACACCATTACTATAAGCTTTAACGCTTATTATTTCTTTTACTTCCATTCATGTATTTCGACCTTTGAATATTGAATTGATGTGCATGATTAATATGAGCGCTGCTAAGCACTTTGGTGCTAGCTAGTTATGATTCCTTAATTGTTTTGTTTACGCTTACCTTTACTCCGCATAATTATTTCAGTGTATGCATGCATAGTTCTTTGGTAGTCACCGTTGATTCGGTAGTTTTGAATGGCGGTAGAGGCCAATTGCCTAGAGATAAGACCAACCCAATTCTAGGTGAGCGGATCGGAGAAGGTAAGATACCACCAACCGATTACCCTTTCTACTTGTGGATTTGACCAACCGATCACCTATCGCTGGATGAACTTAAGAATGGTGTAGTGTCAGTTCCTAAGCGGGCACTCACTATTTAGAATCTAGCATGTAGCGGTACTTAATGACTTGGCTTGGGACCGTGAAAGGACTTATGACTAGTTCGATTTCTCCCTGGTGGCATCTTTGCTAATGTTGCTAATTGACCAAATGTTGTCCTCTCTAATTGACCGCCTAAATTAATTGAAAGTGAAGACGTACATAACTAGTTAGGAGGATTGACTAGGTTAGCACCACTATTCATCTATTGATTTCCTTTCTACCATTTAATTGCTTTTATATTCTCATTCAGTAGTTTAATTAATTAAACCATATAAAACCATTTTATATTCGGTGACAATTAGACTTAGTAATTATCCGACACATAGTTTTGGGATCTACCCGGCTTACCATTTTCTACACTACACACGCACACAGTATGCCTTAGTGCATTAGGGTAGACCTTAGGTATAGCGAGACACTATAAATATTAAGACCTGGTCAGTAAAACCTGCATCAATACCCCATATACTTTGTATGAACGCAGGACACACATCCTCCATTTTCGACTCTTGTATACCTACAAGATCTAAGTTTTCTCTTTTGAAAGAATCACGCAACCAATTATGTTTATATTCAAAGCACTCCAATCTACAAACATTAATTGACATTATCTTCATTTGCACTTAAATAACACCATACCAGAAGAAGCCCTCATGGGGAAAGCTTCTTTAATGGCTCCTCATGAGTTTTCTGGGCCTGATTTATTACCTTAATTCCAAGTGTTTCATGGATTTTACTGTCACGAGCTTCTTTAGAGGAAGTGCCATTAACATCACTGGTAGCTCCGGTAGAAACAGATGAGTCGCTTTTAGTGGTAAAAGATATTTTACTCTTAACCTTCTGAGCAGCTTTCTTTGTTGCACCATGTTTAGCTCCTTCCTTCATGAGATGATAACTTAATTTACCACCGACACAATTAGTCACAGAATCGAAAGTAGGTGGTTGATTCCTTTTCTTTGGTGGTAGTGGAAGATTTTTGGTTTGGTGGGATTGCGCATCCGAATTATAGTTTATACCAAAATCCTTTTCAACAGGCCCATTGTTGGAATGGACGTTAGAAGGGAGAGACGACCCAATATTTGGACATGCCTGATCAATATTCAACCCAATATTCTGAATTAATTGCCCATTATTAGAGTTAGGACCATTAACATCTACGGTCCCATCAACACCCGTATTTTGCCTCGGGAAATTAGGGGATGCAGGGCACGCCTCTGAATTTGAATTGATAGGGGGTCGAGTTATTACCACGGTGCCTATTATTTTATTACAACCCTCCCTATTTATTGTAGGTGTACTTTTGTGTCTTTTTTTGTAATAAGTGTAATAATATGTTTTGTAATAATATGTTTTGTGTAAAATATGTTTTGTGTAATAAGTGTAATAATATGTTTGTGTAATATGTTTTGTGTAATAAGTGTAAGTGTGTATTAATGTTTTGCATGTTAAATATTACCACATTAAATAACTGCAACAACAACAATTATTATTAAATTAAATTAAACGTCAACGTTAACATATTATTTAAATACAACAACATAACACTACATATGAAGATTATTCATCTCGTTTAAAATATCATGGAGTCTTGCACGATCGACAAGCGTGATCCTCGTGATTCCTTGCCAATTCTAACTCCATCTCCCCAGCCTTTTATTTTTGTCTTCAAAACTTGATCTCATTATCTTTAGCAACGCATTTGAGCACCGCTGTTGAAGATGAGGCTCGACTTAAGTACCGCCCTTCAAATTCATCTTTCCAACCAAGTATCGACACCCATAGTCATTTGTACTGGCCGTTACATGTTAAGAAAATAATAAGAAATGTATTTTAAACAAACAAATTATTTACATAAAACCCCTAAGCAACGATGATTATTTACCACCAAAGAGGACATGCATAATACGTCGGCCTAGAAAGGATTTCGTGGATTTCCGCTCTATAATAAATCCTCTATTACATCGAACACGAAAGGATTTCCTTGGCTCACCTGACAATGTTATTATTAATTTAAATATAAACAATAATCAATCACTATGTTTACAACATAAATCATTAATCAATTATTTACAACATAAATCAGTAATCAGTCACTATGTTTATAATTATTTACAACATGAATCATTCACTATGTTTATAATTATTTACAACATGAATCATTAATCATTTACAATGTTTTGTATGTATATATTATTTACTAATTTGGTAGTCGATTCCTATATAATGATTCCCACCGGATGATCGGATCCGCCTCCTCCATTGTGGTGGAGTCATGGAAGGAGAATCATCGCCTAGCCGTAACAATGTAATGACCTACTTCGCTCCCCACACCGGCTATCATGCGGGTCAGCTCTTTGTAGAAGTCCGACCATCGATAAGCGGAAAACACGTGATTCCAACCCCGAAGATATAAGTGCAACGGGTCGTCTAAATACTTCGCAATAACCAACCCTGTTTGGCATGTCCATGTAGCATCAGCGTGCATTTCCATTTTCGAACCGGCCTATTGTACGGCTAAGTTCGTTAAAACCATCTTCCCACCACAAACCCATGTAAACTTGCCAATTTAGGTCCATCTGTTGCAATAACATCTGCTTAACTTGGCGCCACAAATCTTGTTGTTTCCAAACATCATGGGCAACGCATCAAACCCACAATTTCGCCACCCACCACATTATATATACGATTATGTATGGATGCCAAAGGACCGAAGCATACCCATCAACATTTCGCCAGATCTCCATCGCATAACCTGTGCTTATCGACAGGACTAGGACCCGTGAAAGAATATGTTCCGTGCTCTTTGTTGAAGTTCGGACTTGTCTTGATCTTGTAGCTGCTTCTTCTGGTGATTTACTGGAACTTCATTCAAGTCCGGACTTCATTCAAGTCCGGGACTTGTGTAGCCTTGCCCATTTGTCCTTTTTCATCGGACGTCCACGGGTATTTTTCTCAATAACAGGTTCCCCGTGGTGTCATCGATGCTGTTGGTATATCGATCTCAACTTCATAGCATATTATTCTTGACAAACTACTTGATGCTTTGGTAAAAATTCTCCATTGCGAATGTCATCTCTAAACGAAGTATCATCATCATCATCATCATATCATCATTACCTCTTGTTTTCAAAGTGGCCTATTGATTAGGCCACGAACATGTAGGGTTCTCCAAAAATATTAACTTCTTCCAGAGAGAATGGGCCCCGAAATCATTAAAAGTAGTATATTATAATGCCCCGTAAATCACTGATATTAATGGGAAAACAACTTGATAGTTATAAATTTACTTACCATGATATACATAGTATTGCATCTCGTGAAAGCATGGCACCAGAATTGTATACGCAACTTATGGCTACAATTGTCTACGGTGATAGCAGTGGAGTTCTTTGTGCATGAGATTGAAAGCATGGTGAGAAACTTTATACCACAAATCTTGAAATAGTAGAAAATTACAATCATTTATTTTCTCACGATGCTTCTATTTAAACTTCTTTTATCGAATTTTCTTGCAAATACAATCTTATCGATTTCACTCAACAACTCTGTCTAAATTGGACTGTGGCCTAAATATAATTTCAACAACGTGGTGAGCCTCAACTCTACACGCTGTTGTTCATCGGCGAGGAGCGATATTCATCGGTGATGTATGAGACAAACATGTGGCTATAATCTCGCACGCTATCCGGATACTACCGATAATGAAAAACAAAGGAATTAATCAAAGGTCATTCGGGGTGCTTATTAATTGAATAATAATAAAAAAAAAATATAATTAACAATTTAGTACGCATGGTTGACCAAGCGCTTGTTGTAGACGCCATATTGTTCCTCGAAAGCCGGTCGGAGCTTTAACCAACCTATCCCATCTCCTTTTAATGGATTCATACTCATCTATCCCACCGCATTTGTTTCTCATAAACTTCATCAAATTTTGCACTATATGCCATCGACAGTAATTTGGAGCGTAGGAAATTCGCTTTACATGCCCCAACCAACGCTAAATCTCGCGGTGACAATAACACGGGTAGTAGTATCTTTCGCCTATCACCTCTTTTACGCTAATATCCCATCGAAAATTATGCCCTTTTCACCGTGTATAAAGTCAGACGCCATTGAAAATGTTTTATTCGTTGGTGTTACTCCTACAATTTCCAACAATGGCAATTTAAACATGGTGGTATTGTATGGAGTCCATCATGATGATTCGTGAAACGTCATAGAGCATTCGAATTGGGGTGAACAAAAAATAGCTCCTCAAGCTCATTATGCTCATTCACCCTCGGTAGTATGCATCCCTAATCCACCGATGCAGTAAAGGACTTGAATTTGAGTTCTATCACCTACTGCTCTCCGAACTTATCAAGTGCGTTATATATAGTTTAACGCTAGACACGTTATCCGGATTATCCTTTATTGTCGAAAGTATATTAGCGTGGTGGTACGCTTATACTTACAATTCTTTGACCAAACTCAACTCATCATCTTTTAATCGCATTGCATATGGCACACCATGCAATCGACTTAGCAACTCATGATTATGGCTATCACACTTCACCCTCAAAATCCAATTATATTGTGTTGCTCTATATTTTGCAACTAATCTAAATGGACAATTGCTTATTTTTGTTTTGGTTTTCGTTTTCCACTACCGTGATATTCATAAACCCACACACTTATAATTAATTTCAACATCTCATTTTCTCGATTTGTTCTTCTTTAACAATGACAAAACCGAGCCCCGAGGCTATATTTTGCACCCACTCGCCATTTCTCGAGAACGAAAGTCAAAATACATAACAAATTTTATAAGACACTTTTTTAACTAATACTTTTTAATACTTTCATAACAAATTTTACCTCTTGTCTGATAAATGGGCAATCCTCTGATACTTCCTCAGATAACGGAAAGCCCGAAAATACAATTTTTTTTCAACAAATACGTTCTATTTACATTTTACAACCTTTTTTTTACTTTTCTTTTACAACTTACATTATGTTTCATTTACAACTTAAATATACAAAATAATCTTTTTTTTACAAATGACAAATTTTTTTTTACAAATAATACATTTTACAAAACATATACATTAATAACTTATCCCTTTTACAAATGATACTTTTTTTTTCATTACATTTTTATTACAAACAACATTACATTACATTTTGTTTACAACTTACATTACATTTTTATTAACAACATTACATTACATTTTTTTCATTACATTTTTATTACAAACAATATACCTTTTTAAAAAAACAAATACATTTCAAAAAAAAAAATAAATAAATAAAGAGAAAACGGGTTGAGTTATTAAACGCAACGTGACTATATCGCCTCTCTTCTCTATCTCATACCACACACACACACCAAGCTGCTTTCTCTCTCTCCATCTCTATCTCATCTCTTTCTATCTAATTTTCTTAGATCCGTGGTAAGATCTTGTTTTGATTACGCTAGATGATGTTTATATCATGTTTATTGATGTTTATGTTATGCTAAATTAAAAACGCTTTTTAGGGTTTGGTTGATTGGGGTCTGTGAGGGTGAGTTTGTGATGTTTGTGTGATTGTTGGGTGTTATTTGGGTTAATTAACGGATCTGTAAAAAATTTAAAAACGCCTATTTTTTTTGGTTTGGTTGATGGGGGTCTGTGAGGGTGAGTTTGTGATGTTTGTGAGATTGTTGGGTGTTATTTGTGGTTAATTAACTGATTCTTAAAAATTTAAACGCCATTTTTTTTTGTTGGTTATTGGGGTCTGTGAGGGTGAGTTTGTGATGTTTGGTGATTGTTGTGTTATTTGTGGTTAATTAACTGGATCTGCTTTAAAAAATTAAAAACGCCTATTTTTTTTTTAGGTTTTGATTGGGTCCGGCGGTGAAGTGAGTTTTGCTGGTGTGATGTTGTGTTATTTGTGGTTAATTAACCGGATCTCGTTAAAAATTTAAAACTTATTTTTTTGGGTTGACGGGGTATTCTGTGATGGTGATTTTGTGATGTTTGTGTGATTGTTGGGTGTTATTTGTGGTTAATTAACTGGATATGTTAAAAAATTTAAAACGCCTTTTTTTTAGGTTGGTTGACGTACCGCTGGATGGTGATTTTGTGATGTTTGTGTGATTTTGGGTGTTATTTGTGGTTAATTAATCTGACTGTTAAAAATTTAAAACCTATTTTATATTTTTTAGGGTTTGGTTGATTGGGGTCCGTGATGGTGATTTTGTGATGTTTTGTGATTGATTGGTGTTATTTGTGGTTAATTTAAATAACCTATGGTATAAGCATTACAACCGCTATATGTGAGATGGTGATTATGTGATGTTATTGAAACCGCCAGAAGTGGGTGCAAAGCGGTAGGTTAACACCTTGATCTGCCACCATTGAGTGGTATGAATACCGCCCGCCTACCCCAATCCACGGGATCTGTGGTTTCTTGTGAAACCGCTATCTTGCTTATGATAAAATGTGCTTATGTACTTATGAAACCGCCAGTTGTGTGGGTGCAAAAGGGTAGGTTAACACCTTGATCCGCCACCATTGGTGGTATGAATACCCGCTCTCGCCTACCAGTCCCACAGCTCTGTGGTTTCTTGTCAAACCGCTATTGCACACAAGCAGATTGCATTACAGGCTCGATTAGAACCGTCTAACAAAGACTTTATGGGTGGGTTATTTCAACGATGCCTAGTATTTTATATCAACCTCCTAGTTTTAGAGTTTGGAGATGAAAATAACAACCGCTTATACGCTAAAGTTAGCCATATTTTAGCCGATTTGAAAACTGCTTTTTTAAAAACCGATAAGGCAATGATGATTTAAGGTAAAAAATGATTTTGGCTTGGCATTCGAATGGACGGAAAAAATAATTCATTTTGCAACCTTCGATGTTGCAGCCATAAATGATAATATGAAACTTAATCTGAGCCTAATGTTAATAAAATACAGACCGCTCTAATAACTCAACCCTTATTAATGTGTAAAGTTTCATTACCTCGTGATTGGATACGCTTCTGCTAGCCTGTTGTTTCTTTGTGGTTTGTTACTTGGCGCTTCGTGTTTCACTTGGCATGTTAATGTACTCGAGAGGGTTAATCCAAAGAAGTGACCGTCGAAATAACCAACCCTATCTGTAACTTGTGTAACCTTCACTACTTGTAACTTGTTGAACCCGCTTGTGGTAACTGGGTGTACTTTGAAAATACTTTAGTTTGTGGTGAGAGTAACTTTGTGGTAGTTTGTGAATTTGATATTGCCTGTGGTGATGAGGCTGAGTATAAATGGGAGGTTTCACTACCTACCACTTTGAGATTGTTCTCACGACTTCCCAGTGGGAATCTACCGCAGCTGGGAATATATCGTTGCTTTTGGTTTTGGCTTGAACACTTGGGCAATCTAACTTGGTTGTTATCCGATCTGCACTTGCGGTGCACAATTGGGAATCTTACTGCAGTTGGGAATACATCGCGTTTTTGGTATTTGCTTGTGAACACTTGGTTGCGATGCGGTATGTAACTGACTGCACTTCGTGCAATCCGCCGCACTGGACAAAAAATTTTAAAAAGCGCGATGACGATTGGTTTTATAACCGAATGCAAGAAAGTGATATTTTGTCACTTTGCACCTTCATATCCGTTCAATGGTTTTCTAAATTGGTGATGATGATAACCGGTTTATGCAACTGCCAGGTAATGTAACCGCTGCAAGTGACATCGCGATTCTCGCCGTGATAACGCACTGCCAGGCTTATACACTGGACAAAAAAATGGCGATGACGATTGTTTTATAACCGACGCAAGACGCAGAAAGTGATATTTTTATCACTTCACCGCCAACTGAGCCTAACACTTTATCAATCTGCAAATGTTTTTAAATCGGCGATGATGTTAATATGTTCTTTACAACTCGCCATTTCATAACTGGCCATACTTAACGACTTACAAAAATATAACTTAGCACTTGGACAAAAATATAACTTATGACTTGGACAAAAATGAAAAATGACTTCGTGCTGCTGCGACTTGGACAAAAATTGAAAAAAACAAAGAAAAGACAAGATTTTCATGAACAAGATAAGTACAAAACCGAAAAAAAGACCCTAAACTAGGGAGGGTTTGCAAGGGGGGGGGGTTTAGACAGGGTATTAATAGTGTGACCCTTGATAGGAGAAGGTAAAGATTCTTTCTTGGAAGTCCCATAGCCGTCCTTTTCAGCTACTAGAGTCTTTTCACAACCTACTCCGGCTACCAATGTATATTCCGGCACAAATTCATCTGATTCCGATTTTGCATCATCACCATCTGGATATTTTGCATCTTCACCATCTGGGTCAAATATCGGGACTTCATTGTTGCACTGACCAAGAATTTCTTCACTACACTCTTCATTGTTGCACTGACCACAAAATTTTTACATCAGATTCCCAAACTTTGACTCCATACACTACCACTTTGCTGCATTTCATCAAACAACTCCTCTGCTTTACTATGATACCCACATTTACAATGACAACCTATGAGCATATTCCAGGTAATGGTATCCGGTTCAATCCATCATTTCTCATCTCCTTCAAAACCTGAAACAAATGTTGCCACTTACCTCTACAACGATACCCCATCAAAATCCTATAAAAAACATACGAACTCACCTTCACATTATTCTCCTCCATATCCTTCAACCAAATCCTGGCACTCTCCCATACGCCTCAATCAAAAGACTATATGTATTCCCATTCGGCATCACTCCATTCCTTTTCATCTCATCAACCACCCACTCCGCATCCCTCAAACACCCCTTATTCGCATACGCTTTCAATACGCCATTATACGCTCTAGTCAACCCCCCATCGACCATCACACCACCATACACCAACACCATCATCACCTCATCGTACCATCACACCACCATATGCCAACACCATCATTACCATAAAACCATCCATCTCCCACCACCACAACCGTTGCCACCAAGCCGCAAACACACTAATCTACCTCTTCATTTTTTTTTCTTTTTTTTTCAAATCTGGAAAAAAATTATGTTCGATGAATCGATGGTGTTAGTGACCAAGTGAAATAGATGATGAACTATACCCGAAAAGATAGATGATGAAGAATATGTGGTGTTAAACTAGTTTTCTTAGTTTTTACCGTTGGTCGGATTTTGGGTTTCGATTTGAGGTTTGACTGGTTTTTAACCTGTCGGGGTTTGGGTTGGATTCTGTCGCGCCATTGGTTGGTGTTTGGGTTGGACTGGTCGTTGACCAGTTGGGGTTGGAGGTTTGACCGGTCGTTAACCGGTGGGGACTAGTCCTCCGGAGGAGGTAGTGGATGTCGGTTTGGTGAGTGTGTGTGTTTGTTTGGAGAGACAAAGAAGAAAGGAGTGGGTGAGTGTGTTTGTTTGGATTGAAAAAGAAGAAAGAGCAGATGAAGTGAGTTATTTGTTTTTTACTTTTAGAGAAGAAGATACACACAAAAGTCATTTTGTATCGTCAGATATAATTTTGCTCTTTAAAAAGATTAAAAAAAATGACGTGGCATGTATTTTACCTGGTTAACCAGTAGCCCATCAAGAAATGGGACGAAATTGGTAACTTCGGAACAAATTCAAAAGTTTCATAGGTGATAGTAGTATTTTACAAAGTTCCTTACCAACAATTAAAATTTTTTAAAAGTTCATAGCCAATTCAAGGAATTAACCCTATACTAACTTTGTTCTTCATATTATAAGCTCCACCATTCATACTATACGCCAAATTTTATATACAAACTCCTAACATAATTTTATGTTTTTGAACGATTGTCAAACAACAATTTTTGTTCAGAACATAATCATTCGGTGACTTTGGATCATTTAGCACCTTTATTTTATTCATCACAAAATCATATGTTTTATCAAACAGCCGCTAAAAGCCCACTCACTAAATCCCATGCAACGATTGCCACACTTAGGTGTTGGAATGTTGTCGGTAACTATATTGTCATAAGTCGGTTGGTAGACTATCGATGGTAAAGGTTCACAATTCTGTTAGAAATAGTTGTCGGAATGTCATCAGAAAAAAAAGCATATAGGTGGACATTAGAGTATGTAATTTTGTATATAATACAGCTTAAATGAAACCAATAAATAAAAATGACCATTCAGAATTAAACATAACTGTTAATACAAATAAACCGTAAAAACGTTTATTAATATTTTGCGATCTCTTTGTGTTTTGTTGATAACAAATATAATGTTATCTTAAGTACAATTATAAGGATACATGTTAATTTTGTAAAGCATTTACATATAGCCATTTAATACAAATTGTTGTAATAAATCATTTGTTGTAATAGTTTATTAGGATGGGTAAAAATCACAACCTATGGATCATATCCATAACCCATGGTATTGACCCATACCCACTTGACTAGATACATTGTATCTTAAGAAATACCCATGGACCAACCCATAACCCATGACCCATGACCCATAACCAAAAAACCCATGGGCAAAGAGGAGCGCCCCACGGATCCCTGGGATTACACTAGATGGACTTGTGAGGGATCTGTGGGATCCGTGGAAATGGCAAGATTTTCTTTATAAAGAGAGCCATTTTTCATTCTAACTCACCCTCTTCTTACTAAATCTCTATATACTCATTCTCTTTCTAACAAAAGATCACTTGATCTGATAAAGACTTCCTTCTTTCTTTCTTAGTGATTCTCATATAGGTCCTTCTAAGGCTTGAGATCACGAGTATTCTACAAGTCATCCAAGCAAGGGGTCCTTGATTGATTTGTTTCTCCACAAGATTTCAGAGCGAAGATCTTGTATTTGATATTTCACATATTTGTTGTGTAATAGTCGTGTTGGTATGGTCCACCGTGTTATTTTATAGGTTTCTTTATACCAAAAGGTGTAAGCAACGTTGGGAAGGCTTCTCCGCCAAGTTGAAGGAGTTTGTTGACATAGTGCTTGAACTCAGTAGGTGACGGGGAGTGAGTAGGGCAAGAAGTGCTTGTAGCCGAACCACTATAAATCGGTTGTGTCATTTCTATCCCTTGGCTTTACTTTATTTATTGTTTATCATTAGATCTATACTTTCTCTACATCTATACGATTTCAGATAATATCGAATCTAAAGTTTTTGAAACTAAATTAAAATCGGCAAAACTATTTAACCCCCCCTTCTAGTTTACACAATTGGCATCAAGAGCTAAGTTTATAAAAGTTTTAAAGTAAATCGTATTTTAAAACTTTTCATCATTATGGTTCAAAATTACAAGGAAGCAATCTATGCAACCACTCACCACTTGAAACTAATGGTTTTATATATTGGAAAAATAGATTCAAACGTGTGAAGTCTAAAGATATTGATCTTTTGTACATTATTGTTGAAGGCGATTTTGAGGCTACCTCAAAAGATGATAAAGGAAATTTAGTTAACATATCTCATGATAAACTAAATGATGAAATGAAGAAAAAACTTTCTAAAAATAGTGAAGCTAAAATGGTTTTATATAATGCTTTACCAAAAAGGAATTCGAAAGAATTTCTATGCTTAAAACCTCTAAAGAAATTTGAATTGTTAGTTGTAACTCATCAAGGTAATCAACAAGTTAAAAATAATAAAATTGATTTATTTGTTCAACAATAAGAATAATTTTCAATATCTATTAGGAAACTATAGATCATTCATTTGCTAATTTTAATACTATTATTACATCTTTACAAGCATTTGATGAATCTTTTTCAGTCAGAACCATGTTAGAGATATCTAGGGCACTTCCATCCAAGTGGAGATCCATGACGCGATCGAAGAGTCAAAAGATTTGACAATCCTCACTCTTGATGAACTCATAGGCAACTTAAAAGTCTACTGGTGTCCTTCTAAAGATTCCGAAGCCTCAAAGGTGAAAGAGAAACACAAATTC
Source organism: Chrysanthemum makinoi (assembly GCA_910596185.1). Classification (NCBI taxonomy): domain Eukaryota; kingdom Viridiplantae; phylum Streptophyta; class Magnoliopsida; order Asterales; family Asteraceae; genus Chrysanthemum; species Chrysanthemum makinoi. The sequence goes on along the minus strand of OU343224.1, from coordinate 128,968,548 downwards.
TGCCCTTAAAGCTAAAAAGGCTTCAAGTGATGAAGAGAACTCCTCTTCTGGATAGGACGACGAGAGTATGCTAATGGCGGTGGACTTTAAAAAGTTCTTAAGGAGGAAGGGAAGATACGCCAAACAAACGTATGACACAAGAAAGGATTCCCGAAAAGCAAAGAGGACGAAGCCAGGGATGATCATGCTTGCTTTAAATGTGGGGACCCAAACCACTTTATTAGTAAGTGTCCTAAACGGGATGATCAAGCGTTACGCTCGTGAGCGTACGGGAAATGAAACACAGGACGGGAAATTTGTCTCATGGCAAATGACGAGGTGTGCTAAAGGTCACCCAGACCCTATGAATGGGTCAAGGATACTCCGCACGGCCACATGACGCAATAAAGATCTATTCTCCACATATGAATCCTTCAATGGTGGTAATGTGGTGTTTGGAAATAGCAAAAGTAAAATCATCGATAAAGGTACTATTTCTAACAAATCTCTATCCATTAACATGTGTGTCAATGAAGAAAACTAAACTTTAATCTCTTAAGTATAGGACAAACTGTGATAAAAGTGCAATGTACTTTTTACCTAAAACCTAGTAAGATATTAAAAATGGCATAACCATAGGAAGAGGAATTAGGAAACATGGAGTCTATGTCATTAAAATCGGTAATGAACCTAAAGACAAACTTTGTCTTACCTCTATGGATGATACTTCGACCTTATGGCATCAAAGATTGGGTTATGCCAATATGCGACTTCTTCAATCGCTATCACCCAAAGATCTAGTAAGAGATCTACCTAAGTTAAAATATGAACATCACTTTTGTGATGCTTGTAATGTAGGAAAACAAGTTCATTCTAGTCATAAAACTAAAAACATGGTGTCTACAACTAAGTGTCTAGAATTACTACATATGGATTTATTTGGTCCATCCGCTATCCAAAGTTATGGAGGCAACTACTACACTTTGGTCATAGTGGATGATTACTCTAGGTATACTTGAACAAAATTTTAAAAACAAAACGAAACGCTTAATTATTTTGAAATATTAAGCAAGAAAATCCAAAGACAACTAGGAAGTCCTATAGTGTCTATTAGAACGGATAATGGTAGGGAATTCGAGCAATGAAATGCAATTTGGAGATTTTGTGACGCTAATGGTATTACTCACAACTTCTACCCACGACTCCACAATCGAATGGGGTAGTTGAAAGAAAGAATAGAACCCTACAAAAATGAGTCCACCATGCTTAATGAACAATACATACCTCAAAAGTTTTGGTGTAATGCCGTTGATACTTCAACGCACATACTCAATCGAGTCTTAATTAGACCAATCTTAGGTAAAACTCCATACAAGTTACTCCGAGGCAAAAAGCCTACGTTAGATCACTTTAGAGTCTTTGGTAGCAAATGATTTATTCTTAACACTAAAGATTACCTTACAAAATTTGATCATAAATCAACCGAAGGTATCTTTCTAGGTTACTCTCCAAATAGCAAAGCTTACGTCATATTAAACAAAGAAACAATGAAGGTAGAAGAGTCATTAAATGTAAAATTTGATGAAAGTCCACCCCAAACCCTCTCCACCTCTTGTCGATGACGAGATTGTAGAAAGTGAAGCTATAGTAATAAAGAAAAAGATAAATGAAGAAGAAGAACCTTTAAATGATGAAGTCATAAACATTAAATAGTCCAAAGATCACCCCGTAGATAAGGTCATAGGAAAGCTAAACGAAAGAACATTAAGGTCTCAAGTTCAAAACCAAAGTAGCTTATTTTGTTTTGTTTCAACCATAGAACATAAGAATACACAAGAAGCAATAAAAGATGAAATTTGGGTAATGGCTATGCAAGAATAATTAAATCAATTTGTTTCTAATGATGTTTGGACACTTGTCCCTCCACCTAGTAATTAAACCATAATAGGAACCAAATGGGTTAATAAAAATAAATTAGATGCAAACGGAGTAGTGTCTAGAAACAAGGCTAGACTCGTTGCCCAAGGGTGTAACCAACAAGAAGGAATAGACTTTGATGAGACCTATGCCCCCGTGGCTAGATTAGAGTCTACAAGAATACTTCTTGCGTATGCTTGTGCTAATTATCTAAAGCTTTATCAGATGGATGTCAAAAGTGCTTTTCTAAATGGTTTTATTAATGAAGAAGTATATGTAGCTCAACCTCCGGCTTCATCGATTTTGAAAAACCTAAACATGTGTATAAGCTAAAGAAAGCCCTCTTTACCTTAAACAAGCTCCAAAAGCTTGGTATGATAGACTCAAGTCATTTTAATTAAACACAACTATACCATGGGGTTAGTTGACAACACACTTTTACTAAGAAAAGAGAGTCACATATAATCATAGTTCAAATATATGTAAATGATATTATATTCGATCCACTGTCAAGACATGTGTGATGATTTCTCTAAAATCATGCATGACGAGTTCGAGATGTGTGTGATGGGAGAACTTAGTTTCTTTCTTGGTCTACAAATCAAACAAGTAGAAGATGCTATCTTCTTTAATCAATCTAAATACATAAAGGAGATGTTAAAGAAATTCGTCCGTAAGAGTCGAAACCAATTAGGACACCAATGTCATCCGACACCAAACTCACAAAAAATGAAGACAAATAATACGGATAATACTAAGTATCGTGGCATGATTGGTAGTCTTCTCACCACTCAAGTAGGCCTGATATCATGTTTAGTGTTTGTCATGTGCTAGGTTTCAAGAAGACCCAAAACATCACACCTAGAAGCCGTAAAAAGAATATTTAGATACATTAAGGGTACAACACAATTAGGATTATGGTATCCCAAGGGCACGGGAGTAGAAACAATTGTATATGCAGATTCCGCCATGCAGTGATTATGTTGACCTAAAAAGTACAAGTGGGTATGTACTTTATGGGATGTTGTTTAACATCTTGGTTTTCAAAGAAACAAACGGCATTATCAATATCAACAACCGGCGTTTAATACGCCTCCCACGCAAAGCATGCCAACAAGCACTATGGATGAAACAAGCGCTAGTTGACTACGACATTCATCTAAGTGACATAGCCATCCTATGTGACAACAAGGGTGCCATCGATTTAAGCAAGAATCCGGTATTACATTCTCGCAAGCATATAGAGATTCGCCATCACTTCTTAGAGACAATGTTCAAAAGGAACATCTCTATTGAGAAGGTAGCATCCGAAGACAACATAGCCGACGTTCTCACCAAACCGCTGAAGGGAACAATTCAACCTACTTCATCTTGGTCTTGGTCTCATGGAACAAACGTCAATTCATTTTTTACTCTACAAGGTATGTAAACACTAGCCTTCTTCTTTCCGAGTCTAGGATCTCTATTTCACACACAACTCACAAGCAATACGGGAATTTTCAAAACCCAAGATAAGTTTTACTTATAGTTTTTCTTATTTTTCAAAAAATAAGTACAACAAACACATAATTACATACACGCCTTCTTTTCAAAGGATAAAACGATTTTATTCACAAATAGAAACCTCTTTTGAACGTTTTCAATAAATGATACTCTCTCCTCAGATCAATTCAAAAAGGCAATTTCTAAAGATTAGGACAAATCGCTTCCTTATTAATACAAAGTAAAACCCGCTTCATTGCATCTCATGTCTTTTGAATGCTAAAGGGACACATAACTAATATGTGTTTTCGGGTACATTCATTTAAGCCACAATGAATTAGGAGCATTGTTAGCATTGAATTATGTACTCAAGTACTAACTATGTGTTTTCGGGTTATCTCACATAATAGTATGTTTTTTCACTTCTAGTCTATTTTTGGGAGTCAGATAACCGAACTCCAAATAGTTTGCATATAGGCACAATACTAGGCAAAAATGTTTCCAAAAGGAAAATTTGTGCCGTCATCCCACCCAATGATCCTGCCTTTAATTTGGATCGGATCCTCAAGGGAAGGATCTCAGGATCCGTGAGACGTAGTTTTTTTACCTTCTATTTTTCTCACTTTGGATGAAAACTTCAACATTTTTCATTTTTTTGGAGTATGCTCTTTAATGCTTGTGTTCTCACGATCACATGCCTTAAATTCATATCTAATCATTAGATTTTAATCCACATTTTGGGTCAAGCATTCATTAAAATGCATTGTTTTTCTATATATAGAACTCCCAAAATGCTTGCATAATTTATCTCATCTTCACAAAACAAACAACACCATGTCATCCACTAGCTCTTACAACTTAGATGAATCACCTAGTACAAACAATTCTCTTCATGAAACCCAAACGTTTGTACTCCCACCTTCCAAATACCACAATCAAACTCTAGGATATTCGCACGGATTAGCATCCGATCTTGTTGCTTAGCAAAACCATCATCAAATGGTTCATCACCATCAAACAACTCACCATAAGATGCTTCCATTATAGCACCTCCTTCATCACCAACAAGTACACCAACTTCATCACCACCTAAAGTCACTCTTTTGGAACTCCTTAAGACTCCAACAAGATCTCAACAACCAAAACAAAAAGAAATAGCCTTTTTGACACCTCCCACTTCTCCAAACACAATATTCAATGATCTTTAAACATCATCACCTAGCTATTAAACTACAAGAATATCTAGGTTCTTTTCCACCACCACCTCCAACCATTCCGACTTTGATCCAGATTTTCCTATTTTTCCACCACATATTCCGAAACTCACAAATCAAAACAACCCGAAAAACTTCCGCACTCATTACCCACATCACTTACATTGTGAACATTGCCAACCAATAGGGAAATTGCAATAGAAGTTTGGGAAGAAATGCGATTCATACTCAACCTCATCCTTGATCGCATCAATACCATTACTCATCAAAACCTCCATCCATAACCTTATGCAAGCATGGACGGAATCATCATTACTATTTTCTATTTTCAGACTTTTTTCCTTTTGAGTCATTTTCATGAACAAGTCTTGTTCTTATTTTTACATGCTTGTAGGTGGCATAAATACCACTACACTTTGTTGTTTTATTACAAGGCTTTGTTTACATACCTTGGCTCCCAATCTTGATTCTCGTCAATCACAAGATTACCTAAGCATGTTAGTAACATTTCTCTTTGTAGGATTTTTATTTTCTTCACTGACTTCCCAAACTAGGGAGCTACCGTCAAGGGGGAGTAAGCGATACGTGGACTAATTTTTCCACACCTTTATTTCTTCGATGGGTTAACTTTTTGTTTCGACAAAAAGGGGAGAAGAAGTAAAACTTAGGGGCTTTCAAAACATACATCTATTCTTAAGTTTTACTCATCATAATATTATGTTTTGTCATCAACAAAAGGGGGAGATTGTTAATACAAATAAACCAAAAAACGCTTATTAATATTTTTGCGATCTCTTTATGTTTTGTTGATAACAAATATAATGTTATCTTAAGTATAATTATAAGGATACATGTTAATTTTGTAAAGCATTTACATATAGCCATTTAATACAAATTGTTGTAATAAATCATTTGTTGTAATAGTTTATTAGGATGGGTATAAATCACAACCCATGGATCATATCCATAACCCATGGTATTGACCCATACCCACTTGACTAGATACATTGTATCTAAAAGAAAACCCATGGACCAACCCATGACCCATAACCACAAAACCCATGGGCAAAGAGGAGCGTCCCATGGATCCTTAGGATTACACTAGACGGATCCCTTGTGGGAGGGACTGTGGGATCCCGGAACAATATGATTTTTCCTATAAATAGAGAGTCATTTCTTTATTCTAACTCACCCCTCTTCTTACTAATTCTCTCATATACTCTCATTTTCTTCTAACAAAAGATCACTTGATCTAGAGAGTACTTCCTTCTTTCTTTCTTCAGTGATTCTCATATAGGTCCTTCTCTAAGGCGAGATCACGAGCATTCTACAAGTCATCCAAGCAAGGGGTCCTTATTGATTTGTTCCTCCACAAGATTTCAGAGCTAGATCTTGTATTTGATATTTCACATATTTGTTGTGTAATAGTCGTGTTGGTTTGGTCCACCGTGTTACGGACTAGGTATTTAGCTTTATACCGGAAAAAGGTGTAAGCAACGCTGTGAAGGCTTCTCCGCCAAGTTGAAGGAGTTTGTTGACATAGTGCTTGAACTCTCGAGTAGGTGACTGGGAGTGGAGCAAGGAAGGTGTCCTTGTAATTTAACCACTATAAATCGTTGTGTCATTTCTATCCCTTGCTTTACTTTATTTACTTGCTTTATCATTAGATCTATACTTTCTCTACATCCATATGATTTCACATAATATCGAATCTAAAGTTTTTGAAACTAAATTAAAATTGGCAAAACTATTCAACCCCCCCTTTTAGTTTTCCACAATAACTATTACGAGATGTTTATCATTCACATTGAAAAAGTTGCATTCAATTCAAAATCCAAATCGAACCATTCAAAATATACAAAATGAAATTAGAGTATCTAATCCAAATATTCACAATGATAATGATATGACACTCCCTCTATCTAGCTTCTTCACGAGCATTCACCTTCAATTCTCGTTGATGCATGTGTTCCTGCACTTAACGTTCCACTTTTTGTTATAACTGCACTTGCATCTCTATTTCCAACCGCGATCTCAATTGTATGTTATCCTCTTGCAATTTTCGTACCATCTCTTCCAATTTTTGCACCTACATTGTCTCAAGTCCCATTAAAATGCTTAAAACTTGCAGAAATGACTTTTATAATCACAATATTGGAACATAGGTTATTAAAGACTTTGACAATAGATATTGCAGATGCTTTAAGAATTTTAACAGCAATAAGAAATCACATTTCAATCAAATTCAGTTCACACATATTCTACTAAAATTATCTAAATGAAGCTCATAATTTTCGACAACTATACCCCCAGTAAAGACCTAATGTAACCTAACTAACGGAAGTAATAAATTACATTCAATCCATAAATATTCTAATGAAATTACCAAAACGAGCTCATAATGTTAACAATTACACCTCCTATAAAGACCTAACATAAACAATAACTTACATTCAAAATGAATTTCATATAACATGTATTCTAGTTTCTACCAAATTAGCCAAAACAAAAGTTATATGGTGATGCGCGTATAACGCATTCGGGGTCAAAGGAACTTCCTTTTCGTTGAGAAAGTTTTTCAACACCCTAGGCAGTGAACCTAATCGTTGTAGTGTATTATTGGGTAAGCCTCGGGTATTGATATCATTCTCTAGGGGAATATGAATGCTAGTAAGAAGTATACTATGCAAAGGTTGAGGTTGAGGAAGATTTTTTTTTATAAAGCTAAGGGTAAAATCTCTGGGTTTTGTTTGGTACTTCTACCGATTACTCTACTATCTAATTATCTAAACTATGGGTAGTCTTATGTCTTTTGATGTGTGCTCGTATGATGATTAAAAATGTGTCTACCTCGATACTATTACTCCCTAGTTATCTTTTATTGGTGGTTGAATTGTCACGTCCTTATTCTTAACGCGTTGTGTTTTCTAAAGTCGTAGGGTATGCGTTTTTTCCTAACTCTTTGAGACTACCTTAAGGTTATTGCCTACGAAATCTCTAGGTTTCATAAACTAACTCTAAGGTTATCGTTGGATGTTTAGCCTACAAATCCGCTAAGTGATTCATAAGCTAAGGTTCACAAAGATTACACAAGCAATTAAACACAACGATGACTGAATGCACTCCTAAGCCAATTACAATTAAGATAAGAGACAACCAATCAATAATTAATAACTAGGTTTCATAGATCTAAGCAAACACATAAGAAATTTAGCCGGACATGTTAAACACGCAAGCATACACATACAATCGAAGACATATGGAAATCAATGAAGTAAAACACTTATCTTGATGTAAAATAGGGTATGAGAACCCTAAGATACTGTCCAAACCGGACTACAATCGTTTTAGGTTTTTACGCCACAAGTCTACCTCTTAAAATTCTAAAAATTTGTTTTCTATATATAGTTTTACATTCGCACGGATTTTATCGCCATAGGTGGGACGTCGACGCCGCCATTAGGGTTTTGTCTGGCCAAGTAATAGTTGGGATGGCATCACGCTGTGGTTGTGATGCGCCGCTTCGTGAGTGACGCCGTCAATTCTCGGATCTAGGCCGCCCGATGAAAAGTCTTCGCGACGCCTCTTCTTCAAAGCCCGACGCCGTGTAATTTAGCAAAATTCTACCGAGCCGCCACAAATTTAATTACGATAGAGGACGGCGCCGCTTTGATTCCGACAGGGCTTCAAATTCAGCCACTTGAGTGTCTTTGATCTTAACTTAGAGATTTTCTTCATATATTCACTCCTTTTCGTCCAAATATGCATCATTCCAAAGATTTTGCTTCCTAGAGACCTAAAAGTGAAAAGGAACGAAATTAATCAGAACGGATATAAAGGTGGGCATTAAGGGCTTAAATGACCCCTTAAAAGTGTGTATGCTTTTAAATCCTTATCAAATATCCCTACACTTGGTATTTGTTTGTCCTCAAGCAAATGTGCTTTTGCCAATCAATTTATAAGTTAGAGGGCATGAAGCAATGGTTTAACATAATTCACAACAAGTAAAAGCACCGCAATAGTCATAACAAGCACGGATATTTTATACTAGCACCTCACAAGGGGTGTTTGGATTCTCTCATCTCTCCGGTGTATATGAAATATAGTAAATGGAAATGGAAGATAAACACTCATTAACCGGTCATAGTACATAGATTACCATAGGCTTGAGAATAGATCAAACCTCCACGCTTTGCAAGCACCAAGGAACAACTATCTAAGAGGTCTTTTAAAGGGTTGTAACGTTAGGCTTACGGTAGGGAAACAAAGGGTTTGGTTGGATAGGAGATTTAGTGGTGGCAAGTCAAAAATCTTATGTTGCAAGCATGAAAAGAATGGTGTTGCTAAGCCAAGACTAGACTCATTGAACTCGAGATAATTTTTTTCTTTTTTTATTTATTTTTTCTTTTTTTTTCAACACTCTTTTTTTCGATTTTTTTTTTTTTTGCATACACTTTTACTCTACCATCCTCTAAGATAATATCAAAATATAAGGGATTTATAGGAGCATCCCTACACTTGAGTTTTTATTACTCTAATACTAATTTGACCCGAATTGAAAAGATCAAAATACTTGGAGTACTTTATTACGTAAATAAAGGGAATTTGAATTTAACGCTCTTTCCGCTCACTCCATAAAATTTTACTTTACCCATGAGTCCCAATCATCTCAAAACTGTGTACAAAAGATATGACTCGACTTAGCAACCATGCAAGTAACTAGATAATGGAACTAAGGGTTTAGTATGATAACAATAATGCACCAAGTGAAAGTAGTGCATACAAGGTAGGCTTATCTGGTGTACATTTGGTGGATTGTAAACAATGCTCTTCATTGATATTCGAAAAGCTAAACATCACGAACCGCTAAAAGGATAGGCTCTGAAGGGTTAACTAGGGGTATCGTGTACTAAAGATGAGTACATCGCAAGAGTGTGGGGTAATTACTAGACCGATGTGGAATAAGTAATTATAATACGGGTATCAAACAAGGGTTATCCTAGTGCCTCTTATCATTTAGTCATTCCTAAATACACAAGTGTAGTCTCACTAGCGATCCCGGGATGCATCACAAAACAAGTTCTAGAATCTATTATACTACCGTACACTCGGCTATTAAAGAATGCTTTAATTCCTATATATCTAGGGACTAACCTCACATTTTGGGGTGGAATTTGAGTGGTGGTTTGCGCTAGTCATATAACTCCTATCCATGAGGCGCTTTATTAAGACTAAAGTCCCACCAGACATGTCATGAAAATTTTAAATTTGGCGCTAAAATTGTCCTAACAAATATTTCTCATGGTTTATTACACAAATGAAATAGGACAAGACAAATGATCCAGGATAAGCATAGTTTCAAAGTTCCCGCTTTATTCTCCTCCTCACATTTTAAACCTAACATTGTCCCCAATGTTCCCCAAAAGTATCGGGTTATGATAACGGAAGGTAATTAAGAGAAAGAAACTAGTACTCCCCTGATTAACTCCGGTGATCCGGGTGAAATAGTGGTTAAATTCTTTCCAAGAAGAATGTATATGCGATAAGCTTCATCCAATATTATGTTTCTTCTTCTTGATAAATAAACCTCGCACACTTTAAGAAAATAGACTAAACCTTCGCAAAAATCGGCGTAAAACTATATATGACTCTACTACCCTAGGACATAATGCTTGTGGAATGGATGTTTGCGATTTTCCGAAAATTAAGACCAGAATTTCCAAAAATTTATAATTAGCAACGTAAACGAGAGAAATTTTAAGTTGTTTATGCTCTCCCGACGCCGTCTGTTCTATCTCGACGCCAAGTTATCCCGACAGAACGGTCTCACGTGTTTTTCTCGAAAAATTACACCTTTAAAATCTGGAAAAATTCCTGCAAAACATCCATTATGACTCGATACAAGCATTTGACTCTAACAAACACACATATATATCTTTTCACTAATCGTAGTTCTCATGTTCACATTCTTTTAAAAACGCGTGTAATCTTCCCTACACTTATCCTTTTTGTAAAATACCTTTATATGTAATTAAGACGAGGTTAAAGACAAAATAAAGCATTTTCACAAATTCAAACATGAGAACATACAATAATGAAAAGATATATGACACATAAACAAGCAAACAATTAAGCATGGGTTGCCTCCCACAAAGCGCTTTTCTTTATTTATGAATCTTGTAGCTAGACTCGAAGTCATGCTCCTACGTTGTCACGTTTTTAATCCTCTATGAAAACTCTATCATATTGACAAAATTCTCATCTACTCTATACCTAGGTCCGAGGGTCAAACAATCCCTATAGTAAAGTCTCCTTTTCTCCCACATGAAGTTCAAACCTTTTTCAACATCGTCTTCGCTCTTTTCCTCAAAAGCTCTAATGTTATCTCGCTTATAAAGGGATAAAGGTCCATATCCATTCATCTTCCAAGGCATCCTATAAGTGATATCATCGTCCCCTTCCATAAACCTAACCGTTCTGTCGGATTTGTTATAGCTCATTTTGGACTTTTCAACAAACGGTTTTCCTAGCACAACTTGGGACAAGCTATAGTCAATGACACATCCTATGTCTTCTAGGACCATAAAATCAACTAAGTAGGTGAAGTTTCCTATAAAGACGTGTACATCCTTGACTCTTCCCACAAAATTGCAAACCCCACCAGAATACTTAGGGTCTCTCCTAATTTTAAGCGCTCATTCATTATGTCATTGTAAATCATTGATGACATCACATTAATGGGAGATTCAGATTATGTATGCTGTCGACATCTTCCTATATCCAATCATACAAGGGATTTTGATGTTCCAGGGATTTCCTCTCCTAATCTTTGGGCATATCCTAATGATGGGTCATCGAGGATTGTCGATTATGTATTAGTGGTAAGCAACCTCTTCCTTAGTGGGGTAAAGATTGAAGTAAGCACTATTTTCCTCATTCACATTTTCATTCACTAAATCATTGCCCGAACTACTGCTAATCATGGATCCAACAATCGAGGCGCTTAACCGCCAACAATCCCTAATTGTACTTTCAAATACCCTATGCAAATATTGAAGATCGTTGTTTCTACTAACATATCGGTTGCGACGATTGTTAGAGGGGTGTTGGTCAATGGGTTGTGGTTTGAGTGGAAGTGCTTTATTTGGTGGTGGGTTGTTGTTGGGTGGATTATCACCTTCCATGATAAAAAGTGATGGGATTACAAATAAATTCTCGTAGAAGGGGGATAGACTACGAGGAAGCTAAAAATGAGAAAAAAAACTCACTTGATAGGAATAAAGGCGGAACCTAAACGAAATAGAGATCTAACTAGCTATTCTATTCCTACAAATGACGCCAAAACTTGATGATGCCAGATAACGCTGCTCGGGGTCAAAGGAACTTCCTTTCGTCGAAAGCAAGTTTTTCAACACCCTAGGGAGTGAATCTAATCGTTGTAGTGTAGTATTGGGTAGCCCCCGGTATTGATATCGCTCTCTAGGGGAATAGGAATGCTAGTAAGAAGTGTACTACGCTAAGGTTGAGGAGGTTGAGGAAGATTACTTTTATCTCTTTAAATTTTTATAAAGCTAAGGGTAAAATCTCGGGGTTTGATTTGGGGGTTTGATACTTCTACCGACATTCTACTATCTATTTATCTAAACTATGTAGTAGTCTTATGTCTATTGATGCCTCAGATAATGATTAAAAATGTATCTACCTAGATACTATTACTCCCTAGTTATCTTTTATTGGTGGTTGAATTGTCACGCCCTTATTCTTAACGCGTTGTGTTTCTAAGGTCGTAGGGTATGCGTTTTTCCCTAACTCTTTGAGACTACCTTAAGGTTATTGCCTACGGAATCTCTAGGTTTCATAAACTAACTCTAAGGTTATATTTGGATGTTTAGCCTACAATTCCGCTAAGTGATTCATAAGCTAAGGTTCACAAAGATTACTCAAGCAATTAAACACAACGATGACCTAATGCACTCTAAGCCAATTACAATTAAGATAAGAGACAACCAATCAATAATTAATAACTAGGTTTCATAGATCTAAGCAAACACACAAGAAATTTAGACGAACATGTTAAACACGCAGCATACACACACATACAATCGAAGACATAATGAAATCAATGAAGTAAAACACTTATCTTGATGTAAAATAGGGTTTGGGAACCCTAAGATACCGCCCAAACCACTACAATCGTTTTAGGTTTTACTCCACAAGTCCAACTCTTAAAATTCAAAATTCATTTCTATATATATAGTTTACATTCGCGACGTCGCCTTTATAGGTGGACGCCGCCATATCGCCATTGGGTTTAGGTTTCGCTGGCCAAGTAATAGTTGGGAAGGCATCACGCTTGGGTTGTGACGTCTTTGCCGCAGAGTGACGTTCTCGATTCGATCTAGGCCGCCCGATGAAAAGTCTTCGTAACGCCCTTCCTCTTCAAACCGGCCGCCAGTGTAATTTAGCAAAAGCTCCACCGAGCCACAAATTTAATTACGATAAAGCGGCCTTCGATTGTGACGTCACAAGTTCAAATTCAGCTTGAGTGTCTTCAATCTTGACTTAGCCATTTTCTTCATATATTCACTCTTTTTCGTCCAAATATGCATCATTCCTGCATTTTGCTTCCAAGAGACCTAAAAAGTGAAAAGGAACGAAATTAAGCAGTAGCGGATATAAAAGTGGGCGATTAAGGGCTTAAATGACCCCTTAAAAGTGTACGTTTTAAATCCTTATCATCTGGTTTAAGATATCAGCAAAATTACATTCAAACTCAGCTTGAATTCACACATATCCTACTAAAATTAGCAATAAAACAAACTAAAACCACCACTTAATTAGCAATAAAACAAACTAAAACCACCACTTAATCAAACAATCAAACTAAAATGACAATTGTATGGGTAAAAGCTTCTTAATTTTGTTATGCTAACTTTTTGTATAGTTGCATACTATGTCCAATATATCACACAATTAACAATCAAATCATATCATTATCATTGGCATAGACTTGTGATTAAAATCTAAGTAAATTTTCTCACATGTGTCTAAAGTTTTAATATATTTCATAGCAGCCAAACAACAACAACAACAAAAAAAGATATATAACAAACTTTCTTGCTAGGTTTTCATCCCCTGTGAATCTGTGATGGGAAGATGAGCTAGAAGTAGCTTATGTACGGATCACCATGAGCCTCGAATCCTCCCATGTATCTACCCCAATTATGTTACCTTTCTTTTTCCCTCTCGTGGCCTCCTCCCACAGATCAAAGTCCTCCGGTAGATGATCACTAGCGTTTGGTCCATATTTCTCTTCATAGCAGCCTTACCAACATATTATGATTCATATGAAAATGTGCCACTAAATATTTATTATATTAAGTACTTAATCTATCCTGTAATTAAAGGAGATGAAAATAAATTCCTGCCACTTGTTTTGAGCTAGGTGTTATGTACTCCCGTGTTTCCCTCCCCAACCCTCATCTTTTCTTGTTCCGCTCCTTGACGCCTTAGTAAGAGTTGTCATTAGTTAAGAGTAAAAAAACTTGATGTATACACTCCATAACATAATTTATTGATATTATCTTCACCACATTGAACTTATTGGTAAATTACCACCACTCGTTTACTTCTTTCATTATGGCTAACCAAGTTGTATAACTACTGATGAACCAGTTGGACCACAAGTTGAACTTGACTTCAACTCTCTTTGAATATTTACATTTTGAACTTAGAACAGAGACATTTGATACGGAAAACTACAACAGATACCAAAGTTCTAATTTCAACAACTCTTTCAATAGAAAACACGAAGTTCAAAAAGTCAATCACTTTCGATTGGTAATAAGAACAAAAAGACCCTTAACTTTTTTTTTCTTTTTTTTGGCACTTCCTTTTTTGTCCTTACTTGTCGACATAACTAAACTCAACGGTAAGCTCACATCAACTAGTAACAATCAACATTCTTTACAAGTAGGTTAGCCAGCAAAACACCACCGAAGATGAATGTAAACAAGTAATTAAGCACCTCATAACAACTAGTTTGAAATTGAAATTGCCTAAATATATTCACTATGTAACATCACATAGGAGAACCAAAAGCAACTTACTAATTTCACCTTATAAAATCACATTTGAATAACATCACGACTTTTTTAGGAAAAAAAGTGCCAAAAAAGGTTACTAAACATTATTTTAGCTCAAAAAAACAAACATTCATAACAAAAAAATTAAATAAAAATTAAATCTAACATAACTGATTATATTCATCCAGTCAGTTATAACTTAAACATCATATAATTAAGGCATATATTTTAAAATAATCAAAATCAGTCAAAACCAAAAAAATCATCTAATTATCACAACTGATTAGTTCTAAGTATCTAATTAATTGATTCTAAGCATCTAGATGATCCGTTTGAGCTTGAATGAAACTAACTCCGCTTATCCGATTATCCAAACATTCATAAAAAGTAACAACGCAAAAATTAGGGCAAATAATACATTTGAAACTAGGGCAAAATAAACACAGATACAATTATAGTACCATATAACATATCAGAATCACAAACAAAGCAAACACAACTGACACCGAAGAATTAAACCTTTATGAAATTGACCAGACAAATGGTGGCGATGTGGTCGACGGCGGGCGAATTATGGCAGATGAATGGTAGCGATATGGTCGACGGTGGACAGAATGGTGCGGAAAAGTGAAGCCTGAAAGTGTTTGTGATAATGTGATAGTTTAGAGGGGAGATTAAAAAGGTGGGAGAATTTTGTTATTTGTACTACTTATAAAGTAGTAGTCGGATACCTGCGAATAGCGGCATCGATACATATATATTGAAGTGGTTACACAATACTTCGTATATTTATGCATTTGTTGTATGTGTATGTTTGAGCTTCCCGTAACTTTCCCGCAACGCCATATTGACATCATCATTCTCGCATGTACAAAGACTCTCACACTCTTTTACACAACTATAAAGACCCTCACACTCTCTTAATCGTCAAAGACTACCTCCATAAGTATATAATTTTGACCAATCAAGTTTGTATCAATTCAAATTAAGGTTAAAGTTGTAAAAAAATATTTAAAATTAAATAAACCTACTAAAAATTCATGAAAGTATATCAAAATTAATATTGAATTAAAGAGCAAAAAAATTAAGAATATGAAATTAGATAATAAAAAAAAATTAAGAAGATATTTCAATTTGAAAATAAAGGTGGATTTTAATTGAAAGGTACACATGTCACTTTAAGATGCGGTTTTCTATTATTTGTAAAGAATGAGATAGACGGTTAAGATGACTGATACAACTTTTACTGACCAGGTTTTAATATTTATATTGTCTAGTTATACCTATGGTCTACCCTAATGCACTAATGGATAGTGTACCCGGTCGTGTGTAGTGTAGTATTTCGTTTAAACCAAGGTCGTCCCAAGAGCTATGTGTGCGGATTTAAACTAAGTCTAGGTGTCACAGATTTTAATAGATTTTAAGGTTGAAATGATTAATTAACTATTAAAACAAGAAAATAAAAGATAGCAAGTAAAGGCGAGGGTTGTGATCAATAGGGGAGAAATGTGCTAACCTAGTTATTCATCCTATCAAGCTAAGTTCATGTTTAATTACTTCCAATTACTTCAAGTGGGGTGAAAGTGGCTAGGACAACATTTGGTCAGTTCGTCCTAACCTGTCAGCAAAGGGTTCCACTGGAGATGTCAGGTGACCCGTCGAAAGTCTAGTTGTTCTTAGTCCCCTAAGCCAAGTCATTAAGTACCACTACATGCAAGATTTATAATTGTTGGAATCACTCCTAACTTGTATTTCAAGTGTTAGTCATTAATATGTAATAGGTTGCTTAATTTAGGCTTTTATGTTAGTAATTATGGCTAGGCTCATGTAGAAAGCCCATGAGCATATGCAAAAACCCAATAAAGGAAGGAAGGGACTAGATGTGTTGCCCTAGCTCCCTTCCCTTATAAATACTATTGTAAACCCTCATTTGAGGGTTGGTTGTTCACTTAATACATTTTCCTACGCATAACCTTTCTATATTCATACGTGTGTGTGTATTGTGTGTTCATCCGATCACCTTCATCTATATTTCTTACATATTGATCCTTGTGTTAAGTTATGGTGACATAACAATGGTATCATACGCCATCTAGTTGGGTGAAACGAATTGTTTTTGAAGCTTTGGTATTGTACGCGTAAGGTTAAACGGTTTACACTTTTCATACGCATAAAAGCTTTGATTTTTACACTTGTAAACTCAAGATTCTTATGGGTTAAGGTTAATTTAGTGTTAAAGTTTCAGTTTTTTGCAAAAAGTTTCAAACTTTACGTGTTTTGATAAGTTTTTGAACTTGGTTTGTATCGTGTTTCATTTGTTACGCGTAAGGTTGAAAGTTTCGTTGAATCATCAAGTTTCAAACTTTTGTCTTATTTTGGTGATTTTGAAGCTGTTTCATCATTAAAATCAGGTTTACAAAACGTTTTAGTGCTTAAAAATCAAGTTTGGTAAATTTATGTGTTTTACGCCTAAGCAAACCCAAGTTTTTACGCCTAAGCTCTACGCCTAAGTCCTGTTACGCCTAATAGTCTCTTACGCGTAAGGAATTTCTTCATTGATAATCGAAGTTGTTGGTTTACTCAGTGTTTTCGTGCTTGGATAAGCCTGAAAACACTTCGACTTGTGGATATCTTTTACACTTGGATAAGTGTAAAGGATTTTTGGGTAAAACCCTAAGTTTACGCATAAGCTCTAAAGTTTATGAGTAAACACTCTACGCCTAAGACTATCTTTCACGTAAGGTTCTTACTTATAAACATTAAGTTTACGCATACGCTTACGTTTAACCTAAAGCTTACGTGTAAGAAGTATTTACGCCTAAGCATTTGTTTACGCGTAAAAGGAAGTTACGCGTAAGGATCACAGTTTACGCCTAAGTATACTTCATCAACAAACTTCAAGTTTCATTCGACTACAAAGATCCATCATCAACACAAGTGTCAAGATGTCTCAACCACCATACTCTAACTACTGTCCTCATGAGTATCCTCAAAAACAACAACAACTACAACAATATCCTCAACAACAATTTCAACAACCATCACAAGTGTACTTTCCTCAAGGAGCACAACCTATTCCACCACAAATCTCTCAACCAAACCCTCGTCAACAATATCAATATTGTAACTACTTCAAATATCAGTTTCCAGCTAAGCATGCTATGAATGTTACAACGCAGAAGGAACCTTCTTGGTTTGCAAAGATGTGTGAAGCTTTAAGCAGCCAACAATCCATTCATGAAGTTGGATCCCTTGATAGACCTCCAATGCTCACTCCCGGAAACTATGATCAATGGGTGATACAGTTTTTTAGGTTTTGTGATCTCAAGAAACCACATGGTAAGTTTTTGAAGAAGGTCATCTTTGAAGGTCCTTTTCAAAGGCCTACTATAACTATACCCGGAGATCCAACTGCCACTCCACCAAGAGATGATGTTACCAACATTCTCAGAGAAGATCAACTCACTACTGAACAACTTCTTCACTTAGAAGCTGATGAAATTGCAATGCAATATATCCTTTTGGGCTTACCCAATCCGATTCTCCGTGGTGTTGATGCTCAGAAGACTGCAAAAGGCCAAAAGCTATGTGGGAATAAATTCATCTTCTAATGGAAGGCACTGAACTCAATCAAGAAGACATGGAATCCAAACTTTACTTATCATATGAGAATTTCATGATTAAACTAGGGGAATCATTAGAGTCATACTATCATCGGTTCTAAGACATCATCAATGACTTGGAAAAACACGGCATCATCATGCCAAGGATTGCAATCAATACAAAGTTCCTCAGCTGTCTTGGTCCTGATTGGGAAAAGTATGTTACATTCATCCGTCAAGCTAAGAATCTTCATCAAGCAACGTACGGATTGTTGTATGACTATTTGAAGCACCATCAAAAGGAAGTAGACAAAGACATAATTATCCGTGGAATCCCTGCTTCTCCAACACTCCCGGATAATCAAACTCTTGCTTTGTATACTCAAGCATGTTATCCTCAATTTCCAAACTTGCCAACTGTTTCAAAAATCCACCAAAACAAACTGCTCAAATTCCACCATATGATCCATCACAGCAAGCACAAGAAACTCAGCTAGTTCCTTACAACCCCAACAATACTGATTCAACACTGTACAGTGAAACTCCAGATGAGGATGCTGAAGCCTTTGATGCATTGAATCAAGGATTTGTAATGATTGCTAGAGCCTTCGAGAGATTTGCTAACAAATCCAACAATCATATTCGTACTTCATCAAACACAAGAAATCAAGCTATTGTTAACAATGGAAGGGTTGAGGTTCAGAACCATGGAAATGGTCGTCAGATGGGTAGTGGTAAAGGATTTAATGCAAATGGAAGGAATAACATGGGTGCTCCACAATAACGGGTTCAAATGGTTGATCAGGGAAATGTTCAGACTGGGGTTAATGGTCTTCGATGCTACAACTGCAACGAGAAGGGTCATCTGGCTAATGCTTGCCCAAAGCCGAGAATAAGAGGTAGCGCTTATCACAAGGAGGCTTTACTCTTGGCTCTCAAGGATGAAGCTGGTGGAACACTTACCAACAAGGAACAGAGCTTCATGGCTAATGCAGATTCTGATGATGACATGGAGGACTTGCAAGCTAATACAGCTGTTATGTTGATGGCCAACATGCAAGAGCTCCACATGAGTGACACAGGCCCAGTGTATGACACTGATGGCTTGTCTCAGGTACCGGATCCTAACATATGTCTTATACATGATCTGATATCTCCGCCTGCACCTGCATCCGACGAGGCACAAAGTGTTCAACATGAGCTCTCTACATCTCCTCACGAAGAGAATCAAATGGATCCCGTAGTTACATTTGACGATCAAGATGACCTTATGGTTAACATTGATAATCAAGTTGACTCTGTGATTATATTTGAGGATCTAAGTAAAGATTAGGTGGAGACTCAAGTTGAACAAAATGAGCCTCTGTCTAATCCAGATCCCGTGCTCATGACCTTATTTCAGACCACCCAAGCTCAATTAGAGAAGTGCAATGAGATTAATAAGAATCTTAATGCTAAAATTGCACTGTTAACTAAGGATAATGAATGCTATAAGTTACAACTCAATAATTTTGAAACAAAAGAGAAATGTGAATACAGTTTTGAAGTCGCTTTTGCAAAATCATATCAAAATGAAAAATCTTTGGAAATACAGATACGTGATCTAGTCGAATCCAAGAATGTATTGCTTTCTCAAATAGAACAACAAAAATTTGATCATCAACAACATGTTAACACTCTAACTTTGGAAACTCAAAAAGCCAAGTCTGAATTGTTAACATGTCAAAAACAGTTTTCTGAATACAAAAAACATTCGAGACAAATAGATCATTATCTTGATGAAATTGTCGATTTACAAAACAAAATCAAAGAGTTTCGAAATGTTGTTTATAAACATGGTGAGTAAATCACGACAATTTAAAAGTTTTCTTTTAAGCCAAATCCAGATGGATATGGGCCAATTCTTGCTGATTACAAACCACGTTTTTCACATAGAGCATTCAGTCCAAATCCCCAAGTTTACAGTGCAGAACATAGAATTAATGATTCCATAATGAGTGTTGTTGAATATAATCGTGATGAGGAATATGATGCTGATACTGAGAGTCAATTAAAAATGGAAAATGTTGAATATAACAAACCATTTGACTATTCAAAATTAAATTTTTTGTTAAACAACAGGATAATAATAACACACCTTGGGTTATCACACCAATTCCTGAGTCCTCTACTGATGTTGGTCCCCTAAACAATGTTGCACAATATAATGGTCTTTTACCTTCCTTCAGTGAAATTAAACCATTAGCCAAAAGATGTCAAATTCTGAAATATTTTGATACCTTTATGTCAGACATAAAACTTTTGGAACATGAAATTGAAGTTAATTCTGAAATAAAAGCTGAACATTTTCAATCGCCATATGCGCGAAATCAAAGAGATATTTTTAAGAAAAGGCTTTTACCCCATGTCCGAAATTTACGTATGTGTGCAATTTATTGGGAACGGGATCTTCAAAAGGAGATTGGACTTATGAAAACAATTTTCGAGGAAACAGAAACATCGATTTCAAATACTAAATAGAAAAAGAAAATATTGAGAAATCATATTGATCGACTCTTGGAAAAAGTTATTTGTGGTGATACCATAAATGTTGTGTTGTTACATACTGTTGCATATGTATTTGATTATATTGCTGTTGATTTTGTTGATAATGTTGAGAATGTCGATAATGTGTCTCAAATCGAGTCTTTGAAAATTGAAAATGAGCGTTTGTTAAATGAACTTTTGAATGCAAAACGTCGTCTTCAATGGTGTCAAAAAGATTGTCAAAATCGAGAACTTGCTTTGCAAAACAAAATCAACCAGTTGCGTGCCACACCTTTTGAACCAAAACTTGAACAACTAGATGATGAAAATGTGTCTTTAAAATGTCAAATTTCAAAATATGAACAAGAAATTGCCAAAGTCAAAACTGAATATGGTGTCATATTTGATTTGCTCAAAAATACTCGTGCTAAAGCATCACAAGAACTTGATAATCATCTTGCATACTCTAAAGATGACTTAAACGTTAATTGAAACATTCGCTCTGAAAACCAAGATTTGTTACACACTATAATAGACTTGAAAAAGGAGTTAGAGAAACTTAGGAAAGATAAATCTAGTAACACACAAGTCCTTGCACCTGGAATGTTTAAAATTGGCATTAGGAAGCCCACTAACACAACACAAGTTTCTAATGTGATTCCTTCCACTGATACAGGAGTAGTTGCCTCTTATCCCTGCGTTAGCACTTCACAGCATAGAAATTTTCAAAAGAAGAATAGGAAGTTGCAACGTAAGAAAAGATCAGTAAAGACCTCTGCGGTAGAAGATCACACCAGGACTTCGAATAAGACTCGTGTTGCTCATTTAGATATTTCGTTAGCCAAATGTAATGATCAAAGTGATGTAATGAATGCTAAACCTTTAAGTACTTTTGATGATAAGTTTGAAGCATCTTGTGTTATATGTCATAAAAGTATGCTTTCTAATGTCATGATAAATGTGTTGCTAAATCTATCTTATCTCGCTATAAGAAACCTAAGAATGGCATTATCTCTAGGCCCACTACTGCTTCTAAGTCTGTGCTAGGTAAACCGCCTTCTTTAGTTTCTAAGAAAATCATTGATGTACCCGAAGCTCCCTCATTACCTCCAAGGACGTTAGTATCACCTAGTCAATTCACTAAGACTAAAGCACAAACTAGTTGGACTTGGCAGAGATGGTTGCAAAACACACCAGGATTTGAATGGTTACCCAAAAATCTTGACTCATGTGTGTTCTTTGTAACTGTATCGGAACCCTCTAACTTTTCGGGTTCCACCTCTACTTCTATTCCACCTGTGTCATCTGTGTGTAATGCAGGTGATACAGATCATCCTTTGGATTGTTGATAGCGGATGTTCCCGGCACATGACAGGCAATCTCAAACTGTTATCAAACTTTATCTCAAAGTTCATCGGAACTGTCAGGTTCGGGAATGATCACTTCGCAGCTATCATGGGCTACGGAGGTTACATCAATGGGAACATCGAAATTAGCAGGGTTTATTATGTGCAAGGTCTCGGTCACAATCTATTTTCTGTCGGTCAGTTTTGTGATGGTGATTTGGAAGTTGCCTTTAGGGAGAAAACTTGTTTCATCCGTGATCTACAAGGAAACGATCTTATGTATGGAAAACGAACATCAAGCCTTTACACAATCTCAATGCAAGACATGATTGCTTCATCTCCCATTTGTCTACTTTCTAAGGCAACATCTACAAAATCATGGATGTGGCACCGCAGACTCTCACATTTGAACTTTCAAACCATAACAAATCTTGCACGACACAAACTAGTTGAAGGTCTTCCAAGGTTTAGGTATTCGAAATATCACCTATGCTCAGCATGTGATCAAGGGAAAATCACTCGTGCTCACTTTCCTTCAAAGAAGGACCACAGCTCTCAGCATGTCCTTTATCTTCTTTACATAGATTTGTGTGGCCCGATGCGTGTGCTGACGATTAATGGAAAACGCTACATTCTAGTAATTGTTGATGACTACTTAAGATGGATTTGGGTTTATTTTATTCGAAGTAAAGATCAAGCTCCACAAATGATCATCAACTTTCTCACGAAAATTCAAGTTCAGCTCCGGAACACAGTTAGACAAGTCAGAACAGACAAAGGAACTGAATTTGTGAGTCAAACTCTTTGAGAATACTACGAGAAAGTGGGAATTGAGTATCAAACATCAATTGCACGGACACCAGAACAAAATCGAGTTGTCGAAATACGAAACCGTACGTTAGTGGAAGCTGCAAGAACGATGTTAATCAATGCAAAACTTCCAGATTACTTATGGGCAGAAGCCGTGTCAACTTCATGCTACACTCAAAACCGCTCTATGATAACAAAACGCCACAACAATACACCTTATGAGCTTATCCATAACAGAAAACCGAATCTCAAACACTTTCATGTATTTAGTGCTCTTTGTTACCCGAATAATGATCGTGATGACTTTGGAAAGCTCAAGGCTAAAGCTGACATTGGAGTCTTCGTTGGATACTGTGAAAACTCTAAGGGATATCGAAAAGATTTGTCTTCCAAGACTTATCCGAGTAGATTGTACCTATTCGAGAAACTCTTCATAGACATAAACTTTGACGGGTTTGACAACCTTTTCAAGGTTTGTCCACACCTTCAAGGTAGTTACTAGAGCTAGTTGTCACCTAAAAGCTGACAATGCATCTCTTTAACTATACAACGTAACCGTGTCTCGCGGGGAATTGTCTATCTTGAGTCAATCAATTCAAAAGTGCGAGCTCTACCCTCACTGTGCAGATTTCTGTCTAAACACTTAAGCACATGTGGAGGGGTAGTATTTTTGAAAATACAAAACTCTCGAAGTGTTACAAACATGTTTTCATTCATAAACACTTTGAGAGATTTTCAAGAAAATGGTTTTATGGCAACATAGGATAGTCATGGAGTCATAAGGTGACTAAGTTTAGGGATAAACGTCCTATGATCCGCCAGAGCCGAAGGGATCTACCCAAGGACACAACCAATAGATAGTATTTAGAAGTCCTTAGGTATGATTGTAAAAAGGAGAAAATGAGAATCGGAGAAAGAAGGAGTTGAAGAATTAAAAAGAAAAGTAAAGAAAATGGTGAAAAGAAATAGCCCTCCAAATTATTCAATTTAGGGCAAATACCGGGTTCAATTCATATGCTACTGGCTGTCACTAGATGACACCGGTATTGAAGATTAAAGTCGTCATGGACCCAGTGACGCACTGCACAAAACCTTCTTAGCCACTCAAGTTTCTCTCAACAGAAGCGTGTTTCATTCTCACAGGGAACCCTACGTAAATGATACGCGTACAACGCGCGTTCGGGGTCAAATGAACTTCCTTTTCGTCGAGCAAGGTTTTCAACACCCTAGGAAATGAACCTAATTGTTGTAGTGTAGTATTAGGGTAAGCCTCGGGTGTTGATATTGTTCTCTAGGGGAATAGGAATGCAAGTGAGAAATTACTACGCTAAGGTTGGGGTTGAGGAAGATTATTTTTTATCTTTTTTATATTTTTTAGGAAATTGAAAGGTACGATCTCGGGGTATTAGATTTGGGGGGGTTGGTATTTCTACCGATTACTCTACTATTCTAATTATCTAAGCTAAGGGGTAGTCTATGTCTAATTGATGTGTGCTCGTATGATGATTAAAGATGTGTTTACCTAGATGCTATTACTCACTCGTTATCTCCTGTTGACGGTTGAATTGTCACGTTCTTATTCTTAACGCGTTGTATCTTCTAAGGTCGTAGGGTATGCTTTTTTCCCTAACTCTTTGAGACTACCTTAGGTTTATTACCTACGAAATCTCTAGGATTCATAAACTAACTCTAAGGTTATCTTTGGATGTTTAGCCTACAATAACTCTAGGTGATTATAAACTAATGTTCACAAAGATTACTCAAACAATAAAAACACAACGAATGACCTATCATAATCCTAGGTCAATCACAATTAAGATAAGAGAAAACCAATCAATATTTAATACCTAGGTTTCATAGATCTAAGCAAACACACAAGTAAATTAGCCGGACATGGAAAACATGCAAGCATACACACAAACAATTGAAGACATAATTGAATCAATGAAGTAAATTACTTATCTTGTTGTAAAATAGGGTATGAGAACCCAAAGATACTGCCCAAGATAGCCAAAATTCGGTTTTAGGTTTTACTCCACAAAACTACCTATCTAAAAGTCTGAAAATTCGAATTCTATATATAGAGTTACAACATGCGACGGCGTCATTCTTTAAATGTGACACCGTCGGATCGCCGCCATTAGGGTTTCGTCATGACCTCGTCAACCTTGTGACGGCGTCACCTTATGGTTGTGGCGCCGTCGGCTTCAGCTTCTGACGCCGTCTGGATCTGAATCTAGGCCGTCTGAGTTGTGACGCCCTACTCTTTAAAACCTGATGCCGTCGGGTGTAAAATAGCAATTTTGCTACTGAGTCGTCACAAATTTGGAGCACGTTGCGACGGCGTCGCCTTCTAACTTTGACGCCGTCACCTTCTATTTCAGCAGCTTGAGTGTCTTGATCTTGACTTGGCCATTTTCTTCATATAATCACGCCTTTTCGTCCGAATAAGTGTCATTCCAGCAATTTGCCTTCAAGAGACCTAAAAAGTGAAAAGGAACGAAAGTAAGCAGTAACGGATATAAAAGTGGTCGATTAAGGGCTTAAATGACCCCTCAAAAGTGTACCTTTTAAATCCTTATCAAATATCCCTACACTTGGTATTTGCTTGTCCTCAAGCAAATGTGCTTTTGGCCAATTAATTTATAAGTTAGGGGTCATGAAGCATTAGTTTAGAACAATTCATAACAAGTATAAGCCCCGCAAAAGTCATAACAAGCACGGAAATTACATACTAGCACCTCACAAGTGGTGTTTGGATACTCTCATCTCTCGGGTGTATATGAAATATATCAAGTTGGAAATGGAAGATAAACACTCATTAACCGGTCCTAGTACATAGATTACCATAGGCTTGAGACTAGATCAAACCTCCATCGCTTTGGCGTAAGCACCTAGGAAAAACTATCCAAGAGGTCTTTTAAAGTGTTGTAACGTTAGGCTTACGGTAGGGAAACAAAGGGTTTGGTGGGATAGGTGATTTAGTGGTGGCAAGTCAAAAATCTTTATTTACAAGCATGAGAAGAATGGCGTTGCTAAACCAAGACTCGACACTCAAAACTCTAGATAACTTGAAACAAATAAACATAAATTTAAAGATAGATGTAGGATGGTAGCCCGTATTTTTTTTTTTTCATTTTTTCATTTTTTTTTTCAACACTATTTTTTTTTCTTTTCTCTTTTTTTCGATTTTTTTCATACACTTTTACTCTACCATCCTCTACGATAACATCAAAATAATTGGGATTTATAGGCACATCCCTACACTTGAGTTTTTATTACTCTAACACTAATTTGACCCGAATTGAAAAGATCAAAACACTTGGAGTACATTATTACGTAAATAAAGGGAATTTGAATTTAACGTTCCTTCCCGTCACTTCATAAAATTTAACTTTTCCCATGAGTCCCAATCGTCCCAAAACTGTGTACAAAGGATATGACTCGACTTAGCAACTTATGCAACCAACTAAATAATTGAACTAAGGGTTTAGTATGATAACAATAATGCACTAAAAGTGAGTGCATACAAGGTAGGCTAAGGCGATTTAGGTGTACATTTGGAGGTGGATTGTAAATAATGCTCTTCATTGATATTCCGGAAAACGAAACATCACGAGAACAGCGAAAAGGATAGGCTCTGAAGGGTTAACTAGGGGTATCGTGTACTAAAGATGAGTACAACGTAAGGGTGTGGGGGAATTACTTAACCGATGTGGAATAAGTAATAATAAAACGGGTATCAAACAAGGGTTAACCTAATGCCTCTTATCATTTAGTTATTCCTAACTACACAAGTGTAGTCTCACTAGCGATCTCGGAATGCATCACAAAACAAGTTCTAGAATCTATTATACTACCGGTACACTCTCGAAGCATAAAAGATGAATGCTTTAATTTCTACAAATCTAAGGGCGATCCTCACATTTTGGGGTGGAATTTGAGTGGTAATGGGTTTTGTGCTAGTTATATAACTTCCTATCCATGAGACACTTTATTAAGACTAATGGCCCACTCCTACATGTCATGAAAAATTTTAAATTTGGTGCCAAAATTACCCTAACCGATATTTCTCATGGTTTATTACACAATTGAAATTAGACAAGGCAAATAGTCAAGGATAAGCATAGATTCAAAGTTCCCGTTTTATTTTCCCTCCCTACACTTAAACTGAACATTGTCCCCAATGTTCCCCGAAAGTATCAAAGTTATGATAATAGAAGGTAATTAAAAACGAAAGAAACAAATACTCCCCTGATTAGCTCGGTAGGATCCGTGTGAAGTAGTGGTTAAATCCTTCTTCAA
Organism: Chrysanthemum makinoi; assembly: GCA_910596185.1. NCBI lineage: Eukaryota > Viridiplantae > Streptophyta > Magnoliopsida > Asterales > Asteraceae > Chrysanthemum > Chrysanthemum makinoi. Next base: position 128,941,282 of record OU343224.1, on the reverse strand, counting down.
TAAGAATATATGTGTGAAAAGCTCCATCCAATCTTATGTATATTCTTCTTGATAAATAAAACCTGCACACTTGAAGAAAACAAACGAAACCTTCACGTAAAATCAGCGGTAACACTATATATGACTCTACTAAACTAGTATATAATGCTTGTGGAATGGATGTTTGCAGATTTTCTGGAAAATTAAGACCTGAGAAATTCCAAAAATTTATAAGTAGCACATAAAACAAGAAAAAGTTATAAGCTGTTTCTACTCCTCCTGACGCCGTCAGGTTGCGATCCTAATGCCATCAGGTTATCCTGACAGAAGCTGGTCTGCGATTTTCTGAAAAAAAATTCTGGAAAATTTATATCTTTAGAATCTGGAAAAAATTTCTGCAAAACATTCATTATGACTCGATACAAGCATTTGACTCTAACAAACACACTGTTAGGAATTGGAAATTCCATGTTAAAGTGTCGGTCACCCCAATTAAGGTCTAGCATATGTTAGCTCGTAGACGTGTCGGTATTTACGTTATTTAGTAGTTAGTTAGTTATTTATTAGCATAGTTCAGCGTAGTGTAACACCGTGGAGGAAGGACGGGTCTTTACCCGCTGTATACCTGATCCACAGGCCGATAGGAGGTCGTGTATTCTGTAACTATAAATACCCCTTCCATCCATGGAAGGGGTGGAGCTTCTCAATCTAACATTCCATAATTTACAAAGCAACTCTCTAGCAAGAAACTCCCTCTCTCTACTTTCTTTCTCTAACCATGGCAAACATGTATTTTGATCATCCAAGACCACCCGAATCATCAACACAATAATATATCGATCCTACAAATGGTACCAGAGCCAAGGTTATTGTGTTGTGTTGATTTATTGTGGTCTATTGTACCGTGTTATTACTGTTTTGGTATTACTTTTTGTCGGAAAATTGTTTTTGGGCAAACAGTGTTTATCTAATATTGTGTAGAAATATTGTGTTGTTGGTTTTTGGTCAAAATAAATTTTTCATATGGTCTGGTTTTTCTGTCTTGTCTCAAAATATTGTCCAAGTATCTGTTTTGGTACTATGCATATCTTTTTTGGATAAACAGTCAAACTGTCAAAATGGTCAACTAGTCATTTTCTGGGTCAAAACGTGCATTAATGAAGAATTTTTTGTCGATGTTTTCTAGGTGTCTTTGAATATGGTCGGAAAATGGTCGAAAAACTAGCCGGAATATCATATTAGCGACTTGGCCTCATATTTGTCTATATTCACTGTTTCTCTGTAGCGACTTGGATATCGTTGATTTTTTTGAAAGTCAATAGCGACTTGTGAGTCAAATAAGCATTAGCGACTTGTGACAGAAAAAGGGTAGCGAGTTGTTTGAAAATAGCGACTTGGTGTTTGACTATTTAGTCAAATAAATGATGCTAGCGACTTGACAAAGAGTAGCGAATTATGATGAAAGAAATCTAATGTGACATGTGTTTATGAGGTAGCGACTTGACTTGTCACTGAATGAATGTAGCGACTTGTCCAAAACTTAACAGAAATGATGAAGAAGAAAGACATTCAGACCTTGACTCAACATCACAAATTCCACACACCTTCAACAACGACCTTAGTTAAATACCATCATCAGTCAACAATATCAAAATAAAAAAGGCATTCAGATCCGAACCAAAACCAATCTATACTCAACCATATCCGAATCTAACTTATCCTACATCTAGACTCACACCAAGACCCTCACAATAACTCCATCTCAATCAAGACTCTCAAGATCTTAGTTCTAATTTCGTGGTATACTAAGTTATCATCAAGACCATCTTGGGTCTAAACACACGAAATAACACCATCATAGATCCATGACTCAAATATCTAAGACTCGTACTATAAACTGATGCAATGATGTTAATTGATCTCAGTTCTCCTTTCTCGTGGGTGAATGATTTCTCATGACCTTTTTCAAATCCATTTCACCACAAAGGACCTCATCATTGATCTAATTTTTATATATGTTCGAGCCAATAGACAAACAAAATAACAACCATGTTTTTTTTGTTCTTTGATTCGATAATTATATAAAAGACATGTCAAAAGCTCAAAGGAAAAACTAATTGTGATACGAGATCTCAGCTTTGTTCATCTTTGTGAATGGTTCTAAAAACTCATAGATCTCGAAAGATCTACTCACTAATGAACGTGTGCTTCATTGATCAATTTTGGAGGATCACTCCTTTTTTTTTATGTCCGAATTATTGAATATTGATCAAAACCATTATTGATTTCATCTCACTCCTGATTCGGTTAAAAAGATGAAAAACAATAAACAGTTATTAAAACGCACCCGTGATCGTCTTGATTCAACCACAATGCCTTCTCCATCACACCATCCCTGTGGCATATCAAAAACCTTCGAATCATTAAACCTTGTGCCATCCCTGTGGCTAGGTCGAACGAGTTATCATATACGAAGGTTGTCTTGGAGCGTTGTTTTATTCTTACTAGTGAAAAGGAGTGTAGTCTGCTGTGGAGGCGTGTTTATTTGTGATTGAGAGTAATATTTGGGGTTTTAGAATCTGATTTGTTAAGATAGATGGAGAGTTTTGATAGATGGGGGCGGATGGAATGTTTATTAGGGTTAGAGGATGTGTGAGATTAGTGCCTTTTTATACTCCTAACAATTAGGGTTGGATTCATATTACAAACCTACTAATGGACGTATATCACTCGTGTATTATTATTATTGTTGGATCTGGGCCGAGTTTTTTTATGGGCCGGACACTTTGACATGAAACTTGGGCCCTGATTTAAGTGATATATGATTTTATTGTTGTGCATATAGGCGAGCATAATGGATCGCATGTTAGCGGGAAGCAATATTTCTCTAACATTATTTGCTTGATGAGTCCTAGACTAATTGGTTTGATGAGTCATTGGTAAGATAATTTTCCCATCCGATCTTTACCATCTCATTATGCGGATACATATATGATGATATTTCTCGAGAATGAATGGTATGACAAAGATTGACACCGGATATGAGCTTGAGTTATTTATGAGACTTGGATTTGAATGTGATTTGATGATGTGAGTTGATGAGATGTTGAGATTCTTTATGTTATGAGGTTTTGCAATTTGGTGTATACACTTTCACAGAGATTGTTATGTCACGGCTTTAATTGATATTCGTAAATGTTGACTATGGGGTTGTTTGGACGGTATTTCTTATTTGAATTTGAAGTGAGGTTTTTCCGGGCGCGTTTACTTATTTCGTCTTCTTTCTTTCTACCCTTCCGCGAAGATGACTTGTTTGGGCATTTACAGAGGGTGATAAAGACTTGGCTACTTAGTTACGTTTGTGATTCTTTCTCGCTTGACCCACAACGTTGCTATCACTTCGGTGTCTCACTCAGTTGAGAATGTCAAGAGGTTTTGTACATTGGGTACACCGTTTCTTCTTCACAAGGATTAGTACAAGTTTAAGTAACAAATCTAGGGAATTTCTCTTCATAGTCAAGTTCGGCATATCGGGTTTACTTCTCCATGTTGTCACTGCAATAGCCGACAAAATGCGTGAATGATGTGTTTACCAAAGTATTTATTGGATGGTTGATGATATTATTGATGTTGGAGATTGAACCGTTGATAAACCGCTGCATGTTCCCTTAAAACAGATATTCACCGAAACCAAAGTTGTCATGACACATTCAAGCTGACATTGTTTACGGTTTTGTCTTGATTTTGTAAAATCCCGCGAAAGAATCTATTTCTCGGTTTAAATCATAGACTTGTAAAATCCCGTGACAATGGAAACATCCTGGTAATTGTAAAGTGCATTTCTGGATCTATCTTACGGTTTATTCTTGGTTTTGTAAAATCCCGCGAAAGAGCCTATTTCTCGGTTTAAACAATGGAATTGTAAAATCCCGTAATGATGGAACCATCTTGGAGAAAAGAAAGTGTAATTCTGGATCTTCTTGATGCTGGTGCTATGGTTTCTGCTTAGAAGAAGGGATAAAAGGGTGTACTTCATGAATTGAGTATGTGGCAGTTTGGTTATTACAAGGTTTTACGGGGTTATGTGCATTTAACCATGGTCAGGATGAAAACCATTATCAAAGTTCGTTTAAATGTCAAAGAAGGCTAGATTTGAGCTTTTAATCAGAAGATATGACAACGGAGTTAATTCACTATTATTTATTTGAGGTTGAAGTGAATTATCACGGGCAAGTGTACTTAGTATCTGAAGGTATCGGGGATGGTTGGATGAAGATTCTTCTTGATCCTTATTTGAGCTTATTATAAAAAACGAAGACTTGGAAATCTAGTTATTGTTGGGTGTCTTTTACCTTTTCTTTTACCACTTGGGGGAATTGGGCTCTTACCACCACAAAATAACTATCACTTAAAGGAGTTACGTTGTAGTGCTCAGTGTCACATTCAATTGTGGACTTTCAAGAGGTGATATACGTCTTATACTCGATGGTTGGTTGGTTGAAGAGTATAGAGTACTTAGAGATTCAAATGGGCATGAATTCTCGACACCGCTCTTTGTTACATATGTGCAAGTTTAAGTCACGAGTTCGGGTTAGTTTACTTCAGGGTCAAATTCATCATATTGGGTTATCTCCATCAGCTGTCACTACAAAGAGCCTACTGAATGATAATGGTGATTGATTACATGTTTTGCCAAGAGATGATGAAAAGAGAGAGATAATGACGTATGAACACAACAGTTCATGCCTCGTACTCTAAAGAAAAGAAAAGTGTACGTTTCAGTGCGCTTTATCTTTAAAAGAAGAGAAATCTTCTTATGACGTTTGAATACTTTAGTTCAAGCCTCGTACTCTAAAGAAAAGAAAAGTGTACGCTTCAGTGCGCTTTATCTTCTGAAGAAGAGAAATCTTCTTATTATGACCATTCTCATCAACATGCTTCATACTTTTTCCATGCGCTTTCAGTCATCAAGTGAACCGGGCTGTTGTTGATTGTGTTCTTATTCCACTTGCTCAACTATAATGAAGATGGAGACATCATGTGCTAATGTTGCAGGGGAGAAGTGTGAATAGACTACATTTTGATGATTTTCACTTGTTTAATCAAGAATGGCATCTCCATATGCAATTCTTGAGGGGGAGAAGAAGTATGATAATACTGCATGGTTGATTGTAATATGAGAATATATAGTCATACGGCTCCTAACTCATGTAAGAACCGAGCTTCTTCTTATCGGGTCATCTTCACATGGAGTTTCTTCTAAGAGCCGTTGGTTGACATATTCACTCGGATTGATGAGTTTATCGACAAAGTGCTTCCGGTTAATGCTTCATGTATACATCAACATGATGATTCCGAACAATCTCTCTGTTCTTGTTTGATGTGATTGGTAGTTTGGTGTTACCATCTTGTGTGTTTGTTGCGGCCTGATTGCTGATTTCCTTGATGAACATCTTTCTGTTCTTGTTTGATTGGGAGGGATTTTAGTTAAGGGGATTTGCAAGATGTAAGTTAATTGGGATGCTTTTTGGTGGGATGCTTTTTGGTGTGAGTTGAAGATGTTAACACTCTATTCCCCATTCGGACAATCTTGAAGAAGGTCGAGTCTACAGTCGGTTCTACATTCTCTGCTACATGTTAGAAGACTAAAGACGAGTTGCATTTGATTATCTAAAGACTTCTTCTTAATCTGGGCATTTATCAAACAGATTGTCGGTTTAGGGGAGAGCACTAATTGGGGGAGAGTGATAAGTCAGATTCAATCCCTAATTAGATTTGCTCACTTTCTTCAGCAAGTTGATTCTCACAAAGAATTCTAAGTGTTCTTCTCTAAAAGATTTCAAGTATTTGGGCTGATAAGATGTTGCTGATTCTGAAGTATCAAAACCAGCAAGGGGGAAGGAGACTCACATATAAACACAAAGCGAGTAAACTTGATGAACTTAATTCTTCTAAGTGATTGAAGATATCCCGGGAAGACAAATGTTATTACCGCAGAGAAACTCAAGGTTTGACTCATGGCGAGTAAACTTGATGAACTTAACTCTTCTAAGTGATTGAAGATATCCCGGGAAGACAAATATCATGACCGCAGAGAATCTCAAGGTTTTACTCATCAAGGCTTTAAGTGTTATTATTCCAACTACGTGGGGAAGAGATGGAAGAGTTAGTTTCTGAAGATAAAAGGGGTACACAAGTGTGTGATGATTTTGATGTTATCGCAATCATCAGGGGAGAGAGATTGTGTACATTGGGGATGCTCAGCTGTTTTACTTGAGGGCTTAATTAGTGATTAAGATATAATCACTTATTCTTGAGTTGAAATCCTCAGAGATAGTCCTCCGCAGAGATAATCAGTGATTCGGCCTGCTTCTTCAATGTTATCGGTTATTCTCTCTTTGGGCATTCGAGTACGTCGGGTTCTTGAGCTTCATACACTTTCTTCGGGGGGAGAGAAAAGTATACATCGGGGTTATTCTTTGGCTATTGGACTTAATCTGATACTTCGATGGTATAAGTTTCTTTATCTTTGGGTATGTGTATTCGGGTTCGTGAGCTCTAGTCTAAGAGATTGACTGCATCAATTCAACTACTCGGGGGAAGTGGTCTCTAGACACCTTTTGGAATGGATTGCTTCAGACTTCAGTGGAAATGGAATTTGAGAAGATTGTTCAAGTGTGGGATGATTCTTTGCTGTTCTACTTGATGATATAACCCCGAACGGAGACTTACAATGATCCTTCTTATATGGAGCAGCAAGATCGATGATATGGTGTGCGTCCTTGTGCATCTGGCTAAGGCAAGCTTGAAAGAAAGCTTAGAATCTGCTCAATAAGAAGATTACGGTTTGGGGGGAAGCTACCAAAGTCTCACTTTCAAGTGGCTCAATTTCTCTCTTCGATTCAAGAGTCTTTGAAGCTTTGGTGGTGAATGTTTAAGAAATGATGTCTTCTATCTTCTACAACGGGGCTGCTTGATAACCTTATCTCGGTACTCGTATCATCATTCTCTTAAATTATATCATCTACTCTATCTTTGTAAATATTCATCAAAAACCAAATACAAAAATATAAAACCAACAAAAAGAAAATAGAAAAATATAAAACCTACAAAAATCCATAAAAATCAGAAAATTTGAAAAAGACAAAAAATATTGTTTTTCAAAGACATGTCTTCTGGTATCGATAACATCTACGGTCTTAGAAATGTCATTCAATAATGGCACGGGACCATAGATGAAGTTCCAGCAGGAGGTGTAAATATTCTTTTCTAAACATGTCTCACAAAAAAAAATAAAAAATGGCTTACAGTTATTTCAGACTGTGACCCGTGCTTAAAACTATGGCTTGCAGTTACTTCAGACTGTAACCCGTGCTTAAAACTATGGTTTGCTATTATTTCAGATAGCAACCCGCTCTTTAAAGAAAGGAAAGTGCTGCGCTAAACCAATTTTCAAATTTTCGTGCACTTATCCTAAAACCAAATGAGGAAAGTATGTCGAAGGACTGCTGTTCCTACTCAAATATTTTTCCTTCAAAAATTCTTCAGAAAAATATTAGTTTTAACTAAATGGTGGTTAATAAGTTGCTTTAAAAACAATCAGATTCAGAGTTTTTATAAAACTTTCAAACTCAATCAATGACTTCAGCGCTTTTAAACTTTTCAGAAAGAGTCATTGATTGAGGGGGAGAATGTTTTTCAAATTTACATCATCTAACAGGATTTTCTAATTATCCTAATATGCTTAATTAAAAATGTTGTTAACCTATGTTGAAGGACTAGGTGCCTAGGATATGATTGCTATGATTAGATGATTAGAGTTTGATAAACACATTATTCCCATATATTTGAATGATCTTATTGATATGTTGAATTGACTTTTATTAGTCGATTGCTGTTTGGGTGATGTCAACCACCATATATCTGTATGTGTGTTCACTAACGTATGCAGGTATATTGGTTTAAAAGAATGTTCCCGATCTGGATCCCACAATTGAAGATGATTGGATGCCGAAAGGAAAGGGTAACTATATCTTGGGTTGACAAATAAAGAAACGGAGCTTAATTGGACTTCAATGAAGAGTTGGCATAAATGCAACGTAAGAGGTGTCACTGCATCAGCAGATGGTTTTCTTCTAAGTGATTGAAGAAACGGAGCTTAATTTGACCTAAGTTGGCATTAAAATGCAACGTTTGAAGTCTCACTGCATCTGCAGACGGTTTTCTTCCAACCCTCAGCAATAACAACAAAAGCAGCTCAACCACCTAACGTATCTTTGTGCAGGATACCATTTTTAAACAATTTTGAAATAATTTGATTAAATTGTTTTGAAAATGGAAAATATTGTTTTGAAAAATTAATTGGATTCAAAGTTTTGAAATCAACCGGACTTTATTTTGTCAAATCTTAAGTGATTTCAAATTAAATAATTTCAAACGATATTTCTTCATAAAAGTCCGGTGTGTACGAAATTAAGTGGTGATCTAAAGATTTAATGTTATGTCATGGTATGATTTTTTTCTTTAGAATCAAGGTCCTTCAAAATGAAATTTTTTCTGTTCTTGTTTGATTGTGAAATTGTTTTGTTTTACTTAAAAGATCTCTTAAAACAATCATACCTGACACTAACAATCTTTAATGTCTAAATCTGGTCCTTATCTATCATTTTTCAAAATTAAAATTTTGCCACGTTTTTCCCTAAAATTTTCTAAATGATTTAAATCAATCGGGATCCAAAATCTCAATTGGTTTGAAATTTTTGATCGGGGGAGAGATCGTGATTTAAATCTCAAATCGGTTTTAAAAAAGGTGATTGTTTCAAAAGCACTCCTTCCTTCATGTGTCAAACGATTTCTAATACATAATGCACATGATTGTGGAAGAGCATTTAACCTAAAACCAGAAGAGTATTTAAACAAGGCCACATATTCTCCCATGTTTTCCAAACCTTATTAAATCACTTGGGATCCAAAATCTCAAAGGGTTTGATATTTTTGATCGGGGGAGAAATTGTGATTTAATATGAAATCTGATAAATGATGATCGTTTTGATTCAAAGTGCAGGTTCTCTCTAATATGTGCCAAACTCTTTCGTATATCGATGCACATATTGAGGGGGAGCGAATGGTTTATATTGGCAATCGTGAAAAGTACTTCAAAAGTACTCCTGCCTCTATGTGATAAAATGATTTCAAATATCCAAAGCACATATTGAGGGGGAGAATTTACCAAAGAAAATCAAATGCCTTTTTCTACGGAAATTGTGATCAAGAATTTTTTTCTAAAGAACTCTTGCCTCCATGTGCTAAAACAATTTCATAATCATATGCACATGTTGAGGAGGAGCATTTCTAAATGATCAAAACTATTAAGGTACAAAATGCTTTGATCTCGTATCACAAGTACCTTGATTAATTTTCCAAATGATTTTTCACTTGGTTTCTTGGAAGAATGAACAATACCAAAAGACCGACCAATTTACTTTATGCATGGTGTTATAAGGATGGTTAGGTTAGGCATTCGTTCCCACGATCCCGCCAGAGCCGGAGGGATCTACCCAGGGACAATCCACTAGATAGTGTAGAGTCCTTATGTATGATGAAAAAAGGAGAAAAATGAGAAATGGGAAGAGTGCGGACTGAGACAGAGCTAGTACTAGAATAAACCCAACAAGGTTCTAGTTATGAAGTCTCGGTAAGCACTGAAGGGGTTGAAGAATGAAAAAGAAATGAAATGAGAAAAGGGTGAAAATAAATAGCCCTCCAATAATTCAACCTTAGGGCAGTAACCGGGTTCAATACATATGCTACTGGTGTTTACTAAGGTAACACTGGTATTGAAGACAAGACGTCATGGACCCAGTGACGCACTGCACTAAACTTCCCAAGCTACTCAAGTTCCTCTTAAAAGGGCTTGTTTCATTCTCACGGGGAACCAACATCATCTATCGACTTTCTCTTAGAGATTGTTGATATTGAAGAAGGAGACCCTCTCCCTAGTCTCCGGCATAGGAACCAAATGTGCACTATTGAGTCTAGAGCCAAGAGATCATCCACAATATCTCATTAGGACACAAAGTTAATGAAGACTTGCTGTTTCACACAATGTGGAAAGTAAGTATATATTAAGAGTCCTACGCTTTATCCTTGTGGTAGTGCCAGAACATCCGAGTGATATGTAAGTATTCACAATGAAGATGGAAATCCTTCTAGAGCCAACATCAAACAAGCTCTTGGTGGGTGACATGTGAGATCTTGCAAAAGATCAAGCTTGTGACAACTGGATAGAAACAATGGGGCGATTCATTATTGAATCAACCTTGGTCCAGGAAATGGATTGACGGATACCTTTGAAAAACTGGTCATTGTGCTCAACAATTCTTTTCTCTAGCACATCGACTGTGTATTAATCTTTCAAAATTAAAAGGGTATTTATGATTGAAAATTGATTTTTCTTATAAAACCTTCGTCGTATTGCAAAACTCTTTCTTCAAGCAATACGCGATTGTTTTCAAATCATTTTGAATCAATCAGTAAATCTCAATTTGTTGGTTCACTCACTTCGTGTTGTCTTCTTTGAGACGTTCTCGTTTGAGAACGGCTAGAACAGATGCGAAACCCGGTCAAGGAGATTCTTCGGAATTATACCTGATCACAGGCAGTACTTGTACTGATCAACGGGGAACTGTGGGCCGTGTACCTCAATTCAACGAAAGTGGTCAAAGACACTTTCGTGTGTTTTATTGTTAACTGTTGTTTGCAGGTACATTTGGACGGTTGCAGCTGATCAGAATTGAGGAGTCAATCCAAAGCCGCATGCTCACAGCATCCACACTTAATTGAAGAAATCATGACTGGTGCATATCTACATAACCTGGCTCAGATATTTTTATACTATGCTTCTGCTATGCTGCTGCAAATATCTTGAACCAGTAAAAGCTTCCGCTACTCTGATGAAAGATGTCATGATCCAAAAGTGTGAGCATGTCGGTCCAAAATTCACAACATCACATGAAGGCAACACAACTATGGATGATCCAGAGAGATCTGCTATGTGGCTGATGATCTCAATGAAAGCTCGAAGATCATCAAAGATGTGGATCAGTTAAAGGCCTCCACTGAAAGTACAAAACTATGCGGACTTTGAAGTATCACTGCTAAAGCACAAGATTGCGGATTTGAGGAATTGAAGTCTACAAGCTCAAGAACGAAGTCAAGAAAAGAATGCTAGGATTCAAAATGTAAATCATGGGGTGACCTCCCTTAGGGGGAGATTGTTAGGAATTGGAAATTCCATGTTAAAGTGTCGGTCACCCCAATTAAGGTCTAGCATATGTTAGCTCGTAGACGTGTCGGTATTTACGTTATTTAGTAGTTAGTTAGTTATTTATTAGTATAGTTTAGCGTAGTGTAACACCGTGGAGGAAGGACGGGTCTTTACCCACTGTATACCTGATCCACAGGCCGATAGGAGGTCGTGTATTCTGTAACTATAAATACCCCTTCCATCCATGGAAGGGGTGGAGCTTCTCAATCTAACATTCCATAATTTACAAAGCAACTCTCTAGCAAGAAACTCCCTCTCTCTACTTTCTCTCTCTAACCATGGCAAACATGAATTTTGATCATCCAAGACCACCCGAATCATCAACACAATAATATATCGATCCTACACACACATGTATATCTTTTTAATAATCGTAATTCTCATGTTCACATTCTTTTTGAAAACGTGTGTAATCCTCCCTACACTTATCCCTTTTGTAAAATACCTTTATATGTAATTAAGACGAGGTTAAAGACAAAATAAAGCATTTTCACAAATTCAAACATGAGAAGAAACAATTAATAAAAGATATACAACACACAAACAAGCAAACAATTAAGCATGGGTTGCCTCCCACGAAGCGCTTTTCTTTATTTATGAGTCTTGTAGCTAGACTCGAAGTCGTGCCCATACGTGATTTCATTACCGTCACCTTCTTCCTCATGACGGTCTCTATTGGGGTTTTCCATGTTATAGTAATGCCCTATTATGCATCTTTCTAAGAAGTCATCTTCTCCCCAATTGGTTCTATATTCCGGTCCTAGTTTCAAGCAACCCTTATAGAAACCGAAAATCTTATCCATCACATAATCTACTCCCTTCTCTTTATCCTCATCATTCCTATAGTAGACCGATAGCTTAAGTTCCTTTTCAACATTGGATAGTGATGAAAATTTCTCAGTCTTAAATGGCATTTGATAAGCTATGTCATTGGTCTCATCTTTGAATCTAACTATCCCTAACGACGGATCATAAGTCATCCCGGTGTTTTCTATGAAAGGTTTTCCTAGAATAACGTGGGACAAGCTAGGATCTATGGTCGTATTAATATCATCCAAAACTATGAAATCTGTAGGACACGTGAAACTACCTACATAGACGGGAAATCTCTTAACTCTACCAAGGAAATTGCAACTAACCCTAGGATTATCGGGATCTTGCCTAGTTGGGATAGGATTCTTCATTACCCAATTATAGTAGGTGCTAGTCATGATATTTATCGGGGACTTGCGATCAATGTAGGCTTTTGCCACAAAAAGATGTCCTATGCAACAAGGTATGTTAAGATTCCAAGGGTTCCCAAACTTGATCCTAGGGCTTCTCCTAACATACATGTGACGGAGGTCTTGTACTAAGTGTAGATGGCGAGAGAGTTCCTCTTCCGTAGGAAACTTATTGAAATAGTCATTGCCTACTTCATCTATTTCATCGGTCGATTCACTCTTAGGAGTCTCACTAACCTCAAGTATCATCTCATGGTTCACTTCGTCATTTGTCCTATTAGGTTTCACTAAGGTGATGGTATTGACGAATTGAACGTTCTTGGCTAACTTACTTGGGTCCTTAATTTCCACACCGGAAGCTTCTGGGGTTGAGATAGCATTAACCTTACTATCACTATTGGTCATGGCTTTCAAAAGGTTATCTATCTTCCTATCCATCTCGGCTTGTTGTTGGTTAAAGCGGTCCGAGAGCTTAGCTATTTGAGCTTCTTGGGATATAGCTAGGTGTTGCAACATCCCTTCTATGTTTTGTTGGCTAGGGCCATGAGAAATCATTAGAGGTGAATTCTTTGGTTTGTCCCCAATAGAAGTCAGGCTTGCCCTTACATGCTTCTCGGACGTCATTGAAAGTCCTAGGTCCGGGTGTTGTAGGGAATCTTCCTCCCGTCCCATTGGTACGCGAGGATGCGTAGTCAACGGAAGCTTGTTCGGGGAGTCTTGTGCAAGTGCGAGTGTCATGAGGACCACTACACAGCTCACACAAGGAAGAAACTTTGTTCACTTGGCGTGAAGACTTAGGATTTTCGTAGGAGCTCAATAGGAATTTGACTTGATCTTCAAGCTCGAGCATCCTACGGTCGGAAGGTTGTGAGTCAATGGGAGGCAAGGAGATTGCCTTTACGGTTTTGGGCAACTCACGGGGGTCATTCCAACTTTCATTGTCATAGAGAGCAAGGTCCTTTATTATACCCCACGATTCTTCCGCGGTGAGATCACTAAGTTTACCACCGGCCGCTTGGTCAATGGATCGCTTAGTTGGGAAGTTGACATGATCATAAAAGAGTTGGACTTGAAGCCAAAGATCAATGCCGTGATGAGAGACTCTATGGAGTAAGTCCTTGAATCGAGTCCATGCTTCGCAAAGAGATTCACCTTGATGTTGTTGGAACATCAAGATTTCATTCCTAAGCTTAGTAGTTCTCCCCGGAGGGAAAAATTGGTCAAGGAAACGAGAGGTGAGATCATCCCAACTTGAGATGGAGCCGGCGGGAAGTCACTCAAGCCAATTACTAGCTTGGTCCCGTAGAGAGAATTGGAAGAGACGCAAGCGCGTGGTCTCCCGAGTAGTAGCATCGAGGTCGATGGAATCGACGATTTTAAGGAAATCCTTAAGATGCTGATTAGGATCTTCGGAACGAAGTCCATGGAATGCACATCCGTTTTGCACCAACCGGATGGTGTCGGATCGAAGGGTCGTAGTTTGGGCTTGGTCGGGAAGCTCAATGGTGTTCCTATAGCCTAGGTGGCTTGGTCTTGAGTATTCACCAAGAGTACGGCCTCTTGGTGGGTCATTTGGTGGTGGGTTGATGAGTGGGGGTTGATTATCACCTTCCATGATGAAAAGTGATAGAATTACTAACAAAGGTCACGAAGAAGGGGGATAGACTACGAGGAAGCTAAAAATGAGAAAAAATCTTACTTGATAGGAATCAAGAAACGGAACCTAAACGAGGTGGAAATCTAACTAGCTATTCTATTCCCCGGCAGCGGCGCGAAAAACTTGATACGCGTACAACGCGCGTTCGGGGTCAAAGGAACTTCCTTTTCGTCGAGCAAGTTTTTCAACGCCCTAGGCAGTGAACCTAATCGTTGTAGTGTAGTGTTAGGGTAAGCCTCGGGTATTGATATCGTTCTCTAGGGGAATAGGAATGCTAGTGAGAAATTACTACGCTAAGGTTGGGGTTGAGGAAGATTATTTTTTATCTTTTTTATATTTTTTAGGAAATTGAAAGGTACGATCTCGGGGTATTCTTTTGGGGGGTTGGTATTTCTACCGATTACTCTACTATTCTAATTATCTAAGCTAAGGGGTAGTCTATGTCTAATTGATGTGTGCTCGTATGATGATTAAAGATGTGTTTACCTAGATGCTATTACTCCCTCGTTATCTCCTATTGATGGTTGAATTGTCACGTCCTTATTCTTAACGCGTTGTATCTTCTAAGGTCGTAGGGTATGCTTTTTTCCCTAACTCTTTGAGACTACCTTAGGGTTATTGTCTACGAAATCGCTAGGATTCATAAACTAACTCTAAGGTTATCTTTGGATGTTTAGCCTACAATAACTCTAGGTGATTATAAACTAATGTTCACAAAGATTACTCAAGCATTAAAAACACAACGAATGACCTATCGCAATCCTAGGTCAATCACAATTAAGATAAGAGACAACCAATCAATATTCAATACCTAGGTTTCATAGATCTAAGCAAATACACAAGTAAATTAGCCGGACATGAAAAACATGCAAGCATACACACAAACAATTGAAGACATAATTGAATCAATGAAGTAAATTACTTATCTTGTTGTAAAATAGGGTATGAGAACCCTAAGATACTGCCCAAGACAGCCAAAATTCGGTTTTAGGTTTTACTCCACAAAACTACCTCTCTAAAAGTCTGAAAATTCGAATTCTATATATAGAGTTACAACATGCGACGGCGTTACTCTTTAAAGTCGGATCACCGCCATTAGGGTTTCATCTTGACCACGTCAACCTTGTGACGGCGTCACCTTATGGTTGTGACGCTGTAGGCTTCAGCTTCTGACGCCGTCTGGATCTGACTCTAGGTCGTCTGAGTTGTGATGCCCTACTCTTTAAAACCTGACGCCGTCGGGTGTAAAATAGCAATTTCGCTACTGAGTCGTCACAAATTTGGAGCACGTTGCGACGGCGTCGCCTTCTAACTCTGACGCCGTCACCTTCTATTTCAGCAGCTTGAGTGTCTTGATCTTGACTTGGCCATTTTCTTCATATATTCACTCCTTTTCGTCCGAATAAGTGTCATTCCAGCAATTTGCCTTCAAGAGACCTAAAAAGTGAAAAGGAACGAAATCAAGAGACCTAAAAACTATCGACTTTCTCTTAGAGATTGTTGGTATTAAAGAAGGAGACCCTCTCCCTAGTCTCCACTCAGGAAAACCAAAGCACACTAATTGAGTCTATAGCCACGAGATTCATCAAAAGATCTCTTAGGAACACTTGAACTTTCATCACTTGTTGTTCAACATTAAGGACGCATACATTCTAGAGTCCTTCGCAGATCCTAGCAATCTTCCAAGAACATTTATGAGGGGATTCAAAATTGTGATCCTTAGTGATTGAATGGAAACTCCTGTCAGGGTCAACATCAAACAGCCCTGACAGTAGGTCACTTCGGTAACTCCTTGTGGGTTACACTTAGTGTTGTCTCAAACGGTCTACAGTCGTGAGGTGATGCTTCGGTGTACCTCAGCGACTCACCTGAACTGTAGATGTACTTCGGTACATCGTGTTATCCTACTTGAGGGACTCCATTTCAGGAACAGTCTTTGCTAGAATTAGAGATGTGTTTTCACACTATGTTGTTAACACCCTCTAAGTTCGAACTTGTAAGTGCTGGAAATCCCGCTAAGTAGATTCCTTTCAAGCTTCGAGTCCTGAAGATGTGGTTCATTACTTGAACTTGTTCAATGTAATGCCAATTGTCCCTCCACGGGATTCGGACGGCTGATTCGCCCGACCAAGGTGAATGGAATCAAGACATTCATTAGTAAAACAATCGTAGTGGTCAACTCTCTAAGAAAAGTCCACAATGATCGATTGGTGTTTTTCACTAACCCATTTCTATGTTTTTTTTATGGATGCTCCTAGGAGGAAAGATCGTGTTGACTCTTGTCATGCTCATACCAATGACAACACAAATGAAGTTCTCTCAAAAGGCAACTCAAAAGTCAAAACAATTCTTCATCAACCAAAGAATCTACAAAGTATTAAAGACTAGAGAACTACATCATATCTGAAATCCAACGTCAAAGGGTGTGTGAGCATGTTGGAGAAAGATGTGGAGACACCTGAGCAACGAAGCTGACCAGATGCAGACAACAACATACTATCATCACATCCACACCATAACAAAGAACAAAGAACAAAGAATTCAAAGACGTCAACGCTGAAAACTTCAAAAGAAACAAGATCCTTACTATGGGGAGATTGTTGGAATCAAGGCACTTCTTCTCACAAGAAAGAAGAATGCTAGAAGACATCAAAGCAACCGCTATTACATCATCACCAACAACTTACTCAAGATTGTTGAATTCATCACTAACACTTAGGGGGAGATTGTTGGAATCACTTCTAACTTGTATTTCAAGTGTTAGTCATTAATATGTAATAGGTTGCTTAATTTAGGCTTTTATGTTAGTAATTATGGCAAGGCTCATGTAGAAAGCCCATGAGCCTATGCAAAAGCCCAATAAGGAAAGGAAGGGACTAGATGTGTTGCCCTAGCTCCCTTCCCCTATAAATACTATTGTAAACCCTCACTTGAGGGTTGGTTGTTCACTTAATACATGTTCCTACGCATAACCTTTCTATATCCATACGTGTTTGTGTATTGTGTGTTCATCCGATCACCTTCATCTATATTTTCTACATTTTGATCCTTGTGCTAACTTATGGTGACCTAACAATAATAATGAGTGTCTGGGCTCTAGCATCTTAAACACTCATCCCTGATTTCTTAAGTTCATCCAAACGGTAGGTGATCAGTTGGTCAAATCGCACAAGAAAATAAGGGTCGTCAGTTGGTCATATCTTACCCTTCCCACTCAGTCTACCTACTTAGGGTCAGTTGATCATATCTCCTAAGTAACTAGCCACTACCGCCATTCAAAACTACCGAAACAAGGGTAGCTACCAATAAACTATGCATGCATACACTAGAAATAATTATACGGAATAAATGTAAACATAAACAAAGCAATTAAGGAATCATAACTAGGCTAGAACCAGAGGTGCTTAGCCGCTCATATTAACTAAAATAATCGATTCAATGTTTTTCATTACGAAATACATGAATTGAAAGTAAAGAAAAGATAAAATGTTAATGCTTATCGTAGGGGAGTGATTTCTCCCTTGGAGATGGCTCCGTATGCTCCCTAAGATCTGCCTTCAACCTTCTACTCACGTTCACTGATGTTGTGTGTGAAATGGGATGATTAGAAATGCTGGAATTCGAGTGGTATTTATAGGCCAGATCTGGTTACGGCGTAACTCAAGTTGAGAGTTACGTCATAACACCATTATCTTCGTAATTTGCACTGAAAATGTTTGTTACGGCATAACATCTGGAAGGAGTTACGCCGTATCTTCAATAAATCCTGGTTACGCCGTAGTTGAGACAATAGTTACGGTGTAGTTTGCAGCGCCGCGGAACTTCATTTGACCTAGTTAGTTACGTCGTATCGTAATCTTTGGAGAGAGTTACGCCGTAATCTTCAGTTGAGTTGGTTTTCTAAGCCACGTTTCTGTTACGGCGTAATGTGATAGGGGAGTTACGCCGTAACATCTTCAAAATGATCATACTATCATATATCTTCAATAAACTCTACAAATACGCGTCTCTTTAGCTCCAATGCTCGTAATTTACCTGAAAGTGTAATATAGAGGAAAACAAGCGTAAATCCATATAAATGATATAAAATACGAGCGTTATCGGGGGAAATTGACACTTAATATTCAGGACTATTTGATGTTATCAAATATCCCCCCACTTGAACTCTACTTGCCCTCAAGTAGACCTTATTAGATAAATTCCTAAAAATATATCTCCCATTACCTGGAAAATATAAGTTTACAAATCCCTTATGCTAGAATAAAACAAAGCCAAACACCTCACGAAATGGGAACAAAACACTCAAATCTCTCAACTATTCTAAGTGTCAATTTCGGGGTGATCACTCATTGCACAGTCATAGCATGTATTCTATCATAAGCTTGGCGGTTACACAAATATCCACCACTAGAGTTAAGGACAAAACAATTCTTGAAGGCAATATGGGTAGACACGACAAAGGTTAAGGGTGATTTGTCATTACTAACATGTCACGGCGAAGTGGACAAAATCAATGATACATGACCAAATACATGGCCAAGACACCAAAGATTGCTCGCTGCATCACCTAGACACGCTTCATGACTAAGGGTAGGATAAGACATGAGATAAAATTGGTGTAAAATAAAATCTAGCAGATAGTCTAAATCTATAACCAAGTCATTACCACTTACCGTTCGTCCAAAGTTCAAGTTTCGAAGTTAAGAAACCGGATCATGATAATACCAGGTAGATGTGCCATTAGAGGACGTCATGATGGGCACATTTCCAAATCCATTCTTCAAATGTGACCGAGGTGGCCTCCTCGATACTAAATCTATAGTAAGCTCATAAAAATAGTGCTTATAACATCGCACTTTACAATCAACTAAATAACAATAACTATTTTTTTTCAACAAAACATAATAACTAAACATAACATCCCCCCACTTGAGATGAACAATATGAGAATTTGGGGGTTTCCACTTGAACCTTGAACTTAGGCAAATAATGACTTCCCAATTACAAATAAAGACTACAGGGTAGGCTAAGGTGTAAGGGTGTAACGAAACAATATGTTGGGTGAACAAAATAAAAGGAATGGCTCAGAAGGGTGTATCTAGGGGTATCTTGCACTAAAGGTGAGTGCAACAAAGGGTTTAACATGGGGGTCGAGAAGTCGAGGTGACTAATCGATAGACACACAATGATAGGCTATTTGGGTGATAATCCTATAATACTGCCTTCTTAAACTGAAAAGTCCAAATATATCGAGCTAACTCAACATACCTCATCTATGGTCTCGAAATGATGCAAATGCCAAGTTCTAAAGTTTACAAGCTACCGGCACACTCATAATTTGGTGGATTTTGGGTAAAAATTTGGAAACGGATAAGGCTAATCTCACCATATAATATCAAGGGTTATAATGTGCTCGGCTAAGGTCTAATTTAGTTAAGTTAAGAAAAACATGTCAAAATTTTAAAAATGGCATAACTTTTCAAAATAAACTAGAAAAACGAGTGCAAAATAAAGTTCAAGAGACAATTCTACTCCCGTCCCCAAACTTGAAATGTACAAAGTCCCTTTTGTACTAAGCGTTAAATAAAGGTGAAGAAAAAAGTAGAATTAGAGCGAGAACTTCCCTGAAATTTGCTCTAAAAAGAAAAAAGGCCCACGAAAAGAGTCGTGCCTTCGCATAAGCATCCACGAGCAAACTTCAATCCCTGAAATCACACTACCGACAAGCATAATTCTAAAAAAGAAAAAGAAAAAGAAAAATGAAAAAGAAACCTAACTCACTTTCGTAGGAATCACGGTTGCATTTAGCGTATGCAACATGCCTTTTAAACCACTTGGTGTCCCAAGTGGATGAGTGTAGTCTCGTGAGGGCTTACAGGGAACATACCCACAAAGTTCATTTAAAAACTAATACAAGGTTATTGTGTTTAAAAAGAAAGAAGTGTTACAGAGAATAGTTACGTCGTAACCACTATAAGGAGTTACGCCGTAATTAGTGCAAAACCTGGCAGACGCTACAGGAGTGTAGCTATGGCGTAACCGTTGCATGGGATTACGCCGTAATTGGTAATGCTCTGAGAAGGATTGCTGCAAAAAGTATGTTACGGCGTAACCATAAGAATGAGTTACGCCGTAACTATGGACAGATCAGGTCCCCGTTCAGCATGTTGCAGCAACTTTTCTCCGTTTTCCTGCAAATATGGTTAAAAACACAAAACCCAACATAAATGGAAATAAAACAAATGAAAGGGATAATTCGGGTTGTCTCCCGAAAGATCACTTTTCTTTATTTACGAGTCTTTAAGTTAGACTCAAAGCCTCGGGGCTTTATGGTGGCCTTTGGACTTGGCCAACTTCCTCCATGTCCTTTATCCAATTATGTCTGACCCAAGCAACATTAGTAGCAGTGCGGAGGTACTCTTTAGTCTCGATTTTTCGAACTTTGCAAAACTTTTCGTCCAGCCCCAAGTGGTATCTAGTAAACTCGTATTTTTCAGCTATAATGGGTGGCGGCCTCTTATACAGAATGCCAAGAAGTTTGCACCTTCTTTGCTCATATGCTTCATCGTCAGGGTCAGTGAATCCATCTTCCCCTTGTAGTTCAAGGTAATCCAAAATCCCTTCTATATCATCATCGTCAGACTCGGTACCTTTAAACCATTCATCGTCGAGTAAATCTTCTACTAGTACCCGTTTGCATTCCTCATTCTCATTTCTCATTGAATCTGTGATTTCTTCATCCGTTACTTCACTTATTTCGTTGAGAACTTCTTCGCTCGGGTCTTTTTTACTCATGTATTCCTTCCAGATCTTTTCCTTGGTCAATGCATCGACTTTCCCATACTTGATTTTCACCCAATTGTCAAATCCTAGATTCTCTAACCAAGGTAATTCAGTTCTTTCTACGTCATTTATTGATGTCCAAACGAATTCATCTTTACCAACTCTCTTAATACTGCTTCCTCCATTGCATTTATCATCATACGGGTTGCAAGATGCCCAAAAAACTTCATCGGGTGTCCTTATTTTCTCACACCAATGACTTTGAGTTACCTCTTCATTGGTGTCACTTGAGGGATCCTCCATGCAGTAGATATCATCATTTATGGGCTTTTTCTGTAGACAATGCTCCTCATAATCAATCTTGAGCTTCTTTAGCAGATTTGGGTTAATTTTAGCATCCCCGAATTGTATTGCATACTAATCATTGAAGGATAAATCCCCAAACTTAATATCATGTCTCTCAAGCTCATGCGGGCATGTCCATTCCACGTCTTTCGTGTTACCACCCCCGTTGCAATACTCACGGAAAGGATTGCATGTAGGCCATGCTCGTGTAGACTCGGCATCAATGATAATTATAGGGGTGCAACAGTGCCTAATAGGTGGTTCCTCCTCATCTTCGAATGAGAGCCTCTCTAACCTTTCTCTATCAGTATATGCAGGCCACATGAATTTGTCATCCTTGACCCTATCGATTCCTCCATCGCAAATTTCGTTCCGAGGGTCGCATGAAGCCCATAGATCGTACCATTCCCCCTTAGCAACGGGAATTTTCTTGCACCAGTGATACTTCTTTTTAGATGGAGATTGAGGGCATAAATTAATATCATTGGATCATCCGTTAATAACCTGCGTCCCTGATTCATCAACCTCGAGAAATTTGTCGGACCACGTATCCCAGTTATGTCGTAACTCGGATACTTGGTTAAGGCATAACTCACTCTTGTCATTAGCATCGGTACCTTTCATAATGCCTAGATCGTTTTCAAAACCGTAGTTACGCCATAACTCGTCAGAAGTGTTACGGCGAAGTTGAACACTATCACCGGAATTTTCACTCGTAACCGAATTTTTGGTGGGATAATTGACTTGTAACTTTGAATCTTCATCAGGAAAGATGACCTTGCATTCCATCATAGGTTTTGTCCCTTCTGGTTTAGTGTTATTTTTCCTTACCTTTTCACTAAGCTTTTCCACCATTGTTTCAAGGTTTTTTAGGGTTGTGTCGTGATTGGAGAGACTTCTATCAGTGTTTTCCTGGAATTCTTTTAGCCATTCATCTTGTTCCTTTTGTCTTTGGGCTGAGGTTTCCAGAAATTTGTTGATGGTCTCTACAATACTAGGCCTTTTTTTCTCCATAAGGCCCGCGGTTGTAATTTCCAGCAGGTCCTCCACGATAGCCATTACTATTCCGATTTTCCCTATAAAATGGTCTGTTTTCTCCATATTTAGCTTCTTTGATGGTGCTCTCTTCGTTAATGTGAGGACAATTTTTGGTGAGATGTCCTCCTTCGCAGCTTTCGCAACCTACTTGGATGGCATGAACACTTTCTCTAAGCTTGAGCATATCCCGACCAAGATTTTCAAATTTGTTAGTGATGGCGGCAATTCCATCAAGACTTCCGCCTAGGCTCCTTTTGCTTCCTCCATCGTGCCATTTTTGGGAATGATCAGCCATTTTTTGGATGGCTTCAATTGCGAGTGTAGGAGTCATGCTCGAAATTGGTCCTTGGTAGTCCAGCATTTGTCTTGTAGTCACGTTGATTCCTTTGTAAAAGATGTTGACCTTTTGCTGGTTGTTTAGATCATGTGTAGGACACATATAGAGGAGATCGTTGTATCTATCCCAGGCTTGATACAACGTTTCATCGTCATCTTGCTTGAAATTATGGATCTCCATGAGCTGATTAGATATCTTCGACGGAGGACAATATCTCTGGATGAAGTGCTTTTTTAGTAGAGCCCATGTATCAACTGCCCCGGCGGGCAATCTTTCGATCCATCTTCTTGCAGCCCCAGTAAGAGTCATGGGGAACACACGTAGCATAACAGCGTCATGAGACACACCAAGAATGTTGAAAAGGCTTGCGATGTACAAGACATTCTCAACGTGCTCATACGCATCTTCGTCCCTGTTTCCTGAAAAAGGGTTAGCACGAAGCTCCCTCATAAATTGATCTTTAATCTCGAAATGGACATTAGCTCCAATCGCTGGTCTTACGATCCCCGGCACTTGTTCTTCTCTTGTTAACGCCAAATATTCCTCAAGAGTGAGGTCATCAATGTTAACAACTTCCATGGTACCTGAAACTTGAAAAGAGTTTCTTAAGAAAGCTAGGTTGTATGAGCAATCCAAGTGCAACTCTAATTAAAGAATCCGCGGTTAAAAAAATACCCGTGGACGGCCAAGCTTGAAGAAACAACAAAAAAAGAGGTTTGTTGATTCGAAAGTTCGAGATCCTAGTAAAAGTAGTCAATCAACCAGGTTTTTCGGGGTAGACTTGAATGAGGAAAGACCAAGACATAGTTCATTCTCGAACTATGAAACACGTGAACGTGACGTGTTCCTAGACTTAAACCAGGAACCTCCGAGACATAGTTCATATGTGAGCCAATCGTCCACAAAACGCGTTCCGGAAAAAATTTTGAATCAACTTCCACATAGTTTCCATCCTTATGTTACAGATTTACAAGATGTCATAGGTGATGGAAATTGCGGATTTCGGTCTGTCGATGTCGCTCTCGGTCTCCCTCAAGATCAGTGGCGTCGTATTCGGTCTGATTTGGTGCATGAGTTAGATTTGAACCAACAAAAATACAAGTATATATTTGGAACGAGAGGTTATAAAACAATTTATGAGACCGTAAAAAAAGCTGGAAAATTGATGGAAATGCCAAACACGGGTTTGGTATTGCCTCAGCATATAAAAGAGTTGTTATAAGTCTAACTGATGGAGGAAATGTTGGAGGCTGCACCACGAGTTTTCCACTTTGGTCGAGGCCACCACAATCGGAACCACACGAGACAATTGTGATTGCTCATGTAAATCGTAACCATTATATTAAAGCGACACTACGCGAATGTTCACCATTACCATTAACTCATCCACTTTGGATTACATATAAAAGTGAAAATGCATCTGGATGGGAGGACACATATGTTAGTCGTCAAAATGTGTTTCGCGAATATTATTATCGTATTTCGAAAAATATTGACCTAACAAAGTAATTATGTAACGTTATTTATATTGTATTTTTAATTATTCAATTTCAATAAAATTTGTATTATTTGTTCACTTATAAGTACGTATATGTATATGACAAAAGTAAAAATTATTATACGTACATGTATATGACAAAAAAAAAAAAAAAAAAAAAAAAAAAAAATGAGTAAGCATGTACACGTAGAAAGGGGTTATTTACATTGAATGACTCTTTTGCCTCATCAATGTACATTAATGAAAGTAATCATGTCCCTAGAATTATTTTATATATTTATTATAATTATAATATAATAAAGTCAATGATTGGCTCATTATATTGGTGTATTTAGATGACCCTTTTAGAAAACTACATTAATTTAAATTTCAAAAAAGACATTCCGGAAAAATTACTTAAATGAGGTGTAGCTTGGAGTTAGAATCAAATGAGGAATATAATTAATATAAAAAGAATGAGAAAAAAATTACAAACACAAATTTTAGATGCATACATAAAAATAAATACGTTGTGCCATTATTTATCCTTTTCTTATTTGAAATATTATGTGAAATATTTGGCTAAAATCTCTTAGGTGGTGTTTGTTTTTTGAAAACTGCCTCTTAATAGCCTCTTAATCTGACTCGTTCAGACGCAGTCAGACATTTTGGCCGTTCAGACCGTTTGTTTTTTTTTCCTCGTTCAGACTTTTCAGTCAGAGGCAATAAGATCTTAATGGTCTAGACTTGAGAGGTGTGTCTTGATGCCTCTTGTTGCCTCTTGTTGACAAAAAAATAACCAATTTTTTTTTTTAGTATGAGCAAGCAAATGTGCGGTTCAAACATGAGTTTTTTTTCCCGTTCAGATGCGGTCAGATTCAGACATTTACGCCTCAGATTCAGATTCAGATGTGCGGTTCAGATTCAGATTCAGAGCTTCTTAAAAAACAAACACCCACTTTAGGTTGTGTTTGTTTTTCGAAAAAAAAATCTTACTGCCTCTGATGTATGACTGAGTCAGACACGGTCAGACATTAGTGTGTTTGTTTTTTTTATTGTGAGTCAGACACGATCAGATCTTGAAGCTCTTACTCAATTAGAGGTGGTATCTACGTCTTATTGCCTCTTATCCCTAAAAAACCATTCAACCTCTAACCTATACAAGCCCTTCAACCCATTCAAATACTCCAAACTCTTCACACTCAATTATTTATGAGAGTGTTTTTTAGTGACAATAATTTTCCGGTGGCTTTACTCGTTGGAAAATATGGAGAATTACTGGGAAGGTGAAAAGGGGGTTGGGAAGTGATGGGCTAGCATTATTAGCTACGTAATATATTAAGAGTATATATTATTTATAATAGTCACTCAAATAATATTTGTACCTTTTTTGTATTTCTTAAGTAACATGAATTTACATAAAGTTATAAATATAATTTAGAAATATGTAACAATCTAGTATGATTTAGTAACCATCATAAGTTTTCTAATTGTAATTTCTAGTGTTATCGGTTACGTCAATTTTTTTTAATAGTTTGATCTCGGTGACTTAGGGGGTGTTTGTATTTGCGTTTGCAAATGAATTATTTGCTTATTGCGATTACAAAACGTGAATAAGTAAATTTTAGTGTTTGCCAAATATGTGTTCATAATTGATTATTTGCGTTTTGTCTCATCCGAAACGCAGTTTTGATACTGATACTAGTACCTTACTGCCACAAAACGCACTTTTTGATTCTATATGCAAATTACAAAAGTAGCCCCAAGTACCACTATCTACTTGAATTTAGTACACTCTTCTTTATATTAATAAAATAAAAGGTGTCCATTTATGTCATTTTACTTACCAATCTAATAAATAATTTGATTCGACAAACACTAAAAAAACTGATTATCTAATTATTGCGATATCAAACAACATAATTAAATCCAAACACTATATTTCAAAATCACATTTTGCAACAGCTGATTATCTGATTATCCGTTTTCAAAACGAATAATCTATTTTCAATAAGTAATCCCAAACACCCCCTTAAATTATTTATAACAACATGTCAAGCGTTTCAATACAATTTTCATGACTTTCCATTTGTTTAATTTTTTGAAATAGGTGCTAATCGCAACACGTAAAGCAATTTTGTTAGCATTGAATAAACCCAACCCGATAATTTATTTAATTGGTTTATGGTTTATTATCGTGTTAAATCTACGATAAAAATGTTTTGGTTCATGTTTACACAAGTTACTTATTTATCGTATCGATATGGTTTTATATTATATACTAAAAACCAAACAGTTAAAATCATTCAGACAATTATATAAAAACAAACAACACTATTTAATTCAGATTTAAACTTTATATCCACCTCTTAACAGTAAGATGTAATAGTTAGATTCAGACCTAAAACATCTCACTCAGGTGGTGTTTGTTTTTCATAAAGAGGCTCTTAACACGCTCTTAACAGCCGTTTGTTTTTCTCGGAACCTTAATAAGATCTTAACGTTCTGACGCTGTAGACATTTTGGTCGTTCAGACCGTTTTGTTTTTTTCTTTTTAGGTCGAACCACCACACGTTCAGAGGCGTAAGATCTTAATGGTCTAGACTTGAGAGGGATGTCTGAATGCTTAAAATTTTGTATCTTACCAAATCATAGAAATGCGATACGATAATAAACTTCTCGTTAATAAAAACGGATTAATAAAAAAAAAATAGTACGAGCAAGCAAATGTGTGGTCCATTTTTAAACACGAGTTTTTTTTTTTTCCCGTTTTCAGATGATTACCGTTTCATCCGTTTTCAGATTCGTATTGCACATTTTCATTCGTTTTACTGCGTATTAATTAATTTATTTCGTCATTTTCATGCGTTTTTCGCGATTCAGTTTTAACACATTCAGATGTGCGATTCGATTCAGATTTTTGTTCAGAGCCTCTTATTTTTGCGTTTTTAAAAAAACCACCTCAAATAAACACACCTTTACTCTTTTTATTTCATAAACCCTAAACCCTAACCCTAACAACTTTTTCCGGCAATGGAACCACCAACGGCGACCGCAAAACCGCCACCAAAGACCGTAGAAAATATATAAAAAGAATCAAATGAGAAATCACGTGTCGTTTTAGAAAATATAATTTCGAGATTAAATCACGTTAAGACGATGAAAGTCGGTGAAACACAATTAAACACATATAAAAAGAATCAAATGAGAAATCAGATGCAACTCACGAAAGTAGATACAACTCACCATTATTTCTCCCTTTTCATTTGAAATATTTCGTCCACTCTCGATAATCTATACTACATACTAATGCATTTAGGACTTCCTATAAAATGAAGTCTTAAAAATGTAAGCCTACACATCTTACTATAATTAGTAATTCAAATAACTAAATTATACACTATAATAATTGCATTATAATGTACACTAATGAAACATTAAACTTTAGTATTAAAATGTATGTTACAAATTTAGAATAATACAAATTTATAGTTGTAATTTTTTTCATAAACATTCAAGTTTTATAAAGTTCAAACGAGTATAATTATGAATATCTATATTTATATTAATATACTTTGCGGAAATTCAAAAACACACATCTACTCTTTTCAAATTATCAAACGGGTAAACTATCAAATACTGACTCTCATTACATACCGTTTAAATATCAATGTACGAGAAAAACTGACACGTTAGATACCGCCGCTGCTTTGCGAGATACAAATACAAGGGACCACCAAAACCAAAATATCCACTCCCGAAAACGACATCGTTCCACTAACCGTTTCTAACCACTCACTCAAAAACCATCATTTTCTAACAAACCCTAAACCCTAACAAACCCTAAACCCTAACAACTTTTTCCGGCAATGGAACCACCACCGGCCACCGCAGAACCGCCACCAGAGACCGTAGAACAACAACCGAAGGCAGTTAGGAAACCGATAACTGAAATGACAGTGGAAGAAATGATAGCAAAAGCAATAGTACCTGTGAAAAAAGAGTTTATATGCTCAGCACCTACTAGAGTTAACACTGATGATAATAATTTGTCAAACGATGTCGTTTCGGTTGCGGTGCCGGTTATCGAAAAGAAATCGAAACGGCAGCTTAAAAGAGAAAGAAATGAGGTAGAAATTGTTGTTGTTTTCGAAATTACGCTTTCTAGACATTTTTTTATGTAATTGTTGATATGTTGAGTTGTATGTGATGAAATTGCGTTAGTTTTGACTAGTTGGATACCCGCGCACAGCTGCGGCGATAAATATAGTTATGTGTTTGCTTATCCTCTTAGTGAATTCATTTCAAAACACTCCGACTGTATATGTGTTTGTTGTATGTGTTTGTTTGGGTTACCCGTAGCTTTCCCGTGACATCGTTATTCCCGCATATAGAAAAACCATCGCAGTCTCTTACCCTCAAACGTCCCCTGAAAGTATATAATTTTGACGAATCAATATCGTATTGATTGAAATAAATGTTAAAGTTGTAAAAATTTGAATCAAAATAAAATAAACCCACAAAAAATGTAAAAACTAAAATCTCATAAAAATATATCAAAATGGATGTTGAATTAAAGAGCACCAAATTTTAGAAAATATGGTGAAATTAGATTATAAAAAAAATAAATAGATAAAAAGATATTTCAATTTAAAAATAAAGGTGATTAATTAGTTAAGAAGTGACACGTGTCACCCCATTATTGGAGCTCCTTATCTTAATTTTTTATGGAGCCCACAACTTAAATGCTTTATATAGTAGTATAGATTAGAGTAAGTGTAAGAGGATGTTTAGGATTTCTTGGCGGAAAAAAAGTGGATAAGCGGTTTTAATATAAGTTGTAACGCAAATAGTGTTTGGTAAAAGAAATGTAAGTTTAAGTTTATATATGGGCTTATGAGCTTATATGATTTTGGCTTATGTTTCATTAAGCCCATATTTTATGGCTTATAAGCTTATTATGATTTACAACAACAACAATGATATCCAATCCCGCTAGAGCAGGGTATGGGGGAGGTAGAATGTAGATAGGTCATACCCCTACCCTTAGGTAAACCCAAGTGTAAGGAGACTTCTTCCGGGGAGCTTATTATGATTTAAAGATGAAAAATAAGTTTGTCTAGCTTATCTGATGGGCTTATTGAAAATTTGATAACCTCATGAACTCTTCTTTTTTTTGTCTTATGAGCTTTTCCATTTGAGCTTATGGCTTATAAAGTTCATAAGCTCAAGTTTATTAGCTTGTAAGCCCAAAACGTTGAGCTTATGAGCTTATCAACTACTGTATTTAATAAGCCCATAAGCTCATTAAATAAGCTTAGACAAACGCCCCTGAAAAATAAGTAGAATATAAACCCAAATAAACGAGCTTATGAAATATTAGCCGAAATCATGTAACTCATAAGCTCAGTTACAAGCTTAAACAAACACCCCCTAAGTAGATAGTTGAGGCAGCTTATTTGCATATGTTTAGAGGTTTTTAGCTTTGGTTCTATATCTGACGGTTTAAAGGTTATTTTGATTTCGTCTCAAATTATCACTGTAATAAATAGGTCCAAGCCTGTCATTGAAAACTGCATATTATGCCCCTAAAATAAGCAAATAAGCGGAAGCAATCAAAGCAGAGAAACAAAGCTTTGTATTCTAGGCTGCAATGGTTTTGGCTCGTCCAGTGAAATTAGAGTTACACTTGTCATAAACGGTGTTGTAGTGATCATAGTTGAGAAAAAAATCTTATTGGGATGGTTTAAACATGCTGTTTTCAAATAATATGGAAAAGTTATTATATTGATCTAATAACGAAGTTTGGTGGTTTTAGGGTCCTGCAATATTATTTGCTAGTTTTATATATCCGCTTGTTGTATAATAAGCAATGTGCATATTTTGATTGGATATTGACAAATTACACATCTTTTATATTATAAAGCTTTTCAAGATGGTGGTGATTTTAAGATTTTGGCTTGTTTAAACCTCTGTATGTGTGAATGTTTTGCAAGATGTGGAGTTGGATTATGGGGTCGTTTTGTTCATAGTCAGAAATGTACATGTTAGTTGTAAAGTTTATGCTTTACTACTCTCCGCCCTTATGCAACACCTAGAGAGATGGTTATATATATCATATATGAAATGTTCTACCATGAGTCCATGATGACACATACTTATGCAAATATTGATTGTATTGATATTGTTAATTTGCTATTGAATGTAATTAATGTAGTTTCAGATTTTGCAGTTGATGGAAGTGATTTGGTTGGTAGTGTTGAATTGTAGAACATATCAGATTGTGGTTGAATTGCTTAATGCATTCGGGCTATTTTTTTCTTCTATTTGGGTTATAAGGTAGAGAATAGCAGCTGTTAACAATCATCTGATATTATATGAAATTTTACTTGCAGGAAAAGCAATCCACGCGCAATCTCTGTTCTATGGTTGCGAAGACAGGAAAAGCAGATTCATGTCCGTTTAATGATAAGTGTCGTTTTAGCCATGACATAGAAGCATATAAGGCTCAGGTAAGATATGATTACGGTTTTGTAAGTCATGTTCTCTCACTTTTTTTGTTTGAAACTAATTGGTTGTGGGACCGGATATTGTAAAACGCAGAAACCTGCTGATCTAGAGGGCAACTGCCCCTTTGACAGTGATGAAGGTCCATGCCCCTATGGATTGGCTTGTAGATATTTAGGTACACATAAGAACTCTGATGTTGCTACTGGAACTTCGAATATCCATAAGAACTCTGAAGTCAATGGATTGAAGAAAGAAGTCCAAAAGCTTTTGTGGAAGAACAACATGAAGTTCCCTAAGGCAGATGCTAAACTTAAAGCTCTTGGTCTAATGGTATGAACGGATAACACCCTTCATATTTTTATTTGTAAAATAGTGGTTAATATCATTAAACATAGTATTTTAATTATCAAGGGAGCCTCCAGTTAAGGGGTAATTTGCGATGGAATCAGAGTATGTGTGTGTCTGTGTGATTTAATAAATACTGCATGGAAGAAATGAGTCAATGACAATTCATGTGAATTTCATTTGGTTCAAACACAGGGACCAAAATCGAAAAAGACGGTGGAGGCTGATAAAAACGAAAGTGAAACTGTTTCAAATGCTCCTGTCACAAATGGAAATGGTGGTGGTGAAATTGGACAAAATGAGTGTTGTTTAGACGTTCTGGAGAAAGTAGAAGATCAAAATGGAGTTGATGATCCTAGACCTCTTAAAAGAGGAAGACTGTTAAGTGATGCAACATGTGATTCAATTGGAGAGACTAATGGTTTGTTCTTTATCTATAGTTGTTTGTTGTGAAATTACTCAAATTATTTAATATGTATAACCTCATAGATGTATACGTTTTCCTTTCATCTTGTGACAGGTGTAAGCGTTGAGGAGAAAGATCTTGATACAAGTGGTGCACAATTAGAATCACTTCCAATTAATGACCATGTAGAAACCGACAAAAGCTTAAAGTTACACCCACGTGAGAAGAAGCTAATTGATTTTAGAGATAAGCTATATCTTGCACCTCTAACCACAGTTGGGAACCTTCCTTACCGAAGGGTTTGCAAGGTGTTAGGTGCAGACATAACCTGTGGTGAAATGGCAATGTGTACAAATCTTTTACAGGTTTGGGATTCTTTTTTACAAGCACTCTTGCTCAATCTCTAATTGCTTCAAATACATCTTATAGGACTTATTTGTGGATTGATGTATACCTGTGAAAGTGTGGAGATGTTACAAGGGTAAATCATGCATTTAGCTATTAACCAGTGAATAATTGCAATTTCCTAAACTGTAAGTGGACACTTCTTTTGGGACGGGTAGAGTACCATTAATCCAGCGGATCTGGTAGTGCTAAAATACGGGGTTTCCTTAGGAACTAAAGTTTATCACGGAACTCTTTCAAGTGAAAATGTATCCTTGTCATGCTTTTCTCCTAAACCCATTTTCTTATATCTTGGATTGAATGTTTTTTTTTGTGTGAACAGGGTCAGGCAGCAGAATGGGCCTTGTTAAGACGCCATGTATCCGAGGATCTGTTTGGAGTACAGATATGTGGGGCATTTCCTGATACAGTTGCTCGAGCTGCTGAACTTATTGAGCAGGAATGTACTGTGGATTTCATTGATATCAATATGGGCTGTCCAATTGATCTTGTGGTTAATAAAGGGGCTGGGTCAGCTCTCCTTTCAAAACCAATGCGGATGAAAAATGTGATCCGAGCAGTTTCTAGCACAGTGGACATTCCAGTTACTATAAAGGTATAAAAAACACAAAATTAATTGTAGCATATTCTATAACATCTGTTTGGTTTGGTATTTGAATAACATGGGTTAATGTATAATTTATAAGGTTTTCTTTGGTGTTTAGCTAATTATTCTGTTTGAATTTAATTTGTTTGCTGGTTTCAGGCACGAACAAGTTATTTTGAAGGTAGAAGCCGCATTGATTCTTTAATCGCCGATATTGGGCAATGGGGAGCAAGTGCTGTAACTATACATGGCAGGTCTCGTCAACAGCGGTACACCAAGCAACCTGATTGGGATTTTGTATACCAGTGTACAAGAAAGGCCCCGGATTTGCAAGTTCTTGGAAATGGGGACATCTTTTCTTTTTCAGACTGGAAAAAACATAAATCCGATTGCCCAGAACTTTCATCATGCATGATTGCTCGAGGGGCTTTAGTTAAGGTTTGTAACTAGAACACTATCTTGTTCATTGACCACTGCTGAACTAATTATATAACTGCTGTTTTGTATGCCTACAGCCTTGGCTTTTCACCGAAATAAAGGAGCAGAGGGACTGGGACATCAGTTCTGGAGAACGTTTAAATATATTCAAAGATTATGTGCGTTTTGGACTCGAACATTGGGGTTCGGACACAAAAGGTATGCATCTTGTGCTAATTATTTTCATGTGTTACTTAAATAAGCGTACAGGAACGGTTCTACTTAAAATGTTTCTAAAGAGCTGCTATTGTGGGACGCTTTGTGCAATAAGTTCATGCATCCATTTTACCAAGCCCGGAGGAGAGCATGTGCAACATGTGCATATGCACAGGGCCCCATCTTCTAGAGGGCCTCCAAATTTTGAGCCCAAGTTTAAGTAACTGTACAGGAACGGTTCTACTTAAAATGTTTCTAAAGAGCTGCTATTGTGGGACGCTTTGTGCAATAAGTTCATGCATCCATTTTACAAACCCAGGATTACTTTTTGCATTTTTACAGTTGTGTTGGGTTTTTATTTCTAGCTTCTTTAGCTTTGTGAATTAGTGAATTTGGTGGCGACAATATTGACCCCTTTATGTATGAATGAGGTCGATTAAGTATAAGGGATCAAACAGGAATACAGAAAAGGTTGGCCAAAAACGGTCAAATGGTTACAACATGTTGAAACTTGAAAATAGCCCAAAGTGTATTTTAATGCATAAAACCTCCTAAAACATTTCAACTAAGGAAGAGGCTAATAATCTATATGGAGGTTAAGATTATTGACAAAGAGTGTTTCTGGTTAACTTCTTAGACCAACTTGATTTTGGTCCAACTTTATGGTTAACGCAATTGTTGAGCATTTATTTATATATTTTTCTTTTTATACCTAATGCAATTGTTGATCATTGTTCTTTGATTTATGCTATTCACCTGACACATAATCTGGGTGTATTTTATTCTGGTGTTATTTACATGATATTTTAATATACAGGCGTGGAGACGGTTAGATCCTTCTTACTGGAGTGGCTTAGTTACACATACAGATATGTTCCAGTTGGTCTTTTGGAAGTTCTCCCTCAACGGCTGAACTCGCGCCCACCTGCATACTATGGTCGTGATGACCTGGAGACATTGATGGCATCTGAGTCTGCAGTCGATTGGGTATTCCTTCTTTTCTCTAAACTTCTCTTTTCTTTGGTAACCTTTTGGTTTGTTCGCAACTGCTCTAAATTAGGGTTGCGATTTCGACCCGTTTACTTACATGAATGGGTTTAAGTTTTTTTTTTAATCCTACGATATTTAGGACATGTGTCGAACAATTAGAAAGTTGCAGAGTTTATTTATAATGCTTAAAACCTCCAACCATTTTATTAGAGAAAAACAATTTTATCGAATTTACATTGTTTATATAAGAAGCTCAAATTTAGGATGGAAAAGTGTCCGCCAACCCTACCAAACTTACCCTTGTTGACCTGTTACACGTCCCTTCAAATTTGACACCTGTGTTGTGTTAGTCCATCTCTGATAAAAGGAGGGCCTTTTGCTTTTGCTCACATTCATTTCCAGAGTCGATACTCGATTCTGGTACAACTTTCATTGTACAAGTTACACGTCAATATTGGCCTATTAATTATTGGTTCTTTGTCCAGTTGTGGAAAATCATAATTTTATTTTCTTTGTGCAGATTAAAATCTCAGAGTTGTTACTTGGTAAGGTTCCTGATGGATTCAGATTTTCACCAAAGCACAAATCCAACGCTTTTGACAAAGCTGAGAATGGCTGATTCATCAAGTGTCGAGTTTTTCACTTAATTTTTTCATTATATGGAGTTTTATTTGTGGGTAATCAAGACGATGCTTCTACTGTATGAGATTTTGTGGTATTGAACCTGAGAAGAGTAATGGTAGTAAATCCTACAAGTTGGAACGAGAATTGCTAAGAAAGCAAGCAGTGTATCCACACGAATGCTAATGGTATGCCTAAATAGAACTGCCATAAGAATATGATAGATGTTTCCAGTGAGGACATAATCGTGAGTTTTAACTAAAAGCGAGTTGAATAATTGAGTCTTAATTTCACTCTTATTGATCCTAGTTATTATTTGATTTTGAATGCGGATTCCATATCATTTCCTGAGGACACCAATAGCATTGTGGTCAGTAACAGATATTGGAAAGTTTCATAGAATTCAAAAGTTTTATGGATGATACTTCAGAATTATTAGAATCACGGTGAAAGATAAAAAGAATTGCGGAAATCTTTATATATTAACAATACGTTTTAACTAACTAATTATGTTCAGATGACTATAACCTATCTTACGGTGTAGCTTGTTACATGCATCAGTATGATCAATTAACTAAACTATAGTGAATTCACTAGGAGTGCTCACGGGTCGGGTCGGGACCAGTAGTTAGAAAATAAAAACCTGTCTCTGCAGGCAGGTAGTTAATTTCACTACCCGGAACGCGGGTGCCTCTTGGGCCCGGTAAGTGAAGAAGGTTTTGTGCGGTTCGCTAAGGCTTGATGTACCCGATTTGACCTTGTGGGTAGTTGGAAAATACCAAAGTTGTAGATATACAATTAGGAATCTGGTTCAAGCACGACACTCGTATGGATTCAACTTCTGCAATCCTTCAGCTATAGTACTCAGCGACGTCACGGGTCACATGGACCTCTATCTCACGAGCATGTTCTAAATTAAAGTCTTACTCCTTATAAACTTTCTTAAGAATGTTTTATTTAGTAAGATCAGCTAACGAAATAACTAATTTTCAAGTGTAGTCTGCAAGTGGATCCTTAAAACACTCTGGATATCGACAGCATAACATAGGCTGCCCCAGTAATATAAATTACATGGGAGCAGTTGTAACCTCCTTTTTCATATATCAAAAATAATGGACACTGTCAACACCCCAGTAATGACATCGTTTTAGTGTGAAGCAAATCCGAAAGCCGATTTTTGACATAACGTTTTTGTATTTGATGTTTACAATATTTTGCTACTGAATCTCATACTTATTTTTGTTACAAAATTTTTGTTATAAATTTTTTGTTATAAAATTGTAATTTAATTATCAATAATGAACTTATTTTTGTGTTTATGATGGTGTATAAAATTGAATCTCATTTGAGTTTGTGTGTTCTTTACTTAAATAAATTAGAGATGTCAAGAATGTATACATTATAAAAACGTTATGTTATTATTGTCTCCCGATATTTACCTTTAATGCTGTATTTATTTTTAACTTTTGAAACCTAAAGCAGAAATAATACATTACAACTATATCAAAATTGTCTAAGTTTATGAAATTATCATAAATTCTGATATCAAACAATCGAGAGACTTTGTGATAGATTTTGAACCAAAATCATATCATTACGCTACTAAAATATACTTCACCAAAACGAATAAATAAATGCACTCCTCACACGAACAATATTATGCAACCAACTTTCTTTTTTTATCCGTTGCAAGATCAAACCCGAGAACTATTTTTGACGAAAATGTTTATATATATATATATAAATATATATATATATATATATATATATATATATATATATATATATTTTAGCAATAACTTCACGCATTTTAAAACTATGTATTTTAATTTATTACATTTTTACATTCATATGGTTTAAAATGAGATCATCAATATTGGAGGATGTTAGAAAGATATGAATTTAAACAAATTTTTTTTAAATTTATATGTATGGTTAATTATTATGCTTAGCAAAAGTAACTTTTTTTCGATGGAAATATTTTTGGTCTTAAAAATTTTAAGTCTACTATATTTAGAATGTCACAAATCCATTATATAGGAGTATAGATTAATATAACTGAAAAAGCCACACTTAAAATTCTTATACGCTTTCAACTCATTTTCATTTGTAACCGGATATTAGAAAGACCACTTTGAGGTATATCCGGTTAAGATATTGTTTTCCAAGAGCAGAAGTGAATAAAGACAGTTTCAGTTTGAGATATTGTTTTCTTTGATTTATCAGTCTGGATATTTTCCGTAGATATGCTTAAGCCAAAACTTAGTGGTCAATACGACATCATATGTGAGGAGTTATAGAATAAAAATCTAGATATGTCTTTATTGACTTGTGTACAAATATGATGCTCCAAAAAAAAAGATTCTTCTCACTTTAATCTCAAATATCAGGATAATGTGAATACAAGAATCTTGTTCTTTTCATCCAAATGTCAATACAAGCCATTAATGCCTTACATGCAACCACATACATATGTGTTGCATCCTCTTTCGACCCATCTTTATATTTGGCATTGATTCTATTCGAACCCAAGGTTCTAGTAAAGAGGCACAAACCCAAAAGTCGATTTGACTAAAATTTTTGGTTGAATAGTTCTCATTTGGTTAGGTTCCAAGAAATCCAAGTCTTTATATGTCCTCAAAACTTAAAAGGACGATTTAGGTTTTAAATCTGTTGAAGGGGCAACTCGCATACCTTCTCAACTTTTTGGACTTGAAACCACGACCACCGGATTAGTAAGAAACGTTTAAATCATAACGTAATTTACTAGACCAGGTGCTGGTTGGTTGAACATAACCGAGTCACAAGAAAATAGTACTGCACATCTTGTAACTTTGTGGTATAACAATAATCACACCTATATAAACTTATTGTAGTCGCAACGCATACTTGGTTTAAAAACACGGCAACATTGCTTCAACGAAACAAGATACTACAAAGACTGTGAAAGACATATTTCCAAGAACATTTAAGTAGTTTGAGACTGTAATTGTAATGAAATTTTTCGTGGAGACTTTCACAGATTCACACTTGAAAGAAAATGAAAGCCCCAAATTCGTCTAACAAACACATCAGAACACGAGTTCTAACATAAAATCAAGAACATGAAACTTTTAAAGTAACCAATATTAACTTTTGAAATAAGCTTTATAAAACCGTGTTCATGAGCATATAAAATCTTTTGTAATACTAATGCATAACGAGTTCAAAAACCTGTATACATGAACGACACCATGGTCTCCCCAAAAACATAAACTACAAAACCGAGCTTACATTTCTAAAATCATTAAAGTCACATGAAGCTGTAAACACTAGAATTATTCATAATAGATCATTCTACATAGATAAAACCATATAAAGAAGTAAAAATGTTTCATAAAGAGCCATACTTGAAGAAATAACCCAAAATTCATCTAAAGAACACATAAAACGTAAGTTTCACCATAAAACCAAGATCAAGAAACTTTTAAATCCTTACCCCACAAAAAGATTCAATCATGTTTCAGTTAAACAGTCACTTTATCATCTTGTTCTTCAGCTTTTAGATCCACACCATCTTCCACATTTTGATCTTTCGCTCCTTGTAGCCAACCTCCATCAATAGCATCAATACTTGCATTCAACCCGTCGTC
Organism: Chrysanthemum makinoi; assembly: GCA_910596185.1. NCBI lineage: Eukaryota > Viridiplantae > Streptophyta > Magnoliopsida > Asterales > Asteraceae > Chrysanthemum > Chrysanthemum makinoi. Next base: position 128,902,989 of record OU343224.1, on the reverse strand, counting down.
AACAGAATCACCAACTTTTTTCACGATCCCACTAGGTAACACTGGATATTTTCCCGAGAAACATGCATAACAGAAGTTTGGGGAATCCTCAGCCAGCATTCTTTTCAAACTATCAATTTCTAGAAACGCAAGCGAATCACACCCAATAAACTCCCTAATCTCCTCAACGCTCATTCTGTTTGATATCAACTCATTAGGACTCGGTGTATCAACACCATAGTAACACGAAGCAATAATAGGCGGACTAGCAATCCTCATATGGACCTCTTTCGCACCTGCTTCTTTCAACAAACGAACTATTTTGGAAGAAGTAGTCCCTCTGACAATCGAATCATCAACAACCACAACACGTTTCCCTTCCAAAACCGCCCTCACCGGAGACAGCTTTAACTTAACTCCAAAATCCCTAATCCTTTGAGACGGTTCAATAAACGTCCTCCCAACATAATGTGACCTAATCAACCCTTGTTGAAAAGGCACCCCCGCTTTATTCGCATACCCAATAGCCGCCACAACACCCGAATCCGGAACCGCAATCACAACATCACAATCAACCGGTGCCTCAGTGGCCAAAATCTCCCCAAATCTCCTCCTCGACTCATACACAGATTTCCCAAACACAACCGAATTAGGCAAAGCAAAGTAAATATGCTCGAAAATACACGACTTAGGCTCAAAATGAGGCATCAAACAAAGCGACTGAATCCCATCTTTATCAACAATCAAAACCTCACCAGGGTTCACCTCTCTCTCATACTTGGCCTCAATCAAATCCAACGCACACGTCTCGGATGCAAAAACAACAGCACCATTACTTCTCCTACCCATAACTAAAGGCCTAAAACCATAAGGATCCCTAACCGCAACCAGCTTATCCTCAGTAATAAAAACCATACTATAAGCCCCTTTCAGCTTCTCACAAGCCTCAACAATCCTCAAAAAGAAAGGTCTTTGCTTACTAATAGCAATCAAATGCAAAACAACTTCAGTATCACTACTAGTACCAAAAATAGAACCATTTTCTTCCAACTCATCTCTTAAAGTCTGATAATTAACTAAGTTACCATTATGTGCTACACCAACTCTACCAAACCTATAACCAGCAACAAAAGGCTGAACATTTTTTAACATAGATTGACCAGCAGTAGAATATCTAACATGTCCAATAGCATTATCACCTGGTAACTGGTCCAGCTTTGACTGATTAAAAACCTCAGAAACAAGCCCAACACCTGTCACAGATTTCAATATCCCATCAGGTGTAGCAGCCACAATTCCAGCACCTTCTTGACCTCTATGCTGCAAAGCATGAAGTGCTAAATAACAAAGCCTTGATGCTTCTGGGTCACCATAAATACCCACAACACCACACTCTTCACGAGGCTTATCATCATCATCATCATCAAGAAACTCATCTGGGTATGAATTATTTTGGATTTCATGAAATGGGTATGAATCTTTTTTGGAAATGATTGAGTCTTTGTCATCTGGGTATGAGATGATGTCTGAAAGGGGGTGTTTGGCTAAGGTGGTAATTCGGAATTTGTTGGGTTTTGAGAAAAATAAAGAAGTGGGTTTTGTGATGGTGTTTGAGGTGGTGGTGATGGTGGCTGCGGCGGAGGAGAAGGTGGAGGCTGTGGCGGCTGCCATCGTTGTGTTACCTGTGTGTTTGTGTGTGTGTGTGTGTTTGGGGCTGTGAATAGCCAAAGTGGAAGGGCTAGGTTTTTGGGGTTTTATGTTGGGGAAATGTCGAAAGTACCCGGTTATTTCGCCTAATTTGTTGTATATTTTTGTATAGTGAAATTATACCATGATTAAAAAAGTAATTTTGCTAAAAAAGTAAACATCAATAGTGGTAATTCTAATTTGTGAGTTTAAAGGTGGCCATTCGGGTTGGGTTTGGGTTAGCGAGTGAGAAAATCCTAACCTAAACCTGACTTATTTAAATCATCGGTCAGTCATGTCAACTTTAACATGTTTAGACATAACTCGAATCTAACTCATTTAACCCGTATATATACTTGGGTTGGCGGGTTAAATAGGTTACAAGGGATGAATATGTTAAACAGGTTGAATTGGTTCATGATAACATCAAATAGTCCTGAATATTAAGTGCCAATTTCCCCCGATAATGCTCGTATTTTATATCATTTATATGGATTTACACTTGTTTTCCTCTATATTTCACTTTCAGGTAAATTACGAGCATTGGAGCAAAAGAGACGCGGATTTTGAGAGTTTATTGAAGATATATGATGTATGCTCATTTTGAAGATGTTACGGCGTAACTCCCCTCTCACATTACGCCGTAACATAAGCGTGGCTCAGAAAACCAACTCAGCTGAAGATTACGGCGTAACTCCTTCCATAGATTACGACGTAACTAACTAGGTCAAATGAGGTTTCGCGCCGCTGCAAGCTACGCCGTAACTATTGTCTCAATTACGGCGTAACAAGGATTTATTGAAGATACGGCGTAACTCCTTCCAGATGTTACGCCGTAACCAGCATTTTTAGTGCAAATTACGAAGATAATGGTGTTACGGCGTAACTCTCAACTTAAGTTACGCCGTAACCAGATCTGGCCTATAAATACCACTCGATTTCCAGCATTTCTAATCATCCCATTTCACACACAACATCAGTGAACGTGAGTAGAAGGTTGAAGGCAGATCTTAGGGAGCATACGGAGCCATTTCCAAGGGAGAAATCACTCCCCTATGATAAGCATTAGCATTTTATCTTTTCTTTTCTTTCAATTCATGTATTTCGTAATGTTAAACATTGAATCGATTGTTTTAGTTAATATGAGTGGCTAAGCACCTCTGGTGCTAGTCTAGTTATGATTCCTTAATTGCTTTGTTTATGTTTTCATTGCTTCTGTATAATTATTTCTAGTGTATGCATGCATAGTTTGTTGGTAGCTACCCTTGTTTCGGTAGTTTTGAATGGCGGTAGTGGCTAGTTACTTAGGAGATATGACCAACTGGCCCTAAGTAGGTAGACTGAGTGGGAAGGGTAAGATATGACCAACTGAAGACCCTTCTTCGCTTGTGCGATTCGACCAACTGATCACCTACCGTTTGGATGAATTTAAGAAGTCAGAGATGAGTGTTTAAGATGCTAGCGCCCGGGCACTCATTGTTACAAATCTTGCATGTAGCGGTACTTAATGACTTGGCTTAGGGGATTAAGAACAACTGGACTTTCGACGGGTCACCTGACATCTCCAGTGGAACCCTTTGTTGATAGGTTAGGACGAACTGACCAAATGCTGTCCTAGCGACTTTCAACCCACTTGAAGTAATTGGAAGTAATTAAACATGAACTTAGCTTGATAGGATGAATAACTAGGTTATCACTTCTCCCTATTGATCAAAACCCTCGCCTCTATTTGCTTCCTTATTTTCTTGTTTTAGTAGTTAATTAATCATTTCAACCCTTAATCCTATTAAAATCTGTGACGCCTAGACTTAGTTTAAATCCGCACACATAGCTCTTGGGACAACCTCGGTTTTACCGAATACTACACTACACACGACCGGGTACACTGCCCGTTAGTGCATTATGGTAGACTATAGGTATAACGAGAACTTATAAATATTAAAATCTGGTCAGTAAAACCTGCATCAGTTCAACGGGTTTCGGGTTGACCCATTTAACTTTTTTTATATACAAAGTTGGTATATTACACGAGTTAAACAGGTTAAACAGGTTGTCGGGTTGACCCGTTTAGCACATTTAATCCGCATAATAAATTATAAATAATTTTGAGTTTATGAAGAAAAAAAAATCTTAAACGGGTTGGCGGGTCGACCGGCTTATTTTATTCACAACCCAAACCTGACCTGTTTAATAAACGGGTTAGATAGGTCGACCCAAACCTGACCTGAAATCTATTTAGCACAACCCGAACTTGTTAATTTTCGTGCCGGCATCAGATCGGGTTTCTTGTCGGGTTAAAAATTGTCACCCTACCGAGTTATAATCAAATAAGAAAAATAATTAAAAAAAAATCAATAACTATACATTTTAAATACATCTACAAAAATAAATGCATCTTTTTTTCTAAATCTTCTTCTCATTGAAATATATAGTTTATAATTTATTTTATTTTTTTATTCTCATTTGAGTTTTTGGTCATCGATTCCCTTCTTTATAATCGATTGATATATTTTAAATACAAAGATGAATATATATTATTGAAAGTACAAGCTGTTAATACGTGTCTAGATATCTTAAACATAACTTTTAAGGTTACATTTAGCAATTTATTTTAAAAGAATGATGCTACTCAATTCGTCACACAAAAAGTGTTCACGTTAAGAATTAAGTTTGACTTTAAAAAATATTCAGTTTTTAAATATGAATATTAGTTATAACTATTTCTTTTTAATTAAAGCTTACATTAGGCTGCCCCCAATAGAGTCGATCGTGACTCGATCGAGGGACAAGAGGCGATCAATTTCAATCGATCGTCTTGCTGTGGGTTATGTCGATCGCCGGGCAACTCAAACAAATAGATCGTGTGCACGATCGAACCACAACCAACAAACCAAATGTAACCATTTGAAAAAATCCAACCGTTGCATATCCAAAAAAAAAAAAAAAAAACTTACCGTTTGATTTTATAAAAAATAAATAAATAAATAAAAATACTACTAAACTACCCTATAAATACACAACATATTTACACACTAAACTCACAAATCTCACAATCCTCTCTATAAAAAATCTCATAATTATCTCTGTCAAAATGTCTAAGAAAACACCACAACAAAAAGGCCGAAAATCCCGTTTGGCACAAAACGCCCCGCATATTTTAACACCGGATCCGAATTTCCAGTTAACCGGTGTCTCACCAAGAATCGATTTCCAACCCCCTGCTTTCGAATATCAATCCCAACAAGCTCCACAACAACAAACTAACAATCTATTTTTTATGAATCATCCATTTGTTCCACCGTATCAAAACATCCAACAACAACAACAACAAAGCCACTTCCGTCGAAGCAACCAATCTATGTATGGCTCACCCGAATCTGTGTACCGTCCAACAATGGATTCATCAACGTCTTCATATTCAAATTATCAACAATATTATCCGGTTAACCGTATCAATCTTGATGGTTTTGATTTCGAAGAACAATTATACAACAATCCTTATTTTTTTGTTGGAACAGGTTCGGGTTATCCGGCTCAAGAGTATCACGGTTCGGGTACTGGTTCGGCTCATGGATCGTATCACGATTCGGTTAACATTGATGACGAAGAAGAAGAAGAATGTCGAGAAGAGACGTCACCGGTGAAACCGAAGAAACGAGCTACAAAGGCGAAGAAGAAGGTTGTCGAGAAAGAAACCAATAATGATTCGTCGCTTTGGTCAAAAGAAGAAGAGATCGCCTTGTGCAATGCTTGGTGTGATGTATCCGAGAATAGTATAACGGGAAACAACCAAAATGCTAAGGGATTTTGGCAGAAAGTCATTGCTTACTTTGAGAAGGAGGTTGGTGCAGAAAGAACGTACAATTCTATCATTACCAAGTGGAAAAATAGGATTCGTCCTAGAGTTGGTCAATTTTGTGCCATTTACAACAATGCTTACAAGAATTACGGAAGTGGTGAGAATGACCTCACTGTTTATACACGAGCGTGTGATGAATACCAAGTAGTGTGTAATCATCCGTTTGTTTTGGAGCATTGTTGGAAGATTTTGAGGGACCATTCGGTTTGGAAGGATAATGAGATGCCGGCTTTTTTAAGCCAAGATGAGGGTCGCAAAAAAGCAAGGACTTCAACCAACTAGGATGTGCACTCGGATGTGCCTGCGTCTGTGCCTGATCGACCAATTGGTCGTGATACCGCTAAGAAGAATAAAAAGAAATCTTCGGAGTTTTCGAAAGCTACCTACATGGAAGGTGTTGCCGAGAAATGGAAGGTGTTGCCGAGAATGGAAAGTCATCAAGTCCAAGGCATTCGGTCAGAAGAAGGAGCTGGCAGACGGATACTATGATTTGAAGAAGAAAGAGCTGGAGTAACGGCAAAAAGAGTTGGAGCTGGAGCAAAAGAGATCAGAAAGGGAAGACAAAAAATTGGCACTAGAACAAGAAATACTTGAATTTGATCGACAAAAGAAATGTGATAAAGATATCATATTCTATTGCATGCCAATCGACCCATCTTTGCCCGCACAACAACAAGAAACAATGCAGAAAATCAAAGCCTCGTTCAAGGCACGCCACAACCTAGATTTTTAATAAGTGTTGTAATGTTTTAACAAGTTTCGTAATGTTTTTATTTTATTAGAATTATTATGTAACATTTTAATTATTAATGAAATTTTAGTTTATGTTAAAAATGTTTTTTGTTAAAAAAAAAAATTGAACTTGGTCGCCCTTACTGAGGCACCTAATCGCCTGAAGGTCGCTGGAGAGAAAAACTGACGTGACAGTGAAAAATAAGGAGATTGAATCCCCTTACTGGGGGCAGCCTTAGATACTAGTAACTAATTTATATAATTAATTGTGAGAGTAAAAATATCATTTTATCAAAAAAAACTAACATTAATTACCTTTATTTTTTATTTGCGAAGAAGGGGAATCTTTTTCCTAATAAAACAAAACAACTAGCGGGAATTTTTTATTTCAAAAAAATAATTCATACCTTATTTAGTACTCCTTCCGTCCTAAAATTATTGTCCACATTTAACTTTTTTGGTCTTTCTTTTATAACTTTGACCTTAAGAATTTTTGTTTGTGTTATATAATACTTGATGAAAAATATATGAATGGATTGGGTTTTAAATGTATTTTCATTAGTATAATTTTCATCTCTTATTGTATAACACAAACAAAAATATTTAAGGTCAAAGTTGAAAAAAGACCTAAAAAGTCAAATGAGCACAATAATTTTGAGACGGAGGTAGTAATATTTTTTAAAAATTGATTTTTTTTCCTAAATTTTGAAAAATAATTTACTTTATTTCTTTCCTAATTTACCTATAGAAGAGCCAATACAGTCTTATTGAAAAAAAATTTGGCCAATAGGAGAGTTCAGTTTTGCCACGTAAGCAAAATCCTGAGATGTTATTGGTTAATAAAAGTCAAAATTAAATTGATTTTTGTCAACATTTAATAAATTTGGTGGAGAATATGTACTTATTGGATCCGTCGGGACTGACGGGGCTCCTCTATGGAAAGAAAGAGGGGATGATACAATTTGGCTGAGAGGAAAAACATATAAAAACATAGGTATCAAATTTGTGAAAACAAAAACTTAAAAAAAAGATGAGGTAATTAATAAAAGAGTTAATTACATAAATGGTCACTGTGGTTTGGCGGTTTTTTCACTTTCAGTCACTAAAGTTTTTTTTTTACTGGTTCAGTCACTGTGGTTTGCATATGTTACCGATCTAGTCCATATCCGAGTTAAAATGACCAAAAAGCCCTTGTCATCTTCTTTTTCAAATCTTTTGACAATTAAGTAACGGCCGTTAGTCCCTTATACTAACGGTCGTTAGTCCTTTATACGTTTTCATCCGTATTTACACGTTTTTGTCCGTATTTACATGTTTTCATCCGTATTTACACGTTTTCATCCGTATTTACACGTTTCCGTCCGCTTTTACACGTTTTCGTCAGTTTTTACACATTTTCGTCCGTATTTAAACATTTTTGTCCGTTTATACACGTTTTCATCCGTATTTACTTGTTTTCATTCGTATTTACACGATTTGGTCTGTTTTTACACGTTTTCATCAGTATTTACACGTTTTCGTCCGTATTTACCCGTTTTCGTCCGTTTATACACGTTTTCATCTGTACTTACACGTTTTCGTCCGTTTTTACACGTTTTCATCCGTATTTACACGTTTTCGTCCAATTTTACATGTTTTCGTCCGTTTTTTTACAAGTTTTCATCCGTTTTTACACGTTTTCGTTCGTATTTACACGTTTTCATCCTTATTTACACATTTTCATCCATTTTTACACGTTTTCGTCTGTTTTTTCACATTTTTATCCGTATTTACACGTTTTTGTCCGTATTTACACGTTTTCGTCTGTATTTACACATTTTAGTCTGTATTTACACGTTTTTGTCCGTATTTACACATTGTCGTCCGTTTTTACATGTTTCGTCCATTTTTACACGTTTTCATTTGTACTTACACGTTTTCGTCCGTTTTTGTACGATTTTGGTCGTATATACACGTTTTTGTTTGTTTTTACATGTTTTCGTCTGTTTTTACACTTTTTCGTCCTCATTAACGGACGAAAACATGTAAATACGGATGAAAATGTTTAATATTTGAAGAAAACGTGTAAATACGAATGAAAACATGTAAATATGGCCAAAATCATGCAAAAACGAACTAAAACGTGTAAATACGGATGAAAACATGTAAATACGGATAAGAACGTGTAAAAACGGACGAGAACGTGTAAATATAGATGAAAACGTGTAAAAACGGACGAAACCGTGTAAATACGGACGTGAAAACGTGTAAAAACGGACGAAAACGTGTAAAAACATATGAAATCATGTAAAAACGGACGAAACGTGTAAATACAAATGAAAACGTGTAAAAACGGACGAAAACGTGTATATACAGTTGAAAACGTGTATAAACAGACGAAAACGTGTAAATACCGATGAAAACGTGTAAAAACGGATGAAAACGGGTAAATACGGACGAAAATGTGTAAATACGGATGCAAAAGTGTAAAAACGGACGAAAACGTGTAAATACGTACAAAAACGTGTAAGTACGGAGGAAAACGTATAAAGGACTCACGATCGTTAGTATAAAGGATTAACGACCGTTACTTAATAAGAAGATGACAAGGACTTTTTGGTCATTACATTCGGATATGGATTGGATCCGTAACATATGCAAACCACAGTGACTGAACCAGTCAAAAAAAAACTTCAGTGACTGAAAGTAAAAAATTTGCCAAACCACAGTGACCATTTATGTAATTAACTCTTAATAAAACTTTAGTGGTTGAATTTTTAAAAATTATATAGGGTTAAGTGTAATATTATAAGTTTCTATATTTTATAATAACTTTATAAATTAAACAAATTCCCCCTTATACTTTATATATTAAAATATAATATATATGTTGTTTTAAAATTACAACATATAAATATGCATAAAATTATAAATATCAAAATATTTTTTTTAATATATAAGTTTAGTAAGGACTCATTTATTTTATTTTAAATGTGTGATTTATGTGGACACAAATTTAAATGTTAAATACGGCTAAATTTTCGAAAATGAGAATATAATTATTAAATTGTAAGTACTAGTTGCTGTAATATGAAAAAATATATACGTGATTATACTTATAACAACGACTCATGTAATTCTTATTTATTTATATAAAGATATGTAGAAAAACATTTTTTTAAAAAACTTTAAAGAATATATTTTAACTTCATCGACGCTAAATATGTGCTACTCAATAGTGAAATTTAAATAGCAACATTAACATATATATCAGCTAAATATAGTTAAATCTTGAGTTATCTAATATAATTTTTTACAAAAATTTATTTTACTAAATTCTAATAGATATATGTATAATGAAAAACTCGTGCATAAGTTTATAATTATATGTAATTACCTTTAAACACAATATTCAATATTAATATAGAACAAATTTTGTTGTCAAAATTTCGTATACAAGTGTATTATAGCTAGTTATATTAAGGGTGTGTTTGGGGAGGGGCTTATGGGGCTTGGGCTTATAAAATAAGCCGGCTTATAAAATAAGTCTTGTTTGTCATGCGGGCTTATGAAATCATAAGCCCCTAAAAGGGGTTTAAAACTTTAGCTCCATAAAAGGGGCTAAAAACTTTAGCCCGGGGCTTATGAACCATAAATTACATATTTACCCACAAAAATATCTAACATATACTATAAAACTCATTTAATTATATCCTTTTTAGTAATTTTGCAATAATAAACCTCAACCCCAGCCCATTTGCTAAACAAGTTTACAAAAATACAAATTTCAACATCGACTTATAATAAAAAAAACCTAGTCCTAGCCCAAGCCCTAACCCCAACCCATTGCGCCAAACATACCCTAAATTGAAAAATTATAATTGGTAATAGTGTTGAGTAAAAAGAACGTGGATCGGTGACGGTGTTTGATTACTTTAAACGAGACATTTTTCATAACCTTTTGGCCCAGCTTTTTGCCCTCTTCTCAATATTTGTGTTTTCTTTGTTGGTAGTTGTGCTCATGCAACACTACCCTTTGACGACGACCTTTTTGCCCTTTCTTTTTTCTGTGCTACTTTCTCCGTTTGTCTGAGACGAAGAGCTATATCTCTGGTTGTTCCAACCATTTGTAACAATCTTCAATATGGACTTGCCATGTTTAGTTTTGTAATCGAAGGTTCCGCTACAACCACCGAAGACGATTCTACAATTACATATGTAAAAATTAATATGTAATTGATAAAAGTATATAACTACAAAATATTAATTCAAAATTACTTGTTGGATCCACAACCCATTAAAGACACCGACAAACTTTTCCACTTTGTGTTCAAGCCGTGATGTGTTCGAATGTTTTGCTTGAAATGCTCATGTCCTATTTTGTTCACATGCTTTCGGTTTGGGTTTCGACTTGTTCTTCAATTTCTTCAACTTCTTCAACTTCTTCATTTTCTTCAATATTTTAACGTATAACATAATAAATTAGTAGAAATAAAAATTATTACAAACAATATTTTAACAAATAAAAGTATAACATTACAAACAATATTTTAACAAAGAAAAATTATACTGATTGGAGGTTGCGTTTAGGGAATAACAATGTCATCTTCTTCATCATCCACACAGCGGTAGACCGGCGAACGGGTTGAATTCGCTTGTCATTTGAGTTGGATTGGTTAGTGGTTGCGGATAATATTGTGGTTGAAGAAGTCATTTGAGGTTGATAATAACTCATTTGTGGAATGTGAGCGGGTTGTGATTGAATTCAACGAAATCGAACGCGTCCACTTCCAACCATTTTTGATTTTCTTGGATCCGTTTTAAAATGGGTTATATATAAAAGGTTTTCGCCCGTCCTCATGGTGAACCCGTTTTATCGGTTCGGGTGTTTTTGACGCGTGTGCTAGTTGCTAGTCCCAAGAATGCTAGGGTAGTAAATTTTTGCCAAAATTGAGTAAACTTTATAAAAAAAAATATTCATTCAATTTGAAACGCTTATTTACTTTTTTTTTTTTTTTTTTTTTTTAACGGCAATTTTATTGAAGAAGCTAGCAGGAAGTTATAAAATTACAAAGAAATTAGGTAGGGATTTTTTTAACCAATCTACCCAACTAAAAGACGCTTTATATCTATACCGACGCCAATAAAAAGAATTTAACAATACATCGTCGAAGATAGCTGCCTTTGAAGGAGGAACTACACCGAACACCGTCTTATTCCGAAAAGCCCATATGAACCACCATAAACCATAACACACCCCTTCTAATAAACTCTTGAGGTTAGAAGGTAACCTTAAATTACGAATCCAAATCGCCCAATCGTCAAACGAAGATAAATCCGTAACTCCAAAATTCCACCAAATGCAAATCTTTCGGAAATTCTCTTTAAAAATATGGCAATCAAAGAATAGATGTGTCGACGACTCCATCGCCGAATCACATAAAGGACATCTAATAGAAGATAAATCCATACCTCTACGAGATAGATTCCAACGAGTCGGCAAACAATCCAATCTCACCTTCCACGCAAGAATATTAACTTTAATGGGCACCTCTTTAATCCATCTAGTTGTAGTAGAAACGATCGACAATCTTTTATCATCTATAAACTTTCTAGCCGAAGCATCACTAAAATCCCCCTAGCCGGTTAAGTTCCAAACCCATCTATCGTCTACAGAAGACAACAAAACACCTTCCATACGCTCCAAAAAATTCAGCCACTGATCGGTTTCCACTCCACTTCGAGGTACTCTACGAAAAGAAACCTGAAGGCTTTCTTGCGCAAGCTTGGTAGCAACATTAATGTTTTTATCATGTTCCAACGCGTACAATCGAGGAAAATCATCTTTCAATTTTGTATCACCTCGCCATGGATCGTTCCAAAAAGAAGTATTGAGCCTGTTTCCAATCTTTTTCTGCATAAACTTAAACATGTCAATTTTTTAATCTAATTTTGACTCTAAATATATAATACTTGATGTAAATATATAAATGGATCATGTTTTAAATGTATTTTTCATTGGTATAATTTTCATCAAGTATTATATAATACAAACAAAAATATTTAAAGTCAAAGTTTGATTCAAAAAGTCAAAACGAACTTAAATTTTGAGACGGAGGGAGTGTAATTTTTTATTTTTTTTAGAACGACATCACACTTAAAATTCGACCTCCGAGTTAAATCATCCAAACGAGCAGGCCCCGGGACCCAAATCACTAGGATAGCCCCGCGAAAGGAAACTCTTAAAACTCATGGCTTCGCATTAGAAGAAAAACCTGAATTTTTTGTGTCTTGCAAAACTCGAACCATAGGTAAAACTTTCCCCAAGCTCTAGAAAGAACTCAGATGACCAACTGAGCTAAGTCAGTTGGTTCATAGCTATTTCTGTTATAATAAATCATTTTGCTACACATCATTGTTTATAAATAATTTTATAAATTTTATGTGATTTTAGCATTTCTCTCGTAACAAACCGTTGAACATTTTTTGTATTTCTTTTTTCATACTAAATACTCGTTTGTGCAATTCATATTCAATATTAACGGTATCTTTTACTAAGTCTATTTCTTGTATTTCTTAGAGTTCTATGGACAAAGAAAGTACAAAAATGATAGTATATGTAATATGTACATTTATTTGGGAAATACAATGGTGAATGGACGAACAAAACTCCACCATTTAACCATTCCTAGCCGTTCGGAGTATTATTTTTTGTTTTCTAACGGTTGAAAATGATTTTACCAACACTAAAATAGTCAAACACTGGTGCTAGGCTCGAGGTTTGAATTGAAAACTTTAAAGGGACAAGTTATTTGTACCCTTTCATAGGGGGTTTTGGTCAGCCCCCGGCATTGCGGGCATATACAATAAAATCGCGATTTGTATATTTTTACCAAGATCTTTTATTGTCACATCATAAAGGGGTCTTAATAACATAACCCAACTTTAAAATAGTTTATTGAATTCAGTGGTTAATTGTTACGCAATAAGTTTTTTGGGCTTTCAATAGAAAGTTAAACGTGGAATAATTTATTCAAACTTATCTACATTTCATTTATCTAAAATAAATATTTATAAAAACACATGTACTGATTTCATTAGAAAAGTATGAAGGGTTAATTAATAAAACGTTAATTGTTAAATTTTAAATAAATTATATAAAATTAAATAAACTTATCAATTTTTATGTTTTTTAATAAGTGTTTTCTGAAAGTATGAAGGGTTAATTAATAAAACGTTAATTGTTAAATTTTAAATAAATTATATAAAATTAAATAAACTTATTAATTTTTATGTTTTTCAATAAGTGTTTTCTGAACAATAGTTAAAAACTTAAAGGTTGTTAATTGAAATAAAACTTAACTAAAAATATGTATTTAACACACAATAACTAAAATTTATATATCATACTAGAATCTGTTAAAATAAATAAATAAATAAATAAATAAATCCGTTGATGAGATTTAATGTACCTTGGAGCCCGGATGTATATTATCTTTCGGCAGCTTTAACTTTTAGTAATCGTCATCTTTATCTCTGATCAAATAATCATATCCTATTTCGATTTACATAACACAATTCGTGCGTTGGTGTAATCTAAACGAGGAAACAAGAACAATTTAAAGAATGAGTTTGAAAAAAATTATGGTCTCTACAATTTAGTTTCCAAGTTTAAATGTGACTTTTGAAATTTCTACTACTAACATACCTAAATGTGATTAGTCTTATGTTTTGGTTACATAGAAACATATCATGTTGGTTTGCACGTACTCAAACTGTTACCATCTTTTAAAACATTGTTTCACGATAAAAAGACATTATATATTTAATAAATATTTAAATATTAAAAATGTGTTATGTGTCAACACAAGAAATCATCGTAATTGTTTTTTAGGAAATACTGGGAGTGTATCGGTCCTGATTTTTGTGCCGCGGTTGAGCATTTTTTTGAGAACGAGTCGTTTTCTAATGGTTGTAATTCATCTTTCATCGCTTTAATTCCAAAGGTCATGGACGCTAAATTTGTTAATGATTATCGGCCAATCAGTCTTATAGGGAGTGTGTACAAAGTGGTTACGAAAATCATGGCTAATCGATTGGCCCTGGTTATCGCGGATATTGTTTCTGATACCCAATCCGCTTTCGTAGCAAAGAGACAGATTTTGGATGGTCCTTTTATTCTTAACGAAGTTCTTCATTGGTGTAAAAGGAAGAATAAGAAGGTGATGTTTTTTAAAGTAGACTTCGCTAAGGCATATGATTCGGTTCGTTGGGACTTCTTGAACGATGTTCTCGAGGCTTTTGGTTTTGGTTCGGTTTGGTGTAACTGGATTAGAGGTACGTTTGCCTTCTCTAAGGCTTCCATTTTGGTGAATGGGAGCCCAACTAACGAGTTCCAATTCCATTGTGGGCTTAAACAAGGTGATCCTTTATCTCCTTATCTCTTCATTCTCATTATGGAATCGTTGCACCTTTCCGTTAGTAGAGCAGTCAATGAAGGGTTGTTTAAGGGTATTCATCTTCAAGGATCTCTCTCCTTATCCCACTTATTTTATGCGGATGACGCCTTGTTTATTGGTGAGTGGTCTGATGCGAATTTGCGAGGTATTATTCACATTCTCAAGTGTTTTTTTCTTGCGTCGGGTTTACAAATTAACTTTAATAAAAGCCAAGTTTTGGGTGTGGGTGTTCCACGGGCTTCTGTTGAGGCTATGGCGGTATCTATTGGTTGTTCTATTATGCAGCTGAAGTTCCGTTATCTTGGTGTTTTAGTGGGAGAGTGCATGTCTCGTCATAAGGCTTGGGATGATGTTGTGCTTAAATTGAGATCTCGTCTCTCTAAGTGGAAGGCGAAAACCTTATCGATTGGAGGCAGACTTACTCTTTTGAAGTCGGTTCTTGGTGCATCGCCCCTTTACACTATGTCTATTTTCAAGGTTCCTAAAGGAGTGCTTAAGGTGATGGAATCCATTCGGAATAATTTCTTTAAGGGGGCCGAGCCTTCGGAGAGAAAAATTTCGTGGGTGGCGTGGGATAAGATCTTAGCCTCTAAGAAAAAAGGAGGTCAAGGAGTTTCTAGCTTTCATGCTCTTAACCGTGCGCTTCTCCTTAAATGGGTGTGGCGGTTTGTGTCTCAAGACGGTTCTCTTTGGTTTCGAGTCATTCAAGCGGTTCATGGGTCTTTGTTAGATTCCCATTCGACTCATACGGCGTCTATTTGGAGCTCGATTTTAAGGGAAGTTCATTTACTTAAGTCTAAAGGTTTTGACTTTTTATCTCATTGTTCCAAGCGTATAGGAGATGGTAGAAATACTCGATTTTGGTTGGATATTTGGAAGGGTGATAAACCATTTTGCGATGCTTTTCCTCGCATATTTGCCCTTGAGTTGAACTGTCAGGTTTCTGTGGCTGAGAAGTTGGCTGCCTCTTTGGACATCTCTCTACGAAGATCAGTGAGAGGTGGAGCGGAGCAACAGCAGTTTACCGATCTATCTTTTATCATCGATTATGTGTCCCTGACTCCCTCTATTGACCGTTGGGTGTGTTCGGTGTCTAGTGACGGTGACTTTAGCGTCAAAGAGGTTAGGAATGCTATTGACGATCTGTCTCTTCCAACGCATTCTGAATCTACTAGGTGGGTGAAGGGTGTTCCTATAAAGATAAACATTTTTGCTTGGCGAGCTCGACGTGATTGTCTTCCAACTAGGATTAATTTGATTCGTAGAGGTATTACTTTGGAGTCGTCTTCCTGTCCTCTTTGTCTCACAGGTGAGGAAGATGTTTCACATGTCTTATTTCGGTGTTCTTTGGCTCAAGCGGTTTTACGGCGCGTGTGTCGATGGTGGGACTTAGATTGGCAGAGTTGGACCTCGTTTTCGGAGTGGTCTTCTTGGTTTTCTTCTATTCGGCTTTCTTCTAAAGTTAAAAGCTTATTAGAGG
Organism: Chrysanthemum makinoi; assembly: GCA_910596185.1. Taxonomy (NCBI): domain Eukaryota; kingdom Viridiplantae; phylum Streptophyta; class Magnoliopsida; order Asterales; family Asteraceae; genus Chrysanthemum; species Chrysanthemum makinoi. Next base: position 128,886,815 of record OU343224.1, on the reverse strand, counting down.
CGTTTTCTATGTTGCTTGGTGGTATATATGGGGGCTTCGGAACCGTTCTATTTTTTATTCTACCCCGCCTACTCGTTCGGTGATCTTCGACAATATCGTGTCTAATTCCTTTCATTGGTGTTATAATAGATATAATAGGATGTTTTCTTGAGATACTTGGCTTAAAAACCCTCATTTGATTTCTTTGTAATATTTGTTCTAACGCCTTGCTAGTTAATAAAATTTCGCCGTTCAAAACACCGTTAAACTAGTAATGGCACACCATTGTACTAACATTAATGGTGCGTTTGGTATGAGGTGGTGGCTCATGGGATTAGGCATCACAGCCAAATCAGTTGTTTGGTACAGGGGGTGTACTTTTTAAATTAGTATTTATCCCTTTATATAATACTTTTTCAGAATCCTATCTATATACCTTGCTTTTTTGACATTTTCATTTCTCTTTCTTCTTTTTGTGGGACCACAGCCACTTACGACAATTCATATCTTTTTTTATTAGTTATAAAAATAAAAAGAAAACAAAATTCAAATATTAAACATTTTAAAACTATTTTATTTTATTAAATATTATATTTTCTCTCTCTTATATTTAACTCAAATCCAAATCCTAACCTAAATTCAAATCATAATCCCAAACCCATCTACAAACCAAACGGGCGCTAAGTATTCACCTGGACAAATGTGTTTTTTTTCTTTTTTCATCATGCTAAGTCATCAGCTTATTAATTTACTTTACTCATATTAGCTTCTTTTAACTCTCTCTCTCTCACACACATAAAACAAAAAACACACATATCAAAACCTCCACAACAACCCATCTTTCATACTAATCAATATCTATCAGGCAATGAAGCTACTGGTGTCTAATAATGCAGAAGCTACAACTCGCCGCCTCAACCTTTTTTGGCATTTCAAACACCACCATCGTTATAACCATTCCGGCGCTTCAACCACCACGTTATGTGGCACATCAGCAGTGGTGTCCGGACCTCCACGTTATGCGGCAGACCGTCGGCCACCTACCACCATCAATCTTGAAGACAGATCTGGATGAATTTTCGATGAATCTTTGATGGATTTTTATATTTTGTAAATATCATCTAAACTATTTTTTTTTACAGATCTATTTTTTTTAAATGCTTTTGTAGATAGATTTATGTATCTTTGTGTTTTTTTTGTCATCTTTGTCTAGTTTTTTTGTTCATCTTTGTGTAGATGGTAGTGAAGAAGGTGGCCTGTGTGGGTTTGAAGTTGTTGAAATGGTGGGGTGAATGAGAATGTAAAAAAGTGGAAAAAGAGAGAAAAAAAGAGTTAAAATATTAGGCTAGTCCCAGTCGTGACCTGGGACAACATGGGTCATCCAGCGTCACGTCAGCTTTTTCTCTCCAGCGACCTGGGACAACCCGGATGCCCCAGTCGACGACCGAAGGTTTTTAACATTAAATTTAAATTTCATTCAAATTAAAAAAACATTACATTACTTAAATTAAAAAAAACATTACACTACGAATTAAAAAAAAAATAAAAAAATTACAATACAAAATTAAAATAAACACTACAATACTTAAACTAATAATCTAAATTGTAACGTGCTTTGATTGCTGCCTTAACTTTCTCCAATTCTTCTAGTTGGCGGCCGGTCAATTTTGGGTTGATTGGGGTGTTGTAGAAGATGATGTCGGACTCCTGTTTTGATATCCTCATGAGCTCAAGTTTTTCTTTTTTCATCTCGAGCTCTTTTTCCCTCAACCGTAACCAAGTATCTTCTAAACCCTCCTTATTCTTACCTTTATCCCCTTTTGACGGCTTCTTGGTCTTGAAGAAAGTTTTGGCCAACGATTGCATAAATGAGTCTGATGGAACATCATCATCTTTATGAGAGGAGGAGGATGCTTTCTTCCTTCCTTTGTCACGACCGGCCGGTCGTGATTCCCTAGTCCCTTCCTCAACAGAATCATCAACGTCTTGGACATCGAAAGGATCACGAGCTTGGGTTGAACTAGAAGTAGTGGTAGAACCCTTTGTTTTCTTCCGACTATTCGTTTCGAAAGCCGGCATCTCAACGTCCTTCCAAGCAACAGGACCCTTTAAAACCTCGTAACACTCCTCCAAAGTGAAATCATGACCGTACGTCATACGGTATTCTCTAAGAGCTTTTGTAGTGTTGTCGATATCATTCTCACCGCTTCCATGGGTATTCTTGATATTCTCCATGATAGCACAATAATTACCAACCCTATTACGAATCCTGCTCTTCCATTTGGTAGTGATGGAGTCATAGGTTCGGTCTTTGCCAGTTTCTTTCTTAAAGTATTCGATCACTAACTCCCAAAACTTGAAGCGGTTCTGGGCGTTTCCTCTCGCCGCGTTTTCCGACACATAAATCCAAGCTTTACAAAGCACCACCTCTTCCTCCTTTGTCCATGGCTCTGCTGGCTTCTTGGCTTTCCCCTTGCTTGTTTCCGGCTTCTTGCCTTTGTCCTTGGCCTTTGAAGCACGTCTAGATGGCTGCTTTGGTTTGATGGGGGACATCTCTTCAGCGGAAGCGGTTTTCTCATCATCAGAATCATCAACGGGAATGGAACCATGGAACGAACCGTGGTGCGAACTGTGACCCGAACCTTGTCCCATAGAAGCATCTTGACTTGGGTAGTTTTGTGTCGGATACTCCGGCATCCAATCTTCCAAATTCATGTCTAGATTAGTGCTTCGAATCGGGGAATAAAGTTGATACGGTTGAGAAGGATAAATGAAGTCCATATTTGGATGGTACGACGACCCACTAGGTTCTTGCCGGTAATCGTGGTAAGGACGTTGCGGTGGGACAAAAGGACGGTTAACATAAAACGGGTTTTGGTTTTGATTTGGTTGGGCTAGTTGTGATTGATAATCAAAACCTTGTGGACGAAAGCGAATAGGCCGGTTTTGTTGTGGGGATATGCCGGTTAACTCGAAGTTGTTTTCCGGCGAGAAATTCAGATCCGGGGCATTTTGGGGTAGTCGTGATCGTCGGGTTTTTGATTGTGGGGTATTTTTCTTTGACATTCTGAAGTTGGATAAGAATTAGATTGAAATGAATGTAGATGAGAAATGGTGAGTGGTGAATTGTGTTTGAGGTGAAGTTGGTATTTATAGAGTGGTAAAATTGGTTTGATTTTTTTTTTCTTTTTTTACTTTAATGACCAAACGGTCATTTTTTTAAAATTTGTTTTGAATCCAAACGGTCAAAATGGGATAGAAGCATTAAACACATCGGTTGAGAATTCACTCGATATGCCAAAATTTTCACACTCGACCGATGTGCCAACCTATCACCACATTCGAGCAAACCGATTTGAACATCGGTTGAGGGGGAAAAAATTGGTGCCCAACCGAGTTTAAAAGTACGAATGCGACCAGCCTTAAGTTTATACTGGTGTGTAAACTCATCATTCATTTATTTTGATTTAATGGTAAGGATTAACCTAAGATTTAAAGATAAACATATATCCATGTTTTATTTCTTGTCTTTTAGGCTTTCTTTTTTATTCACATTTTTTTTATTCACGTTTTTTTTTTATTCAAGTTTTGTTTGTTTTTTTTTTTTTTAAACGCTTTTTTTTCTTCGCTTTCATACATTTTCGTCCGTTTTCGTTCGTTTTCATATGCTTTCATCATTTTTCTTTCGTTTTTGTCCATTTTTCATCAGACGTGTTTTTACTCTTTCATACGTTTTCGTCCGTTTTCATACGTTTTCGTCTGTTTTCGTCCGTTTTCATACGTTTCTGACTATCACAAGTGATATTATGTGATATTAAGAACATCACTTGTGATTATCTGGATATCACTTTGTGAATATCACTTTGTGATACGATTATCACAAGTGATATCATATGTGATATTTTGTTAACATCACTTTGTGATGATATCACGAATATCACTTTGTGATATTCTGAATATCATTCTTGTGATATTCTGAATATCACTCTATGATATTATGAATATCACTTGTGATTTTTTGGATATCACTGTATGATATTCTGAATATCACGTGTGATTTTCATGTTACAAAATATTAGTTGATCACTTGTGATATTTAGAATATCACAAGTGATATTCTAAATATCATAGAATATCACATAATATCACTTTCATACAAATATTTCACACCTCTTTGTCTAGTTTTTTTGTTCATCTTTGTGTAGATGGTAGATGGTAGTGAAGAAGGTGGCCTGTGTGAGTTTGAAGTTGTTGAAATTGTGGGGTGAATGAGAATGTAAAAAAGTGGAAAGAGAGAGAAAAAAAGAGTTAAAATATGTCAATTGTTTCAGTCCTTGAAAAACGTGAATAAAATATTAAGTTTATACTTGTGTGTAAACCACGTACCCTTTTGTAATCTCAACCATTATTTTCATGTTCGGCGCAAGTGTCAATGAAAACAAATATAGATAATCTTTTTTGTTTGGTTTCAAGATGATTAAGATAGAATATTTGAATCTTTTAGGGTGACATTTTTGTGTGGCCTTTCTATATTTGGCCTCAAATCTTTTAACCAAGTCCATACAAGTAAATCCATACAGGCCAAAGTTAACTGCGAAACGGTGGTAAAAGAAGTAATCCTCCCTTACTATCAATTTGCAAAATATTTGCAAATGAATAGAACTTTTAAAAAGTATAATAGTTATAAAATTTAGTAATAGATGTCTTCTTAAACAAAATTAAGCTCCAGTCCGGTGGCAAGTATATTTTGATTTCAAACGTAAGTTACGTTCGCGCGGTCAAAACTTCACTCGACCCAATTTCTTATTGATTTTTCTTATTATTTATTTATTCGTAAACTTACTTTTATTACTTTCTTTCCGTCTCAAATAAATAATCCACGTTTATTTTTTGAGATGTTCTAATTTAATTATCTACTACTAAATATAAATAGATAATAAATAGATAATTTTGATCAATTTTACTACATTAATCTTATTTGAGATTATTATCTCAAACTTTAAAAAATACATTAATTAATCAGTTATAGGTAAAACTATTATTATGCTAAAAAGTAAGAAAAATAAAACAATAAAATTTTTGTTTTTCATAAACTTTGTGTCTTTTTAAGAAGACGATTAATTTGAAACAGATGAAGTATATTTATAAAAAAGATGTCATTCTTATTTACTATAAAATGAAATGATAAATTTGTATTCAAAACTTTAATTTGGTTTTTTACGATAACAAGATTAAATTAAACACTTGATTCTAAACCGGACATGTGTCCGAATTAAATGAACACAACCTTATTAGATTAGATGAGTAATTTTATTTTGCTTACCCAGAGGAATTTTTAAATGCTTACTCTTATTTTGGTGCTTACCAAAGGACAAATCCCCACTATCCATCTAGTTTAATCTAATGGTGGGGATAAACCTAAGATTTAATATGGAAACCTAAGTCTATGTTTTTTTTTTTTTTTTTTTCCTTTTTACTTGCTTTTTTGTCTTTCTTATTTATTAACATTTTTTTTTCTTTTTTTTTGGAATTCACATTTTTATTTAAAATCATGTTTTTTATTTACGTTTTTCTGGATATCACTTTGTGATTAACTGAATATCACTTTGTGATATTCTGATTATCACAAAGTGATATTTAGAAAATATAAGTGATATTTTGTTAACATCACTTTGTGATTTTCTGAATATCACTTTATGATATTCAGAATATCACTTGTGATTTTCTGAATATCACTTTGTGATATTCTGAATATCACTTTATAATAAGGTTACCCAACGTACCTAGCGGGCTCTTATTAGATTCGTCAACCTAATAAGTCCGCTACCCACGTGGATCAACACTATTAACGTTAGGTTATCCGTAACCTATGCACACAACGTAAGAAAATAAATACTTGAACTAGTATTAATTGCCCATAATTGGCGTATTTCGATAAACGTGTACTCGAAACATTAATCACTTATTTATTACAAAATATTTCCATTTTTAGTCGTTAATTTCTATTTAAAATCGTAAATAACAAGATAAGTCTTGTTATCGATATTTTTTGTATGAAAATCTTTTTATTATTTATGTTTCATAGTCTATTAGCATTTTCATATTCATGCATTTTCATATATATATATATATATATATATATATATATATATATATATATATATATATATATATATATATATATATATATATATATATATATATATATATATATATATATATATTTCGTCAAATTCCAATATTAGTTTCATATCGTTATTCATTTCGAGTCCACAAGCACGAGTCATGACTTATCGGCTTTTAATCAATCAATAGTCTAAACTATACTAAAGTTCATGTTACGGCGTTGTCGGGGTCAACTATTGACTAAAAAGTCAAAGTAACACCGACGTTGCTCAAAGTTGACAATTTATATATATCAAGTCCAATTTAAAAGTCATAATAGCGCAATTCAATCCCAAATCAACTCAAAACAATCTCGCCAACCAATCAACCAACCAAATATACCCGAAACAGATGTTATGACCCTAATGGTCATGACACGGTCACGGTTAAGACCACGTGAACCAAACAAGCTCTAGAAGCTTTTCGGCTCCACGCGTCTCATCCAAACACCAACAACATCAACCCACAAGCTACCACGACAACTCAACCCGGACCCTTGGTCCTTGAGGGTCACGTACGCAAGCCAAGGCTCACGTACGAGCCCTATGTGGCTCGTACACCACTTCCATCCCAACCAAACACTACCAAATCAATGCCACAACATCCAAATACAATCAATCAACCTCCAATCATCAACCAAACATCAAACCCAACATCTATTCTAACCAAAAACATGAAACTAGACCTAAAATGCAAAAACCCAACAATATGATACACCACATGATTCCCAAACACTAGCTACATGTTTATTTAGGTGTTAATTAGATTTAATCCCACGTTTAAACCAAATGCCCTAAAAATTACAATATGTTCGAACCATATTTAAGCCATACGTAGCTTATTAAAGCTCAATCAAGTGTTACCCATGTTCCATTTACCTTATTCAAGCCCGATCTACAATATTTGATGAAAACTCTAAAAGTACGAATCTTAATCTTAAGATTTGAAGGTGTTATGGAGGTCTATATGGAGCGTGTAATATATGGTTGGAAAGAGGAGAAAGAGAGCTTCAAGATGATGGTGGAGGTGGGTGGTCACGCACTGGAGGGTGGTCGGAGGTGGCCAAAACAGTGGCGGCGGAGGTGGTTTAATTAGGGTTAGGGTTTTATTTATTTGAGGAGAGAGAGTAGAGAGAGAAATGTGTGTTTGTGTGTGTTTTTAGTGAGAGAGTGAAAGGGATGAAATGGGGAGGGGAGGGGTATATATATTTAGGGACTAGGGACTAGAAAATAAAGAGAGGGGAGGGGAGGGGGCGCCGGCTAGGGGTAAAGGGGAGGGGCCGAAGGCGTCATTTTTCATAACTATCCCGTTTACCCATTCCCGAGCTCATATATTGTCCCCCGAGTGTCCCACGACATTCATTCGACTTTCTAATATCGTTATTTATGTTTTTCCACGAGTTTTAACTATTTATTTGTTAATTTTCGAGTTACGGTCTAAAAGTTACAATATTTCTCGTTTTAGGCTTTTCTAGTGCCGAATCGAATAGTGCCTACCAAAAAGAGTTAAAACTCACACGATAACTCGTTCAATAGTGAAATAAACCATAAAAACCAATAGACGATATAAAATCAAGTCACGGTTGATAAAAATAGTGTTAACGGCAAAAACTCGGTTTAGTTTAACGTAATGCGGTTACCTAAAATAGACTCCCTAAATTGCCAGTTGTCAGATTATGGAGAGATTATGTTTATTTTTGAAAAAATAAGCTATCTAAAAAATAATATTTGTTTGCCATACCTAACTTATAAGAGATTATTAAAAAAATAATCTTTCATAATCTCAGAAAATAAAAGGTTAATTCATGTAGCTTATAAAATAATCTTTTTTATACTCTTTTTCAGCAACAACACCATCACCAGCACCAACACCAGCACCAACATAATCTATTTTTTCCAAACATACCCAAAGTATGAATGTTAATTCATAAAATGTTAATTGTAACTTGTTTTTCAAATTTATTTCGTCTCTAATGAGTATACATTGTAAATAGCTAGTATATTAGACTTGCAAATTTAATGGTCATACGTAAAACCTCTTTAAATTAATAAATTATTAATTTATTAATATAATAATATCTCGCTAAATTAATAAAATATCACGGTCCCAACACTATTAATTTATAGAGATTTTACTGTACATAGTCTTGCCACTCCTATAACGTCCAACGTTCTCAAACAACCTCCTGCTATCATATACAACTATAAATAACTAAATATTATTTATAAAAACTTTGTAACATATAGCAAAATACTCGCGCGTTGCAGCGGAAAGTACCTGTAACTAAATTTTTTGGCGAACGATTTCTTTAGATTTTATGTTTTCGTGATTATAACTTTATGGATGATGATAATTTTAGATTGAAATAAATTTATGAAATATCAAGGTATTTCATGTAAAATAGCAATGTGTATGCGCGATCGTTGTATTCGAGTAGTAGTTATTGTTCGGAGTTGGATTTTTAGATGTTGAGGTTATGTTGGTGACGTGAGACGTATGTGACAGAGGTTGTTTTATTTGTGATTATAGTTCACTGTTGTGAAACGTGAGGATAGGTTTTATCTCAGAGAAATAGCTAACTGTGGTCGGCTCTTGGTGGTGCTCGACTTATGGTAAGCGAGCATATTTCTAGAGAAAGTGAAGATTGAAGATGAGAAAGCGAAGATGATTTTGTTTTTTAGTTTTAAGAGTGATGTAATTTATATGAATATTACAAGTTCATAGTTTATAGAATTGAATGACATTTAACTTTTTGGGTTGTTATAAGTTTATAGAATTTAAGTTATTTAATTTTCTAGGCTGTTACAAATTTATATAATTTAAGATATTTTAATTTTCTTTCTTCAATTTTAATTATGTGTATGATACAAGATTTGTAAAATATTTTTTTCTATTATAAAAAATTTGTTGAATATTAATTTTTAAGTCTTTTATTAATTGCATATTCAAAATGTTTTACTTTAATTAAAAAATTACTTTTGGAAACAGAATTTTTGTATGAAAACACAATTTATTTTTACTTTAATTAAAATATTACTTTTATTCCATGATATGATGATAAGAAGTTCAAATGCTTATTTTTTTTTACCAAAAGAAAACAAAAAGAAGTTCAACGAGCATGAAGATTGCTCAAGTTTATGAAAATATCTAAAAATATAATTTTGGGTTCCATGATTCGTGGCGTGATGTGCTGGCTGCCATGAGGCATGCAACCGTAAGCTTGTCTATATCAAAACTAGCAAGTTGAAAAAAGAAAATAAATAAAACTGCACTTGTCTTGAACTTGGGCAACGTCGTTTTAAGAAATACTTTTTAAGACCCTCATCCAATCTACTTTATTAACGGAGATGAAATAGTTCACTTAACAGTTTTTTGATACGATATCCGGTATTTATGTTTTAAGTTTACCAAAGTTGAAGCTTAATGATCAGTGAAAACTAGTTGCAAAATTTCCTAAACTGAATATAGTTTCCTTAAAAGTTCAAATAATCAAGAAGTTACCACTTTTATATTGGATCACAAGTAATTAAAATGCAAAATATATGAAACATTTCACAAAATTAAATGTGATTTTTTTTTTTTTCACTCATATGTAATAAGCGGCAAAAAATATTTCTCACTATTCGTATTTTATTTTTATTTTCTCAATAGGTCCCAAATAAAAAGAGATATCTTTAGATAACATAACAAGAAAAATAGTTACTAATGAATATTATGATAACTACATAAATAATATGGAAAACTTAACAAGTTGATGACATCAAAACGCTTTTAATTGATGAACAATATAAAGAATCGTTATTATTTCGATATAAGAAAAGAATTTTTCACACCTCTTTTCTTGTGTCGAAGACTAAGAAGCCGAATAAACTCTCCCAAAAATATTTGCTCCTTTCAGTTATATTTATCAGTTCTATTTTCCGTTTACTTGATAGGATCTAGCCAAAGTAAAATGTATTAAAATTAAATGCAATTTTACATTCCAATCAACATAGTCTCATTTTGAGGGGGGGGGGGAAAGTCTTAAAAGAACAAAACTATTTTTATAATTTCATTTCTTATCATAAATACGCCATTGATAATGAGACCTAAAAATGTCATAGGCCAATCAAAGTGGCTAAATGAACGTATGGACAAAAATGGCCTTCATTTTGTACCAATCAATTTTGTGGTCTCTTTTTTTTAAATTAACTGTGTCATTATTTTTAAATGTTTCTAAAATTCTAACTAGTTTTCAAAATCTATATCGGTAAACATAACTACGGAAATATTGTTTTACATGTATAAAAGTGTGATAATTGGGATTTTGTCAAAGTGTCAAATGTCTTAAAAAGGATTTTGTTGTGTGAGATTGTAGCATCCAAATATTGTTTGTTTCAGGAACTTATTTAATAAGCTGAAGTACCAACAAGAAAATATCTTGTTTTAGGATATCTATTTTTTTTTTTTTTTTTTTTTTAGAAATAGCTTGTATTAAGATATTTTGTTATAAGTAGTCGTAGCACGATATTGAAGGAAAATAGTCGATTTCATGTTAATTATGGTTGAAGTAGCAATGACCACTTTTAAGTTAATTGTGGTTTATTGGTAGACTAGGTTACAGACCTGCCAAAAATAATGCATAAAGAAATTAAGTGTGTGAATAGAATAAGAAAATACAACGAACGTAAACACGTTTAACTATTTTTTGAAAGAATAATACGTAGTAAGTAATAAGTAAACGATACTATAAACTACTATGCTTGTAATTATTAATGTAATAACGTTCATGCATCGCGTCCTCCAATTTTGATGGTCTTGAAAAACAAATGTGTGAATAAGTTAGCTACATTTTATGTCCGAAAAAAGTGAGATACATTAATTGGAAATGACCCATAATTTGGGTACCTTTTTGTTCATTTTCTTTTTTATACGTTAACTAATTTGTTTCAAAGTTAAATAAATTTAATCATCATAAGAGTGCACGGTGCTGTGTGCAAACAACACGCCATTGGCGTTTTTGGCACCAAAGACTCTGTCATTCTGCACAGCCACCATTGCCATTCACTCGCCGTTTGGCTCCTCGCTGGGCTATTTTTTTTTTCTTTTTTTGTTGGTGCGTTACCTCATATGCATCAATAACAGTTATAAGTGAAAAATATTTTTTAATTATTATGGTGTTAAATGATAAAAAAAAGTATCATACTTAACATCATTTGCTCTTGTGGGTAGCGAACAAAATTTTTTGCTTTTGTGGGTACTATACTTTCAAATTCATCCTCTTTAGGGTACTATGTGACATTTTTGCTCTTCGGGAAAAAAAATTTCTATTAGTAGTGTCAAAGTTAAATACCCGTTTGTTGTAGATATCTAAAATGGGGATATGTTGAATTTGAAAACTAACTACAATCCACAAAAGAAAATTAATCGGGACAAAAATAATGATGTAAGTATACTATATATATATATTTTTTTTATCATACCACCAATCTAATAATAGTAGTGTCAAAGTTAAATACCCGTTTGTTGTATATATATATATATATATATATATATATATATGTGATCCAATAATCCATTTCCAAACGGGCTTATAGGCCCAACAGAAAACATTTCCTAGCAACAAAAACAAAAAGCATGAATCAATCAAATAGGGTTTGTTGTTTTATAAAAAAAAAGAATCAGATCTACAACAACAAAGTCAGTCACCGGTCAATCAAGAGATAAAAGATGACTCCACCAATTCCCGGCCCTTACTCCGGCACCAGCACTCTTGCTTTGGTATTATAATTTGGTCCAGTTTGATGTTTTTTATTTGTTTCTTGTAAATTGATTCATGTTTGTGTTACCTAGCTAAATAATGTTATAAGTTAGAATATCATGATTTTTTTTTTTTTTTTAATCCTAGACTGCGTTATGGGTATGTTTTGCAAAATGAATGGCAAGGATCTTTTAAGAACTTTTAAACCTTATTTGTCAACGAGTGTTTAGCGTTCAAAATGCTACTAGAAGAAGCATTATGCAATAGCATTTATGGGCTTATATCTCATTCTTTTCGCTTAAGTTCGATTTTTTTATGGCTTATTATGACGAGCCGAAAGTTTCATAAATACGCGTAAACAAACATCTCCCTGATAAAGGGTTTTTGTATTAAAAACTTAATAAGCATTATACAATAGCATTTAGCTTTTACGTAAACAAACATGTGTTTTTGCCTTTTTTTTACTTATTTGATTTTTATAATTTGATGTTTTTTTTTTCTAGTTTTTGGTAAATTGATTTGATGATTTATGATCTAGTGTTAGTTAGCTAAATAATGTTATAAGTTAGAATATCATGATTTTATATTAAGGATTTGTTATCCTAGAAACACTGCGCTATGGGTATGTTTAGCGTTTTGCTTTCCTTCACTTGAATAAGCATTATACAATAGCATTTAGCTTTTACCTTATTTCACACTTAAAAAGTCACCGAGGTTTGTTTGCTTAAGCTTATTTATCGGCTTACGAGGGGGCAGGGGTAGGATCTGTCTACATTTTACCTCCCCCATACCTCGCTTCGGCGGGATTGGGTTTGTTGTTGTTGTTGTTGTGAGCTTATCTGTTTTTTGCTTATATTTCATAAGCCTCATTTTTTTTAAAACTGTTTTGGCTTATTATGACAAGTCGGAAAGTTTCAAAATAAGCCAGAAAAATGTTAGCTTACGAAACATAAGCCAAAACACAGAGAAGCTCATAAATACGTGTTAACAAACATCCGGAGACACTTTTATAAAACAAACTACTGCCAACTGCTGCTACTCTGGTTTTGCCAAACATACCCTTAGCAGTGGTAGCTGTTACCAGTGTTTACTGTTTAGTAATTATAAAGTTTAAATTTATACCCTGTTGCTAACGCTTCTTCAAACAGTTTTTGTTTTAGGAAAAGCAAAATGTTAAAAGCTTTTTTCCAAACTAGCTTTCAATTTTAAACGATAACTGCTATTCGCTATTAAATGCTCTTAAAAGCTCTTTGCCAAACATACCGTATAATGCGCGAAAGGTGACTGCATTTTTCAAAGGGGTGTTTGTCTTAGTTTGCATGATGGGCTCATAAGCTCATCAAATTTATAATAAGCTTATAAGGCCCTCAAATAATTTAGACAAACACCGACTAACCTTATGGATGAGACTATATGACCACGGCCTTTATTTTCTGGTAATGGAAATTTTTGTGCTGCGTCTGTATATGTGTGTTGTATATATGTCAAAGGGTTTTTGTGTAAAAGGTTGATTTCTTACGCAATTACATGTTAAAAATTGGTTGATTTAAATTTTTGTTGAATAGTGTGCCTTAGAGCTTTTACTCCGTCATTCTTATTAAGTGTGAGAAACATGTGTTATATTTGGGCTGTATGTAGTTGGTGTGAAATGGGCGGTTTTGTGTTAGAGTTAGATGCTGTTGTGCGTTTGTGTGCAAACAGTTATAGTTTTCAGTCTGATTTTATGAAACTACTAAGCTTGTGAAAAGTGTGGAAAGAACACCATAGTTGTTAGAAAATAGGCAAAGAATACCCTGTTTGCGATCTGTACTGCTAAAAGATTTTCTCAGTCATGTACTATTGCGAGTATATTGGTTAATGAGTTGGCATGTACTTACGATGGTGTAGAAAAAAGAGAAAAACTGTATTTTAATTTAACTTAAATTGTCAACTCTAAGATTTGTACATGAATGTTCTGTGCTTTTGTGCATGTTTTATGATTTGAGGTTTCTTTGGTGTTGAGATTTTTATGGGTATTGAATTTCATTTGTGTAGGTGGCTCGTGTGTCTGCCTTCTCTGCTGGACTAGTTTATGGAACTCTGAAGCTCAAATACCTTAAGGTATTGCATGCATTCGTGCCTATTAATTTAATGTTTGAAACTGTATTGTGTGGTTTATAGCGATAAATATTCTGTGTAATTGTACTAGGGGTGTTCATCGGTTATCGGGTTGTTCGGTTAATTTTTTTTCTTGGTATAACCGAAAACCGAACCAAACCGAATTCAAATTGATTAAACCGAACCGAATAACCGAAAACCGAACCCCCATAACCAAAACCGAAAATTATATAGATTTTTACTTTTTTAGCAAAAAAAAGTTTCAAGCTTAAAAATTGTTGTATTTTTAGTATGAAAGAGTTTTATTATCTTTTTTTCTCTATTTAAATTCGGTTTTCGGTTTAGACTGTCAAAACCATACCGAACCGAAAACCGAATATTTTATTCGGTTTGGTTCAGTTTTGGCAAATTCAGTTCAGTTATAAGTTCGGTTTCGGTTTTTGGTTTATTCGGGTATTACCCAAACCATGAACACCCCTAATTTGTACTCTGGAGTCTGGATTGGTTTGGCTTTCTGATATTTGTGTTTATGTTACAAGGGCCATGCTGCATTTTCTATATTTTTTTTTGTTTCATATAACTAATTTAAGTTGCATGTCAAATACTCAACTATTATATTCTTGTTGGCCAAATATTCATGCTATTGGTTCTTGCTTGCTGTCTTTGCAATCGAAACATAGGAGACATAAGTTTGACAATGACATTAGTTTCTTCACATTTGTAGGAGTGTTGTGCTAACCTTGTATAAATGGTGCCTCATTGCATGTTTTCTGCAGCAGTGACACAAAGAGGTACTTTGGTTTAGGACTGGCTTTGCATTAGTGGAACTTGGTAATTTGGGTTGAGCTTCTAAGAAATAGTGAGGGATTGGACTGGTTTTGCATTAGTGAAAATGTAATTTTTTTGGGACTTTGGTTTAGGACATTAATCTCAATGATTAGCTTGTTGTAAATTTAGCTTTTTTCACGCTTGTAAGTATGTCACTCAAGCTTTTCAAAATGGTGCTAATTTGTTTTAGGGGTTGAGCTTATAAGAAATAGTGAGGGGTTGGACTGGCTTTGCTCTAGCAGCTTAAGATAGACTTTAGGCACTTTGTTTCAGGGAATCTTTTAGACTTTTTCATTGTTCAACGATGGGTTTTTTGTACCTGGAGGTTTTCAAAGCTTGTAGTAGCAGAGCTATGCCGCTAGCTGCATTCCTCTTAGCATCAGTGTCATTGGAAAAGTTATTGGGGCTGAACATCTGCCTACAGCTGTGGATGTCAATTATGCCATTGGACATTGAACTTGGATCTTGCTTGTAGTTCATTATGTTATCGTTTTTGCAATAGAGGTCCAGGAATTTGACACAGACCAAGCAGTAGGCTGGTACATTGTCACACAATAATTATGAGAACTTGGTCATAACTTTTATTAAGTGTCACATTCACAGACGGTGATAGACATGGCCGTTACTGATACTATAGATATAAACTCGGAAATTTGATATCTCGGAATCCTAGTTTCTATCGCGAGTCTTTGATGAGCATTGATACTTGAATGTCTACTTAGGTGTGAACTTTTCAGAATTGTTATTGGTACTAGATTTAGCCATAGGTGCTCTTTTCATAAGCCTAATAGAGCACATCAGAGGCTTTATTCCAGAAACTCTGAATACCTATGATCAAACTGCAATGACACTAGTGCTTCTTATGGAAACGAGTTCAAGTTTAGTCAAAATTGTTGAAACATTAGTATTGGGATACCTGTATAGTTCTCTTATATACTGTTGAAACATGCTAGACTATGTGATTTGTTATTATCTTTCTTTCCCAATGCATAGGGGTTTTGGCTCGTTTGGTGTATGATATGGTTGGAATAGTTGTCTCTTTGACTGTAGTTTGGGTACCTAATTGTTATTATTGCTCCCTTTGGAAATTAGAGAGAATAAAACACACACTTAGAAATTGAGGCTACTTTCATGCTCAAAAGAAGAGATAAAAAGGCAATGTGGGACGATACATAAGTTTAAGTATGTGCTTATTTTTAATAATCTTGTCTATGAAATACAACTATAATTTCTTTAGCGATATGATTTTTTATCTGTTATATGTACACTGAGTCACGGAGTAGAATCATAGACGTGGCACTTTTGACCTATTTTTTTATAAGTGGGCCAACACAGCATATGTTTTTATCTCCTCAGCAGTCAAATGTGTAACTTTTATAAACCTTAGCTAATAATTTAATTGGCTGATTATCTCCCAGGAGTATACAATATTTTGACAAAAAAGTGCTCTTTTATAAATAATTCAAATTATAATAAAATTTGGGACTAAGATTGTTTTTAAGTTCTACTCGGTATATATATATATATACACACACACACACACCCCTGTTGCTTTACCTGCTCGACTTTGAGACGCTGGATCCGCCAGTTCTATAGACACAGATCTTATAGACAATCCTCTTTATCTTTACTTCTTTTGAGCCACCATACAATGCTCACAAATGTGTGCATCGTGTTATTGGTGACAATCATTTATTGACTATTCTTGGTTCTCATATTTTCCAGTCAAAGGCCAACTCGCAAAGGAAAGCTGTGGCAAAGGCACATCACTAAAAGAAGTGAATGAGATAAAGATTTATGTTTTGAATAATTCTTGATGATGCAGAGTGAATTAGTGTGGCTACTAGCCATGGCATCTTATCTTTTGTTTGCAACAGTTTAATTTTGTTGAGACAACGCATTTACTTGAATTTATACTTGTTTAAACCATGAGAAATGGTTATACTTTTCTTGGTTTCTTGACGTAAACTTATTTGATTAGCTGTCATGCCAGAAGATAATTGTTCTTTACTTGTGCGTTGAATCCTCACTTCTTAAACCGATTTATATGAATTCTTATTTGGGTTAGCTGGGAGGTTATTTGGATCACCCAAATATCGACTTGAATAAAAATTTTGAATTTATGAAACCCTGGTACACAATTCGTTGACAGTTTTGAGGGGCAAACTCTTCCTACCGAACCATATATGCTTTATGTTATACTCTGAAAATGTTATTGTGTAATTGATTCATTTCTTACAGTTTGGCTGTACAAACTGGCTCTAGTAGTTCAACTCAACCATCTATGATTATGTTATATTCTGAAAAAGCTATTGTGTAATTGGTAGTAAAGGGATCCACATATTGTGTAATTGGTAGTTAAAATTAAGCTGATCATAACTGCCTAGATTTAAATGCTCTACCCAAAAAAAAGCAAATCATGAAAACCAATGGGACCATGAGCGAGACACGAAGCTAGACTTCGACTTCTGTCACTCCTTGATAGCGAGACCAAACATAATCTTTTTTCAAATCTTGAACCTTTGTTTCTTGAGGATGAACCATACATAAGGTTAATATATATGATCATCGGACTCTTTTATTCATAAGAACCTTTTACCTAGCAATTCATACCAAGGATCATACTTGAGCCACCTAACCTGGATATTACGGGATATTGTCCTTCACGTGGATTGACGCCTAGCACCTAGGCCATAGCTCGACTCATCGTTTCCTTATGTTGTCAGGTAAAGTTGTTGGTGTAGTATAAATACCCCAACCTAATCAATGTTCAACTAATTTATTCATTAAACATTTACTCACATTTATTTTTGTGCCTTTCGACCTGTGCCGTTACATACTCTCATGCCAGAGCCTGGTTTTAGGGTCAAACCTGAGCGAGGCTAACACGTTTATTTCATATGTGCTAGGTGCTCAAAGGACGTTACTTGTCAAGTCTAACAAGTTTTCGCTCCAAGGAGCATTTATTTACCTTTACAAATTGGCGCTATCCGAGGACACATTATTTAATCTACCAACGCTATAGAATGACGGGCCCTACCCCATATCCCAGCCTACGAACTCTGCTCAATCAAGTCGGACCAATCGTTAGACGAATAATTAACTTTAAGACACTTAATTATTATGGAATGTACATAATATTTATACTAAGTCAAAAAGTCAACATGGGGTGTTTTTATATAAGAGAGGGGCATGATGGGATGTCGTTTTCCTTGTCTAATCGTGGCCTAAAGTCGGTTAATGTTTTCAACTAGCAATGCAGTTTTTTTTTTTTTTTTAATAAAAAAAAACTAAATTTAAGGCTTTTGCAATCGATTATTTTGATGTATCTGTACTACTTGTTCTAGGATATTTCCGAAAGCAAGTGGGAGTCTTATTTTAGTTATTAGATTGTCTATTTATTAGGTGTTTACTGGTCATTTTATTACGTGTTTTAGTATGATTAATTTGGTTTAACTTGTTTTGCTTATATATATTGTTGTGACTTTTATATATTAAAAATTAATATGGACTGAAAGATAACGTAATAATGATCTAGTACTAAACTAAGATCATGCATTTGTGTTATAACGCCTTGAGTTGGCTCCAATACCGTAATGAGGTCCCGCGACGACACAAATGCATTGGTGGTAGTTTATAATACATCGTTATTTGATTATTATATAGTGATTCTCATATATAATTTGCTTGATTGATGAGCTATTATATACGTAAATTATTGTTTTACATGTTTTTAAAATGCAAAAGGGTTGGTTCCTAATACCGTAATGAGCTCCCTCGTCGAAACATGCAAGTTCAATATTTTACGAAAACTTATTTAACAATATTAAAGTATGTTGTAAAGAGTGTTTGGGGTTGAACATTTTCTTACAACTTATAGTTTATTTGAACATTTTAGCATTGATTTTAGGGTATTTGACGCTGAGTAAGAACGCTTTATACCTTGTTTGTTTTTTCAAAGAAGAGTTTTTTTCCTCTTTTGTCTGCAGGCGCGCAGACATTATCTTTGAAGACCGTTTGTTTTTTTTCAGACATAAGAGGATATAATCACTTCTTTCCTCTTTCACCAATGCAGACATAATTTAAGTCTTTTTTTCCACTTCTTTCCTCTACACCAATGCAGACATAAGAGGAAAAATGAAAGAAGTACTTCAATAGCACAAAAAACAAACGGTCTTCTTCTTGCAGATGAAAAGCTTAAATGTACCTCTTCTTCTGCAGACATGGTTTGCAGATGAAGAGGTAAAAGCTCTGAAAAAACAAACGACACCTTAGTTTCTTTTGTTCGACAATGAATAAAAGCACTTGAATACAACTTTTCCAAATTTTACCATTCACAAACTGTGATTAGTGTAGCTGTGCAGGAATGTTACTGAATGGGTCAAGTTAAGGGAGGCCGATATAAAATTTTAGAATGACAACGATATAATTCTAACCAATATATTAAAGCATGAAAATCTAGAAAAGTAAAAGAAGAGCCAAATGTCTAATAAATTAAAGAAACACGTGTTTTACACTAAAACAAAGCCTTAATCAATCTTGGTAAGAATTTCAATGACCGTAAGCAACTTAACGATTAGCATTTGACCTCCTTACTACTAATAAAAAAAATACAATACCTTTTTGGTAATTAATTTATGATTCTCGATTGCCAAACAAGTGTTATATGTGAAGGCTATTGATGTAACAGTAACTAAAACATCATGGGAGCATTTGACCAAATAAAGTCTGTAGCTGAACAAGTTTTTCTCAATGTCATATCACCATCTTCAAATCCTTTGTTGTCTCATGAACTAACCTGCAAAAAAAAAAAAAGATATATTCAAAATATTACACAAACTTTATGTTAATGATAAATAAGAAGTGAATAAGTAATTGTGATCATTAATGAAAGAACAAATCAATAAAGCATTCAATACGTTATCAGAAAAAACAGTTCTTTTGATTGGTTTATTCATTTGTTATATTCTTTTTACTCTTGACTCTTGAGTTTCAACAGTTACAATGTTTTTATCCACAAAAACGCAATTGTAGGGGCCGATTGTTCCTATTCTTAAAATATTGGGCTTTTGAGCTATATTATAGTTGACTTATTGGGCTAGTTGAGGGAAGCCTGACACCCACTAGTCCCCTCATTGCCTCCGCCCCTCAGTTCGGTTATGTTCTATTATCTCCAACAGGTCAAATGGGTAACTTTAAAACATCAGCTAAGAAGAGGCGGGTTGAGAATCTCCCCAACTTCATTTTTAATGCATGAGACCTCCCAATAACTTTTTTTTTGATGATTTGTCAATAACTTTTTTTTGGTTGACATATTTGTTAGACAATGAAAACTTGGTAGGAGATATTGTATTATTGATACCACAGTTACATAGAACATACGAAAAACCTTAACGGATCCAAAGCCACAACCGAGCTTGGGCCGTGTAATAATATTTTCCAATCAAAGGCTAATTCGCAAAGAAAAGCTGCAGGGCCAACGCAAAGCATTTAAGAATTATAAAAGAATGAATCTATCTAAGTAATGAGACTACAATGCAAGTAACTAGTTAAAAAAAATTTATTAGCGGGTATTTTTTTTTATATGTATCTAAAAATATTGACTTTAACGGGGCCTATATGTGGTAATGGCACAGGGCCACCGAAATAACTTAAAACTGTACCTGTAAACTGATTTGTATTTGGTCTCTGGAAAGCTTATAAACCAATCCAAGTATTCTGAATAACAAACGAATTAGATGGGTTGTTTGATCGACACAAACGTGATATGTTGAATGCTTCAATCAGAGTTTTGTTTTGAAGCTGCTGTATGCATCTCTTGTCGAGAAAAAAATGGAAAATCTAAGGAGCAAATGCTTTAGCCGATAACGCGGTTTCTAAACAAATAAATATTTTGGTGGTTCAAACTAAAGAGCACAAAGAGCCTTGATGGCAGAGGCGGACCCAGGGTTCACGGAAACCTGATGAATTTTCTCCACTTATTGTAAATTTTGTTAAAAATCATGATTTTTTTTCAAAGTGAACCTCGTTACTTAAAGTCTTGGGTCCGCACATGTTGTTGAGATTGGACCATGAGATGGAAGAAAGTGTGAAACGCTAAACAATAGGGACAGCCATTGACATTGTCGAGTCAACGAGTAGACAACGATAACATAGTAAAGTTGACCAATCATAGCAAAGAGGATCACCACTCAAAGTGCAAGAAGGCCAATGATTGTAGTGGAATTGGCAAGCTAAATGCTTAGTGGTTTTAAATGGTTGACTCTCGAACAAATGTGCCAAGTCAAAGTTGAGTGGTAAAGGCCCAAAGGGAAAGTTGTGTAGACAAAGATATGAGAGTGATGGTGGGTTGGGACAAGAAAAGAAAGTCAGAAGATTAGTTACCAATTTAGAATTTTACTTGTTGTACCGAAATTGATCAAACTGACTAAATTGAAACAACTTGGTTGGGCTGAACGCGTCGGTCGTCTCTTATGACTTGCCAATCAGTTTGAAAAGTATTCAAACCGAATTACTGGCATTGACATTCACTAGAATGGACTTGAGGAGGCCGTTGAGTCTAAACACTGTCCTTCACATACTGTCTTTAATTTGTGACCGGACATGTGAGCCGGTCATAATTGTCGGTTATCAATGTTTTACAAAAGCACTAGCGAAAATCTATTTTAATCACATAAGGAAATTTAAAAGCGGAGCGGATTGGACTCGAGGTTTAGTGTGATGGGTTTATCTTGGACTATCATTTTGTGGAATTTTTTTGGTATAGATTGGTCAAAAGTTGAGATGCAGGTCTTTTACCTTTTAGGTTTGTTGAGTTTATGATATATAAAATACAATAAAACATAAAGACATCAAGAGTACACAGCGGAAGACTTAAAGATTATAACAAATAAATTAATTAACCGAAAAGATAGTAACGTACTTCTGCGAATGTCAAATCCCTCGAGCAAAACAAAACAACCCTCGAGCAAAGCAAAACAAAGAAGTATTTATTGGTGTAAGAATAATGTCTTACAACCACGTTCTTTGTACACACGTAATTAACAAACGAATCAAGCTTGACACTAGATCTAACACAAGTCCTCGTTTAAGCAAAACGAAACCAAACTCCCTTACTTATGGTGTGTTCGGCCGATTATAGGACAAGAGAGAGGAGAGGAGAGATCTAGGGTTAATTCAATACACAAGTGTATGAAACCCTGAGACCTAACCCTCTTTATATACTAGTAGGTAAACTTTGGGAACAAGTTAATGAATTAGGCCTTGGAGAGGCCCCTATGGCCGGCCACTATTGAAAGCCCAAAGCCAAACCCATAACTTTTCCAAGTTTTCCATTTCTAGTCCTTCTCTTTTCATTTAACGGTCGTTAGTCATTTTTCGTTAAATACTTAACGATCGTTAACAGGACTTAATGTGCAATAATTAATCGTAAACATAAACATTAATTATTAACTTTAATTCTCATTCGCTAATGTGTGCAATATCGTAGTCACGAGTTCGAATCCAGACATTCACATGTTTGTAAATATATACATTTCCAACAAACTCCACTTGGATATGTTTACAAAACGTGAAATGACATTGGTTAGCGTCTAGCAACACGTCAATGCCCCGGTACAACTTCGTGTATGGTTTTCTGGAGAAAAACCAAATTTGATGATTCATCATCATATTCATCCTTTTGTTTATAATACCATGTTAATAAGAATATGGATCTTACTCATTTCTTAATTAACTATTTTGTTTCTCGCTTTATATGATTTATTAAGATTACCAATTCTTCTCAACGAAGACCTTGGGTATGGCCATACAAACATCTTAACAATCCTACGAGGGGCCAAGTAGTATTATACTTCAAAATAAATTTGAAGGAAACAAATCCCATTTTGACTATAAGCAGGATTCATAAATTTCGCAACACTTCCGAAAACAACCCTTATAACTACCAGTTACGTGTAGCGTTAGATTGCTTCACAAAAATGCACTACATCCATGACGTATCTCTGGTATCTCAAGTCAGAGGATAAATATCCATGATATACTTAATAACAAAGATCCATAAAGTATTATCATGCGGGTGGGATAAGTCCTATATTCACTTCATTGAATATCATCACGAATTAGTCATGCTACGCATCAATATACTTTCAAGTATATTCTAACTAATACTCTGATTTGTCTTAATTCAATATCATTCCCATGTTATTGATTGACAATGGACTATTTAGAATAACTTAAGTTATTCAAGGATTTAAACATGCAAATATAGGACAACATCATAATAAATGAATAATAAACATAACAAAAATACTTTATTTCATTTCAATAATAATGTTTACAATATCCTTTTATCTAAAATACTTAGTCACAGATGGGCATGAAACTACTAGCTAAACGAAGTCCAAACTTATAAGACAAATGATTAAGTTTTTCACCAGGTAAGGCCTTCGTTAAGCGGATCCGCTAGGTTATCATCTGTGTGAACTTTGAGTAACTCAATTTCACCTATCTCGACTTGCTCTCGAACATAGTGATATTGTCTAGGATAGTGCCTGGTGCCCTTCATGACTCCAGGTTCATGGGCAAAAGTAATTGCAGCTGAATTTTCACAATATACTTTAATAGGATTTTCAATCGACGGCATAACACCAAGCCCGAAACAAACTTCCTTATCCAAACAGCTTCCATGGCAAACCTCGAGGCCGCTATGTACTCACTTTCTGTGCAACATCGCAAGTGTTGCGTTTCTTACTCTTCCAATCCACAACACCTCCATTGATGACAAATATGTAACCCGTTTGAGACTTCGTATCATCTTTGTCACACTTCCAGATGCATCGCAGCAACTCTGAACAGATGCATGCGCTCGCTTCGGATTTCCTCCATACACTATGAACATATCTCTTGTAGCCCTCTTGTAGCCCTAAGGTACTTGAGAATATGCTTGGGTGGGCTCGAGTTGAATTTCACCCGGATTCGTTGATACCGACGGTCAAGTTTTGAGCAAAGCCACATCAGCCTTGTGCATCGTACGCGTACATGATAGATCCTACAGCCGAAGCATAAGGAACTTTCTTCATACTCGCCACCTCTGCAGGTGTTGAAGCACAGCCTTGGCTGCTCAAACCATGATTTACTTGCATTGGCAAAAATCCCTTCTTGGAATTTTGCATTTTGAATCTCTTCAATATTTTATCAATGTAAGCACTTTGGCTTAAACCAATTAGCCGCCTTGATCTATCCCGGTAGATCTTGATTCCAAGGATCTATCTTATGCTTCCCCTAAGTCCTTCATCGAAAAACATTTACCAAGATAGGCTTTCACCTCATTAAGACTTGGTATATGATTTCCTATGATTAATATGTCATCGACATATACGAACAAGGAAAGTAACATGACTCCCACTAGCTTTGTGATATACACATGGCTCATCAAAATTCTGAGTAAATCCGTAACTTTTGATTTCCCCATCGAATCTTTTATTCCATTGCCTTGATGCTTGCTTCACTCCATAAATGGACCTCTTAAGCTTGCATACACGGTTAGGAAATAATGGATTCACAAACCCTTTACTTTGTGCCATATAGATGTCTTCATCTAGACGCCATTCAAAAGCGGTTTTGACATCCATTTGCCAAATCTCATAGTCATAGTGTGCAGCTATAGCTATGAGAATCCTAATAGCTCTTATGTCCGCTACAGGAGAGAAAGTCTCCTCGTAATCAATGCCATAGGTTTGAGTAAAACCTTTAGCCACTAGACGAGCCTTGTAGGTGTGTACATTGCCATCCATGTCAGTTTTCTTCTTGAAGATCCACTTACTTCCAACTATTTTCGCATTGGGAGGAAGGTCAACTTCAATCCAAACTTCATTATCTTTCATGGATTGCATTTCCCCATTCATAGCAATCTTCAATTTATCCTTTTCAAGATCACCATGGCGCCTTTATAGTTGGCGTGTTCATTAAGATCCCCAACCATAATTTCCTCCACCTCTACGTTAAGACATAGACGGTCAGGTGCACGTATAGTCCTTTCGGACCTACGAATGGGAACAACTTCAGAGGAGCACCTAGCTTTCGTGGTTCTTCTTGAAGTTGGCTAGTATTTTCATAAGGTGTTGTATCTTCTTGATCATATTCCAGATCATATACTCTCCCATCGAGTTCTTGAGATATGAGATTCCTTTCAAGGAAATCTCCATACCTAGCCACAAAGACTTTATTTTCAGCTGGGTAGTAAAAGTAGTAACCCATAGTTTCCTTAGGGTATCCTACAAAGATACACTTAACGTGATCGCTTGAGCTTATCAGTGTGTCACGTTTAACAAACGCCTTCACATCCCAGCACCTTTAAGTAAGAAAAGTTGGGAGCTTTTCCCGTCCATATTTCATATGGAGTTTTAACAACCTTCTTTGTTGGAACCATATTCAAAATGCGAATAGCACTTTCAAGGGCATAATCCCAAAAAGTAAAAGGAAGAGTCGTAAGTTCAAACATTGATCGTACCATGTCAAGTAAGGTACGATTTCTCCTTTCAGATACACCATTTTGTTGTGGAGAATAAGGAGATGTGAGTGCCTGGATAATTCCACACTCGCTAAGTAATCTTTGAACTCTTGACTTACATACTCACCACCTCTATCGGATCGAAGAGCTTTAATCTTCTTACCGAGTTGTAATTCTACTTCACTTTTGAAAACCTTAAATGTTTCAAAGACTTCATGTTTATGTTTAAGTAAATAACATAACCATAACGAGAAATCATCCGAAGGTTAAGAAGTAGACAAGCACCTCGCTTTTGACACATGTCTAGTGGACCACACACATCAGTGTGTATTAATCCAAGTAGATCAGAAGCCCTTTCCACTTGTGGTGAAAAAGGTTTCCTTGTCATCTTCCAAGCAATGCAAGATTCGCATTTGTCAAATGATTCATCATTGACCGTTTGTAAAAGCCCATCGTGTTGCAGCTTTTCCATGCGTTTCTTGCCAATATGGGCAAGGCGACAATGCCAAAGATAAGAAGAGTCACAGTTCAACTTGCTCTTCTTATTGCTAATGCTATACAACAAATTATTTCCATTGGATATACAACCATCCATATCAATTTCAAACACACCAAGCATAGGAATTGCATTAAAGTAAAAACATTATTTAAAGAAACTGAAATTCCATAACTGGTAAAAGTGTGCACAAAACCAATATCTTTTAACAAAGAAACTGAAATGACACCCCTAACAATGGAGGGTGCATAATGACAATTATTTAGTTCTAAAATTAAGCCCGAAGGCAACACTAAATCAAAAGTCCCTATGGCTTCGACAGTTGCACGCTTTCCATTTCCAACGTACAAGTATCTTTCTCCACAGGTCGCTTCTTTGCCCCTCTAAGTCCCTCGATGTATTACAAATGTGAGTACCACATCCTCGTATCATATATCCAGAGTTTTGCTTATGAGGAAAAGAAAATAATTCAAACATAAAAATACTTGATGAGCTAGGCACCATCTTATTTTTATTCTGAAGGCACTCATTCAGATAAAAACCGGACAGTTCGCTTCCAGTGACCCGGTGAGTTGCAGTGGTGGCAAGACAAATCCTTCTTAGGATTCTCCTTTTCTTTCCAGGGTTCTTCTTAGGAGCTGGTGGGATGACAACTTGCTTCCCTTTCCTTTTCCTTTCCCTTTCTTATCTGCTTGCGGCTTTGGCTTATTCATTCACCCTACCACCCCAGACATTGCGAAGTACAGCGGAGTGTAGGAGCCTTCTTTGGCAATCTCTTCTCGTAGTCTACAAGCATTGCATGTAACTCATTCACTGTCTTCCCTGTGCAATGCATGTTAAAATTTCAGACAAAATCACCAAACCGATCCGATTAAGGGAGTGATTGATGAGGCCGACACATACATCATTCGAGTAACCACAACCGAGCTTCTCCAATTGGTCCAAGTGATGTTTCATCTCTAGGACGTGGTCGGAGACAGATTTGCCAACCTCTTGCTTGCAACTATGAACCTTTTCAATAAGTTCATACAGTTCAGCTGCCGGTGGCTTCTCAAACATACGTTTGAGTTCATCTAACATGCTCATAGGCGAATAGTGCTCAAATTGTTTTGCAATTGAGCGGACATCCCCAAAGCATTAGACACGCCACATCATTGTGCTTCTCATATTCAACACGATATGCCTCTAATTCAAGAGCAGTTGCCTTGTTGGGAGGAGCATCGGCGAGAGTGTAGTCAAAATTTCAACCCTTTTGGCAACACGAAGGATGATCCTAAGTGAACGATGCCAATTATTGAAATTAGGGCCATCGGCTTGTCCCTTCCAATCATATCTTTGAAAGCGGCACTCGGTAAGCTCATAGTGTTTTCAGATTGAGCCATCTACGAAAAAGTTCAAAACCATAATTAGTATTTTGATAATTTTTCTTTTCAATAAACAATTAAATACCCAAGGTTCATATTCATATAACCAATTAATATTTATTGAAAACTAGGATCCAAATTTTCATAATTTCATTACGCGTTGATCGCTAGTAATGAACCTTATACAAAATGGTAGAGCATTTGCTCAATTGCCAATTTCAATTGCAATTCCTAGATTTATGGGATTTACATATAGCCAATATCAATCGCCATGTAAACATGTTTTATCCCATCTAATGCCTTGAGTTGCCGCTTCACCGCCTAACTCAATTAAGTTGTCCAACTTAAGAAACTGCAAAATCGCCCATGCCCGTTCTCACGACACGTGGACATTTTACCCTTCGATTAAGATCTAAGTCACGTTCTCACGCAAATAGAAAGTAATCTTAGATGTTTCCGTTTCTTGGATGGCATATAACTTAAATTAAAGGGTAATAGTTTTGATGTTAAATCAAATATGTACAAAGATGTCATGCATTCATCTTTGTAGCATAGTTTTTATTAAAACATTTATATCTTGTTTTAATGTATAAACTTTTCATCATCAAACTTTAATTGAGGTATTAGGTTCACCAATCAAGGAATTTAGTGTTAATTATCATCCATTATACCGTACTTTTGCATAAGTGTAAACACTTAGTGTTTCGGATAATTACCACCGAAGTGGCGCAAGGAATTAAAACTAATCCGCCCTTAAGATGAGCTTGCACATTTAATGGCTTACTAAGTAGCTCCACTCGAACTTACAGGCGAGGACGGTGCACGCTAAAGCACAACCTTAGACATCCTTTTCAGGTGACGGTATGCGCACTTCTTTAAACCCCTTTTATTAGTTCATTCTCATGGGTGAGCCGTTCAGTCCATTTGTACCAAAGTCATCAATCAATTAAACGATTATGATTACTAGTCTTAAAAATACATGTTTCACCATTGTTTAGGTCAGTTTATTTTTCTTGTAAAAATACCCTTGTTACACATAACAAACAAGCAAATATTTATAAAAAATAAACAAATAAACAATGAATGCATAACAAATAAAAAGTCATGCATATCAAATAGCCAAATGCAAACGGTTTTGATAAATCCTATTAATAACCAATTCTAGATTTGACAATATGCATATATTTAATTAAGACTTTCACACGTTTTCATCTATGTACAAGGTGAACCACATGCATCGATTCATCGATTGCGCAAGTCAAAATTAAATACATACCACATAGCACATAATTGATTAAATTAATAATTATTGGGGTCTTCCCCAATTTTAGATCTATCAAAAATTAGTGTATATCACTTAAACAAGAAAGACATACAATAAAAGCAGATCCATGATAAAACATGCAGATAATTATCATGGACATAAAATTACACTTAACAATTAATGCAATTAAATCAAAGTTACGCATATACATATAAAGTTGCATGCATCTTAGGGTTTCTAATCCAATTAAAACAATAGTTTACAAAACCCTAATTAGGGCACCATAAAAAAACGCCCCCCATCAAAATTAGGGTTTAGGTTTTGCAAACCCTAGATCTAAGCATACAAATAATAACACATTCATGTTTATTTTAGTTATGTGTTTCAGTAATTAATTACTTGTTATACAAGGCTCGTGATGCCACTGTTGAGTTTATGATATATAAAATACAATAAAACATATAGACATCAAGAGTACAAACTGAAGACTTAAAGATCATAACAAATAAATTAATTAACGAAAGTATGCGTAACGCACTTTCTGCTAATGTCAAATCCTCGAGCAAAGCAAAACAACCCTCGAGCAAAGCAAAACAAAGAAATACTTATTGGTGTAAGAATAATGTCTTACAACCACGTTCTTGTACACACGAATTAACCAAATGAATCAAGCGATTGCTAGATCTAACACAAGTCCTCGTTTAAGCAAAACGAAACCAAACTCCCTTACTTATGGGGTGTTCGGCCGATTATAGGACAAGAGAGAGAGAGAGAGAGATCTAGGGTTAATTCAATGCACAAGTGTATGAAACCCTAGACCCTAACCCTCTTTATATACTAGTAGGTAAACTTTGGGAACAAGTTAATGAATTAGGCCTTTGAGAGGCCCCTATGGCCGGCCACTATTGAAAGCCCAAAGCCAAACCCATAACTTTTCCAAGTTTTCCATTTATAGTCCTTTCTCTTTCTTTTTAACGGTCGTTAGTCATTTTTTTGTTAAATACTTAACGATCGTTAACCGGACTTAATGTGCAATAATTAATCGTAAACATAAACATTAATTATTAACTTTAATTCTCATTCGCTAATGTGTGCAATCCCGTGGTCACGAGTTCGAATCCGGACATTCACATGTTTGTAAATATATACATTTCCAACAAGGTTTATGTAGATTTTTTAGATTTTTTAGGTTTATATTTTCTTGGCTTTTTTAATGTGGGTACAGTTAAGACTTTAGATACTAGTTTGTGTTTTAGTTTGTAGCCTGACTTAATATATTGGTAGTGAGTCATTTGAGTCTTGATTCATGCTTGTTAAATTCGAGATAACATAATTATGTCTTTCTCTTTTCACTAAAACATTTGAATACCACATAAACACTAATATACTCGAATTTAACATAATATTCGGTTTGTTTTAGTTACCTTGGTTGTTTTGCCAGAAAAACCAAACAGCAAAGGTTATTTTTAAACCCCAAACTCTAGAGAACTAAGTTTATAGTGGATGAGTAGAGCCTATAGGCGAAGAGTTGCTTGATAGCTTGAGCGTAGATCATTTTAGCTTTTTAGAGTTCATGTATGTGGGTTTACTTGCTTTTATGCGTTTTAAAACTTTGTATTTTTGTTTAGCTTTATTTCTGTTTTTGCTTGTATGTTTGTATCCCTTAGATTTTTTATGCTTTTTATGCATGTTTTTATTTTTTTTATTTCATATCTTTCTGTATGCTATTGCGTTTTTAATTTTAAATTTGATTATTTTGTGCGTTTTGTTTTTCCTTCTTATATGTTGCCTCTGTGAAGTTTGATCTTATGTGGCCCTAGTCCTATTTTTTTCCCTTTATTTTGGCATGCATGCTTCCTTGTTTCTTTGTTTGTATGCATTTATGTCTTTTCTAGCTTGTATGTTTTTTGTTTTTTATGCTTTCGTTTATGGTTTTGTCTCTCTTTCCTCGCATACACCTTACATATTGTTTGTTGCTTACACACTCACACTTGCCATCTTTTTGGAATCAGTCTCTTTACTCTCAGATAAGGGTATGACTGTCTACATCTCAGCTCTTCCATACCTCGCTCCGACATGATTGAATATTGTTGTTGTTGTGAAACCATTACGTCTTTGATTTGAGTGGCTTCTAAGGTTTTAATCTCCAAATTACCGGATTTTTTTCTACCTGTTCTTATTCATATAGAACACAATCATGACTCAGTTACTCCTCCGTCTCAAATTCTAAGTTATTTTTAGTCGTGTTAAAATAGTTGTACGCTTTCATATTTCAACGAGTTAAAAAACACTTTAGTGGATAAAAATAACATGTCATTGGTAAATAGAGTAGTTAGTGAGAATTTTTTAAACTTGCGCTAATTGAAAATGAATTTATAATTTGAGACGAAGGAGGTATCTAATAAAAAAGATCTAACCGACCTCGCAATGCCTACATTACCTTTTCAATAACGTGCAATTGATCATACATGTGAACCAAGGCGAATGGTCGAATAAATTTGCTTCATTATCAACATATATATAGGCAGGGACGAACCCAGGATTTTTAGAAGGGTGTTGCATGAAAGAAATGACGGGCTAACTAAAGTTACACTGTAAGAAACGAAAATAGAAACAAGTTTTGGGGGTTGCACATACCACAAAAATGGCAGTTATGAAATCTTTTTGCATTTCGTGATCTAAAATCGAGTGTAGCCCGTGCCACACCCGACATACATGTGGGTCCGTCCATGTATATAAGTTTAATTGAAATCTCACTAAGAAAGTAAGAAGAGTGCATCTTTAGTAAAATATTTAAAATAAGAATCAAATATTTTTTCGACACAGAGGAATAATATATCTTGGGGAATAATAAAGCTTTATATATATGCTTAACACGATAATTAGTTAACTGTATAACCATCTAACGGTGGCATGTTCTCTTAACAAATTCCGTGTCACTAGCTGAAGAGACATGGACAAAGTATATCCCCTCCTACACTCACTTAAAGATTTGCCACCATGTTTAAATTCGTTGCTCCTTTTGTATACTTTAATCTTATTAAAATGTATATTTTATTTACTATAAACAAATACTCTATAAAATATTTGACATATATTAAACACTTGTTACTTGCATCTATATACGCTACATATGCCTCAATTGATATTTTCATCATCGACTTTTAAGATGATAAACTATTCTCATGTGAGATGAGATCCATGCAAAACCCATGTTATCCAAAGAACAAATGAGAAGATCTCAACCATCCAACCTTCTTTCATCCAATGGTCCACATTCCATCTGAAAATAACAAGGAGGGGTATATTAGTAAAATCACATATTACAATAAAAGCAAAAAAATATCCCAAATCCTCTCATTTAACATTCCACTTTCTCTCTCATCAAAAAAACCCAAATCCAAATCTGAAACCACACCACGCCGGAATTCGTCACCACCGTCGGAAATCATTAACACCACGCCGGAGAACATTGAAACCACACCGGAATAATGAAACCACCGCCGGATTCATTGAAACCACCGCCGGAATAAAATCAAACCATCACTCTCACCATCACATCAAACAACTCACATCAAACCCCCGCCGCCGGAATCAAACCGTCGGAATCAAATCTATTAAAACCGTCACCATCACATCAAACCGCATCGAATCACCATTGAACCACCACCGATTAACGGAAATAATGCCCCAGAGACTAAACCGATTTAATTGAAGTTCCAGTGGATGAAAATCAAGATAAAGATGATGATGTCAATGAAACCACTGGTAAATTCCTTGATTCAATTCTTGTTGTAAAAATCCCAAATCCCATGGGATTCCAGTGTTTACATGTTTTTAGATTTAAATGTTGTTGTAAAAATCCCAAATCCCATGGGATTCCAGGGTTTACATGTTTTTAGATTCAAAAGTTGTTGTAAAAATGCCAAATCCCATGGGATTCCAGTGGTTTATATGTGTTTAGATTCAATTGTTGTTGGAAAATGCAAAATCCCATGGGATTCAAAGGTGGTTTACATGTGATTAAATTCAATTCTTTTTAAAAAAAGCAAATCCCATGGGATTCAAGTGATTTATATGTGAATCTTATGTGAATCCCATTGGATTTATATGTGAATCCCAGGGATTCAAGATGAAATATAAAGGTCTTCATTGTGAGTCCCATGGGATTTATAACAGAATCTTATGTGAATCCCATGGGATTTATATGTGAATCCAATGGGATTCAACATGAAAATATAAATCCCAAAATATAAATCCCATGGGATTCACATATAAATCCCATGGGATTCACATATAAATCCCATGGGATTCACATTTTTTTAAAATTTTAATCCCTTAATATTTTTCTTTTATATGCAGATTCTATGAGATCACCAAGACCAACTTTATATGAACACACCGAGACACCGGGTGGATCGATATATTGGGAGCCTCATGTGGAAGGAATTGTTGTACAAAGAGGGAAATACTATGATACTATAGAGGAAGCTATAGATATGTATAGTACCTATGCCGGCTTGAGGGAGGGTTTCAAATTAAAAAAGCAGGACAACGATTAACAAAATCTGGAATTGTACAAGCCAATTACATCATGTGTAACAAAGAAGGAGCTCCGAGACATATTAATGTAGACACTTTGGATCCTAAGCACAGCGAGAAACAAAAAAGAAATACAACTCTACATGTAACAGAATCCCATGGGATTCAATACAGAATCCCATGGGATTCAATACAGAATCCCATGTGATTCAATACAGAATCCCATGGGATTCACAATGAATCCTATACTTGTATTTTTCTTATTTTATTGAATATATAGATTGAATATTCAGATGTTTTTTAGATGATTTCCAAAAGAAATTTTATTTTTCTTTGTTATTTATATTCTGTTTAAAAACTTGTGTGGATAATCTGAATGGATCACAATGAATCCCATGGGATTCAATACAGAATCTCATGGGATTCAATAAAGAATCTCATGGGATTCAATACGTAATCTCATGGGATTCACAATGAATTCTATACTTGTATATTCTAACAGTTAACATTGTAAAACTCCATCATAAACTGTTCTAACATTCTCAAAATGATCTACCATCAATGCACATGCACAAGTTCCCATTCACATGATCTCGTCTACCATACCATTAACACCTAACTGGACAATTGTTCTAGCATTCAAAAAAGACGTAACTTCTTCAATGATTACATGCGCTCACGTGCTTCCCTATTCTTTACTGCTTCAAGAATAATAGTCATCTTTTCTTCAGGAGGAAGTTTATCAAATTCCTGTGCTAATTCAAACATCTTCTGTGCATGCTGATTTACCTCGTGCAATAAAATCTTTGTCGCAAACTTGAATCGCAATTGCCTCAACATGTCTAATCTGGCTCGAGACTCGACAACAAGCCCACAATCCCATTTTGCAATAGCTTGACCAGTGTAAGATTCCATATGCAACATTGCGAAAATACCGCAATCTCGGAAATTATTCTTCGTCCTCCACTTGAGAGTTGCGACCTTTGGCTTGGCTTTAGCAATACTAGCATGCTTTATGTGACCATACAGCCTTCGGATGTTTGGCAAACAACTTTTGCTACAATATTGATTAAAAAAAAAAGAACATAAATATCTAGAATTATAGGAAAATGTAAATTGGTACTAAGCATGGGATTCTGTATGAGTACTATAGGATTCATTGTGAATCTTATAGGATTCATTGTGAATCCTATAGGATTCAGTTGAATCCCATGGGATTATGTATGAACTACAAAACAACGAAAAGTATTCTATGAATCACATAGGATTCTCAGATGAATCCTATAGGATTCATTGTGAATCCTATAGGATTCTGTATGAATCACATTCTCCTTCTCCTTCTCAATCTCACATGCAACACTCTCAGACATTCTCCTTCACCTTCTCCTTCTCCTTCTCCTTCTCTTTATGCTTCTCCTTCTCCTTCTCATTCTTCAGTACAACACTCAAGACATTCTCATTAGCCAAATCGAAACAACAAGAATAATACTACGAGAATCATCCGGCACATTATTCATCTCCTGAACAACACTCGCCTTTCCCTGAACACCCGACACAATCTCATTCTCCTTAACAACACACGCCAACTTAGCAACATCAACAATCGATGTTTTCTTCGCCTTTCCCCGAACAACCTTATTCCCTTGTTTATTCGCCTTAATATCATCATAAGGATTCCACCGACCCAACGTTTCTGATAAAAGAGTAATATTAGTTTTGAGACAAATATTAGATATAAGCAACTAACAACAACACAATCTCATCAATCACAAAGTCCTAACACTAACAAACAATACGTAAAAATACGAACTATAAATCGATTCCTAAAAGCTAATACAAACACTCATTCTATGTGAATCCCATGGGATTCAGTGATAATCCCATAGGATTAATCTTACACAAACTGACAATTCCATTTGCTTATCTTCTTATGTCTATCACATCCAAAAAATAAGCAAAAACTATAAAACTTATTTCAATTTGAGAAAAGCATAACAACTAACTATAATCCATCACAAAATTTCAATCACTGAAACCTATAATCCTATAACCTAGTTACTGCATAGATCTCACCTCTTAACACAAACTATAATCCATCACAAATTTCAATCACAAAATAAGCTACTGATGTTAATTAAGCAAAAAATAATTAAAAAATGAATTTCGAGACTTACTTTTATCAGAAACGTTAGATGAACGAGGTTTTGACACTGAATCGCCTTTAGATAGGGCTATTTCATCTCGAATATCCATTTAAAATGAGTAATTACGGTTTCACTGTGGATTTGGAGGTGGTTTGATGGCGGTTTGGGGGTGGATTTGGTGGTTTGGTGGCGTTGGGTTTCATTGTATTTGGGGATCAATATCGGAGGTGAGAGAGTGAGTGAATCGTGTGTGTGTAATTTCACGTTTTGTGTTTTGGTATAATGAGAATATGAAATTACAAAAATGACCCTTTTAGTATAATTTTAGTTTCAAATGTAAATTAATCTAATCCATTGGATTCAAATGGATGGATGGTTTAGATCTAACCACTGACGAAGCTTCATAGGGGCAGGGATGGGCCCTGGCCCCCCCAAAATTTATCATGCTTTATGTATTTTGTAACTAAGTTTATGCTAAAAAATTTCGTTTTGATAATATGGCCCCCCTGAAATTGGAAATTGATATTTCAGCCCCCCCAACAATTTGGTTCAAGCTTCGTCACTGGATCTAACCATTTGTTCTTTAGATAAAACTTGTTCCGTATGGAACTTTTCTCATTCTGATGTTGTTAGGGCATTAGGCAAAAGACAAGTCTTGATGCAGGGACGTAATATACGTACAAAAGTCTAAAGATAACTAAACATGACGTTAAGAAGATATATCGTACTAGCTATTGAAACATAAAATTAAACACATGAAGTAGTATTGTAACAATTTAACTTTACGTTTTATTTGAAATCATTGTCACTATCGGCTTCAAGTTAAAACCAATATTTAGACCATCAAAGCATACTCCGTAGTTCGTTAACAATTTTTGCTTGGAGTGAAATTTGAATCTACAATTATTTAAGAGATTATAAATTTTGAAACCTATAAAACTTTAAGACACTATTCCTAAACGACTTTGGATCTTTATATCTTGGTATATGAAATTTCAAAATACTCCATAAGTTTTTTCTAACATTATCTTTTATCAATATCTTGTTGCTTATGGCTACTAAATTTGTTAAAAATAAAATAAAATTATACGGAGTAATTACTAGACTACATTGCTTTTCCCGAAAGAAAAAAGACATTGTAGTTTAAAAGGTGTATCGACATTCTTGTGTAATACAAGACTTTTTCACAACCATCATGATAGCAATGCCATGATGGTATAACCTGCACCGCAAACTTACATTTGATATGTTAACGGCATCTTTGGAAGATACGTTATAACTTTAATCTCAACTTTTGACTGTTGAGGTAAAAATATGTCTTCACCTTAACAAGCGATAATCCTTTGGCTGACTCTTCGTCCAGCTCTCCGGATCAGGACCTTTCGGATCTGTTAACACAAGAACAACACGCGTTAGCCTCGCCTAGGGTTTTATCCATAGACCAAGCTCCGGCGTGAGAATGAGAATATGATATGTCAGAGTTATTGTGTGTGAAAGTAGGGTAAAGAGAGTTGACCTTTAATGCAGTAATTTCTCTCCTTTTATAGATGAGAAGTCTTGTCCTTACCTGAGGGTCACGTGGGGGTGAAAGTGACTCTTTCGGGCGGGAGGTTGACTTGCTCTATTTGGCTTCTGCCTGTGTTAGGTCAGGGATTCTGACTTGAGATTCTTTTCCTTTTATAATTGGTGACGCAATCTAGCCGTTGTGCCGGAGGGTTGTGTCAAACCCTTCGGCATATGTTGTCTGGGGCTGTCGCGGCCTGCCTGGTCTTGTTCGTTGGGTGCTTGTCCGAATGGTTTGGTCCTTTCACCTTGATATTTTGGGTACATACGCCAACATGTCCCCCCCAGTATCATGTTAATGTATCCATTTCATAATATTAAGTGGTTCCGAACGGTTTTTGGAATGGTGCCAAAATTAATAAATGTTCGTACGTGACGGAGACCGACTTTTTAATGGCGCGTAGGATTTCACCACGTCGCAGTACGCAAATGTTTTGTGCGGTGATTATGTTGACACGCCACCACCGACACGGACGGGACGTTTCACCTATCCTCCTTTTCGCCTATAAATAGCGTTGTCACTTTCATTTTTACTATCGTAAAAATTTCTGCACATACACGTTTTTTGCGTTTTTCTGCCGAACGGTTTTTGTGTCCTTCGTCTACTGTCCAGGTACATTCTAGTTTTCCTTGCATTTAAACTTAGGCTATTTCCATTCCCTTCCGGTTATCATGTCGAACGCTCGACTCAGCTTTCGATCATGACTCGGACCTCGCTTCGAAGGTCCGTCGATCCAAGCCTAAATTTGATTTAGATAAATACACCTCAAACATGACCGAAGCGGGGTTACAATGGGCAATAGATAGTTTTGGGATTCCCCTTGACCTCCATCCGAGGCTCCCACCGCCCGGTTTTACCCTTGTCCGAATGGTTTGGTCCTTTCACCTTGATATTTTGGGTACATACGCCAACATGTCCCCCCCAGTATCATGTTAATGTATCCATTTCATAATATTAAGTGGTTCCGAACGGTTTTTTTTTTTTTTTTTTTTTTTTGGAATGGTGCCAAAATTAATAAATGTTCGTACGTGACGAGGCACTGACTTTTTTACTGCGCCGTAGGATTTCACCACGTCGCAGCTGACGCGTTTTGTGCGGTGATTATGTTGACACGTCACCGTCTGACACGACGGGATGTTTCACCTATCCTCCTTTTCGCCTATAAATAGCGTTGTCACTTTCATTTTTACTACCGTAAAAATTTCTGCACATACACGTTCTCTGCGTTTTTCGGCCGACGGTTTTTGTGTCCTTCGTCTACTGTCCAGGTACATTCTAGTTTTCCTTGCATTTAAACTTAGGCTATTTCCATTCCCTTCCGGTTATCATGTCAGAACCGTTCGACTCAGCTTTCGATCATGACTCCGGACCTGCTTCCGAAGGTCCGTCGCATCCGAAGCCTAAATTTGATTTAGATAAATACACCTCAAACATGACCGAAGCGGGGTTACAATGGGCAATAGATAGTTTTGGGATTCCCCTTGACCTCCATCCGAGGCTCCCACCACCCGGTTTTACCATGGGAACTTTAGGAGATGACGCGATAGGGTTATATTTGGAGTACTTTATGGAAGGGGGTATTTAGCGTCCGTTCTCCACCTTTCTTTTAGACGTTCTGCATTACTATAAGGTTCACATTTCGCAGCTAGCGCCGTTAGGTTTACATAGGGTTACTCTTTTTGAAGTATATAGCCGTAGCCTTCATGTCATTCCTACAACCTCCCTTTTTCGTGCTTTTTATAAGTTACATAAACAAGGGCAATGGTTCACTTTCGCTAAGAGGGAGGGTAAAAATCGCCGGGTCTGCTTTAGGGAGATTTTGTCTGGGGTTAAAGGTTGGAAGCGTATGTTCTTTTTGATTGACCGTCGAGCCATCCCTTTTGCTATGCCGTGGAGGCATCCAGATTCGGATGTTTCGGACCCTTGACCTTCTGGGGAGTTTTCCGTACAGGATGCTGATAAGTTGTCTGCCAGCATTATCGATTTGATAAAGATTCCGCCTGGCTTTTAGTATGCCGTTGGGTTGTCAGCTAATTGGAAATATCCTGGTTTCTGGGTGGCTCTGAAGGATGCCGAGGGGAATGGTACTTAGCCTGTGTTCTATCTACTTAGTTAGGAATTTGCGTTTCTTATGGGCTTATAGTTTATCTTGTTTGTGTTGACCATGTCTGACTACCTGATTAAGCCGAAGTACCGAAAAGGGGGCGTCCATGACCCAAGGGGATCGCTCTGAGCCGGGGCAAGCTCACATCATTCACGTGACCATTCCGAGTGTTACTGGCACTCCGGTTCCGCCCAATTCTGATGCAATGAAAAGGGTTGAGGTGGCCGATCCGAAAGTTTTGGAGGCCAAGGAGAAGAAGAGGAAAGCTGCTGAGGCCCGAGCTGGAGGGTTAAAGCCCCGAAAGCGCCCTGCCGGAGAGGATGGTTCTGGCCAACCTCAAAGGAGAAGAAATAAGAGTCCACCTCCGGTTGTCAATGTGGAGTCAACTACAAATCCCACACCGTTGAATGCCATACCCCTTGGAGATTCTCTTCCGAATGACCCCAACATTGTCGAAAAGGAAAATCCAGAGGGTCATTCCAACAACAATCTGGATGTTGCGAATGCTGAGGAGAATCCTTTCAAGGAGCGGCCAGTGGGTCACGACGGGGATCACGAAGTGTCCCGTGTTGTTGAGCGTACCGGATCCCCAGGAGGCCAGTAAGTCTTTCGTATTTCTCGCTTCATTCCTTTTTTACTTGTGCTTGTTTTTTGTATATTTCAGTAAGTCTTCATTTGTTTTTCCGTAGGGGTTTCTTCTCCTCCTCTTCAGCATCAGGAAGGTAGGGACGATGTCGAAGAAGGGAAATCCTCGTCAAGCGCAACTAATGTGTCGGGGTGGTCTATCAAAAAAGACGAGAGGGTCAAAGGATATGACATGTACCGGGATCTGCTTGTTCATCTGCCTCCGCCAGCCGAAGAGACTTATTTGCAGGGCCTGACCGATACTGAAGCGGTTCAAAGGTCATGGTGCATTCTGGCCAGGCGAAGTCTTGCCCTTACTGACGTGCTTGTTCGCTTCGAAAACCTTGGCAATAAGCATAAGGAGTTGGTCGAGGAGCACAACGGGTGCGAAAAAACTGCTAAGGACAACTTTGATTATTTGGGTAAAGTGATGGAGCAGTTGAAGACAGTTAAAGATGAGCATGTTGAGTGCTCCGGTCGGGAAGGGGGTCTGAAGAGGCAGCTTCGCACTTTGGAGGCCGAGAAAGCCGAGTGGTTGAAATTGTCCGCCTCGCAGAACGAAAAGATTTTGGGTTTAGAAAAAGAACTGATAGAGGTTAAGGGTGCCCTAAAAAATGAGGAAGAAGAAAATGAAGTTCTTCGGAAAGAACGTACGGAGATGGTGGTGACCGCGGGGCATCTGGAGATTACCCGATCTAAGCTTGTGAAAGAGTTTATTCCTGCGGTTGTAACCCGTCTTCTTGGAAGTCGTGAATACAAGGCTTCTCTGGCCGTCCCGTTTAGCTTGTGTGGGATATCCGGATGGTTGGATGGGGTGGGTATTGATCGTTTAAAAGAAGAGGTTAAGAAAATCCTGGATAATACGGAGGATTTGGACATGGAAGCTCCTGCTAAGTACTTAGCTGCTTTTAATGACCTTTTTGTGAAGCGGTATCCATATGTGGATAAAGTTCGTAATGCTTGCCACCGACCGATGGAAGAAGTCATGACCCTTATGCCGGACCCAGCTCTAGTACGTCTTTCGGGCGAAGTTGTTGGGGGACATGTTGAAGGAGGAAAAGATGGCGGTGCGGCTGGGACGAGTGTCGGAGGGAAGAAAAATGATGTTCCGCCCGTTGTTGAAGCTTGATTTCTTCTGCATTCTTGTATTTGTCATCTGCATTGTATTATGGATGGGGATTTTTGTAATGGTGGGATGGGTTTAATTATGACGGGGTAATTTTGTGTTTGGAACCTAAGACATTATGGTTGTTATTGGAACATTCTTAATATATTCTTATGGCTTGCTTGTTCCTATTTTTCTTGCTTTGTTTATGCTATGCCTCCTTTTTGCATGTAATGCTTCAGTATGTGCGCCATTTGGCCTGGCCCTTCGGCCGCCTTTTGAGGGTATGATCCGCTCAATTTTTGTGCTTCGGAAACCCTTTTTTGGGTATGAACCGTTCGGGTTTTGTGCCCTGGCAGCCTTTTTATTTATGTGAACCATTTGGTGTTAGACCTCGGAAATCCTTTTTGGGGTATGACAGTTTGATTTTATACCTCGGCAACCCTTTTTTGAGTATGAACCGTTTGGTTTTTATTTACGGCAACCCTTTTTGGGTATGAACCGTCTTTGAACACTGACCATTTTTCCATGGAGGTCGTGAGCCTGTCAGGGGGGTCATTTGAGAATTATGTTCAGTAAACAATTATAGGGAAAATTGCTCCCCCGTCGTCCGGGGAGCTATATTTGTGATTAATAAATATAAGGTTTGTAATGACAGGTGGCCCTTAGGCTTAGGTTTACAAGACTTTTAAACTACAAGAAACATCTTCTCAGATTTGTTGCGTTCCAGGTGCGGGGCACTGGTATGTGCTAAAACACATACCTTTTTGTTATCAAAATAGACCCAAAATAACCAAGAAAAAGCCGTTTATTGCTAATATTTGTGGTTTTCTTGAGTTTGTGCTTGTGCGAGGAATGCGGATATGTAAAACACGCAAAAGGTACCAAATCACGTAAATCCGAGCACAAGAGATCAAGAGAGCTTAAGCCGAGCCGAAGGTCAATTATGCATTTATGAAGATTTCTAATCTCTGAGGATGATTTGTGAAGATTTGATCAAAGTTTGAAGAAATGTCGAAATAGTCCCCTGAACTTTTAGCAAATGACAGAAATGGCCCTTGAGAATCAAAAGTTGCAATTTCAGCCTTGGTTTATTTGAAGTATGACAAAATCAGTCCTTGGAAGATAATTTCAGATTCACATGTTTGGTCCCCGGATTTTCGGATTTACAACTTGGGTCCTTATGGTAGCCTTTATCATTTGTCTAGTCCATATATATATCCAATATCCAATCCTAATATCCTAAGTCCAAAAACACTAAACCATGGCCCAACAACTTACTATCCAATCCAGTTAACTATACCCGGCCACCCT
The DNA here is from genome assembly GCA_910596185.1 of Chrysanthemum makinoi. Taxonomy (NCBI): domain Eukaryota; kingdom Viridiplantae; phylum Streptophyta; class Magnoliopsida; order Asterales; family Asteraceae; genus Chrysanthemum; species Chrysanthemum makinoi. The sequence continues at coordinate 128,844,975 of OU343224.1, read as the reverse complement.
TTTGTATTAAACCGAACCCACTTACGATCATATAACCCAAGTCAAACATAGAACCCGGTCAACCATATTTGAGTTATTATAAAATAACCAAACGCGCCTTTACCCTGCTTCTTCTTCCCAAACCAAACACACCCATTTACCCACTTTACCCAATTACCATTTACCCAACAAACATCGTACTAAGCATCTTCCCCATCTTCTAGAAGCTCGACATGTCGGATAAGCTTACCCTCGTGGCCAAATGGAAGAATTTGATTGGGATAACCCTTAACACCTCATGAAAGGAATTGGTGCTTTTTGATTGGTGCTATGACAAAGGATTGAAATAGTGGCTGTGGATGGCCTTCTAGGCGCTTCAAAAAGGATCCCAAGACCTCATTGTGGCTATAAAAAGACCTCTTGGCTCCCATTGTATCTCGTCCAATTCCTTAGGCATTAGAGGAATTTTGACCTTGTCATTTCCTGTCATTTACTGTTTTAATAGCTTAGCCAAGTTTCTTTTCATTTTAATGCTCTTGTAATGTCACTTTATTAATCAAGTTTTCTTTCATTAATCCATTGTCAATTCGAGTTTTATGCAATCTAGCTTCAAATCAATCAATCAAAAAGTTGTTTTCTTGTTTGTTTAAGCTCATATAAGCTTTACTAAGCTTATATGAGTCTCATGGTATCTTAACTGTTCTTAAATTTCAAGTATTGGTGAAAGTCAACAAAAGTCAACTCGGGTTAAAATTTGAGAGTCAAATCAAGTTTGGTAAATTTCTGGTGTTAATCTGTTTTATGGTTAAGTTTAATAGTAGATTACTCATTTTAATTCAGTCAAAATCGAATTTCATCAGTTTTTCTAAGTTAAGTTTTAGTTAGTGCTTGCTAAAGGAGTGTTTGGGATTGAGTAAATGTTAAGGTTTTATTGGTTTTTGTTACTCAAATCTTAGATCCCTATATGTTTAAGCTGTTTTTGAAAGTACCTCACTCAAGTTTTCAAATGGTCAAGTTTGTATTTGTTGTTTGAGGATTATTTTTAAAAGTTCCTATGTCCATTTCTTATTCTGTCATCAGTGGTCTATTTCCACTATCAGGTTAAGGTTCCTTCCAGGTTAGAAGTTTGCTTGAGTACCTTTCACTGTTATTAGCACATTCATGTTACCCATTTTCAGTTTGTTAGGCATTTACTTGATGTAATGGAGCTTAATATGTAAGATCAAATTTGCTACTTATAACTGTTTTGAACTACTTCTGTTTGCATCTTTTGAGACTGCTTATCTGTTCTGTCTTCTATCCTACTGGTTTGATCTAAGCTTCTATGAGTAGATTTTAGTGCAGTCTATATCTGAGTAAGACCTCTAGTTCTTATGTTTTAGCTTATTTTTGGCCTGCAATAAGCATTTTATGCCCAACTGTTTGCTGCAACAGCGGCCTTGTATTCCATTTATGACATTTTGTTTGGCTCTTTAACTTCTTCATTAATAGTCCTCATAAGCTGTAATTTTGGATATAGAATCTCTGCTAGGTGGGCTTGAGATCTCTACTTTTAGTTTTCACTTGACTTCTTGAATAAGTCATGTTGAATTTAAACAGGGGGACGGTTTTCGATTTTGCTTATTGGCGGTTAGTCTAAATCATAGGTAGTATGCTTATTAGGTGTTAGGAGTAGCTTTAATTAGTTGATTTAAAGTAGTTATAGTATAAAATAGCTTCTGTAGTAGTTTGGTGCATTATAGAGCTTATTTGCTTATTGAGAGTCTTCATCTCTACATCGGTTTACAATGCAGACTTCATTTCTTGCACTGTAGCCCATGTTTTTATATTTTTTATAGCTTTAGAATATAATTTTAGAATTTTCCTGAAGTTTTCATAATTTTTAGTCACTGTTCACTATTTTTCTTTATTAAAAACAGTTTTTAATCATATTTAATTAGCTTTAATTGCAATTAATTGAGAAAAAGTTCCAAAAATTAATTTTTCAATTTTAATAGATTAAGATAAATATAAAAAGCATAAAAAAGATTTTTCCTTATTTTTCTCCTTTTATTTGGTATTTTTAACAATTTAAATTAGATTTAAATAGATTTAAATTCATAGAAAATAGGAAATTAATCAGAAAATTACAAAAATAGTTTTGAAAAGTCTTTTGTGTTATTTTATATTTTTGAAAAGTGATTCCATATTTTTCCCTTTCTTTTTCATAATTTTTAGATAATTAGTTTTATTTTAAAAGTTAATAATTAGTTTTTAATTTTAATAAAATCAAGAAAAATCCTAAAAAATAGTTTTAATTCATTTATAGTTTTCTCATATCATTTTTAGAGTAAAAGTAATTTTAGATTATTTTTAGGATTTAGAATAGACGTAGTTGCATTTTTATTACGTTTTAGTATAAATCGCGTATTTAGGATTTCCCGTAGTGTAATTTCCCTTTTATGCTTCCCTTGCCCCGTAGTTTAGAAAACTTCATTTTATCCCCTTCTCTTATTCAAACCCCGACATCGAGGCGTGAGTTGGAAATTCCATTCAACCTCGTTGAACGATCTGCGGTTTCAAACCTAACTGCGTTTGAGTTACCCAGTATACTACACACTTCTCATCTATTATTGATCAGTGTCCGAACCGTTTTAAGTTTCTTACGGTTAGTCATTCACAAGTGGCTAGCTTGTGTGAGTAAGCTTGACGTTTCGACAGTTTGTAGCTTGTAAGATCCATTCTCGTATGCTTCGGTGATGAGGTACGGGCCCTCCCAGTTCGGCCCTAATTTTCCCAGGCTTTCTTGCCTGCTTGCCTCGTTCTTTCGATAAACGAAATCTCCGACTCTGAAATTTTCTGCCCTTACCCTTCGGTTGTAGTATTGTTCGACCTTCTTCTTGTACCTGGATTCTTCCACCGCTGCTGACTCCCTTCTTTCTTGTAGCAAATCTAGATTTAGGCAGATTTCTTCTTCGCTTCCTTCCTCCTTTATCATCATTGTCCGGAAGGTCGGCATCCCTATTTCCGCCGGGATTACTGCTTCGCTCCCATATGTCAAGCTGAACGGGGTTTCACCATTGCTTGTCTTGAGAGATGTTCGGTGAGCCCATAGCACATTTGGTAGTTCGTCCACCCATTCATCTCTGCTTTTTCCCAGCCTTGTCTTGAAACCATGCATCAGACTTTTGTTTGCCCTTTCTACTAGACCGTTGGCTTGGGGGTGGGCTACCGCGGTGTTTATCTGTTTTATGTTTAGCTTTTCACACCAGCTCTTGAAGGGGTCATGGATGAAATTGCTACCGTTGTCCGTTACAATTATGTGTGGCAGGCCGAAGCGACATACGTTGTTTTCCCACACGAATGTATGACTTCCTTTCCCGTATTTCTTGCTAACGGCTTGGCCTCCATCCGTTTTGTAAAGTAGTCGATGGCCATGATGACATACTTTACTTTTCCAGGGGCTTCGGGGAGAGGGCCCAGCACATCCATTCCCCACTGAAAAAAGGGCCATGGTGACATGATGGAGGTCATGAGAGTTTTTGGTAACTTTGGTACCGGAGCGTGTATCTGGCAGGATTCACATTTCTGAATGACTTCTCTAGTATCCCTATGCATTGTCGGCCAGTAATAACCATGTCTTATCAACTTCGTTACCACGGATCTTGGGCCCGAATGCATTCCGCATGCTTCCTCATGCACCTCCCTTACCACGTAATTGGCCTGCAGCGGGCCCACACACCTTAACATTGGGCCTAGGTATGATTTCTTGAATAATACCCGTCTTCCATTGTATAGTGATTGATATCATCCGAAGGGCTCTTGGTTCATTTTCATCATCCGGCCATTTTCCTTCGGTGATGCACCGGATGATTGGAGACATCTAGTTCTCTTCTTCTTCCTCCACTATTGCTCCGATGACTTCTTCTTCTGTTGAAGGTGTTTCCAATACTTCCACGAGTATTTCCTTGGTTAAATGGTCGAAAGCAACCGATTCTAGTTTGCTTAACACGTCGGCCTTCTGGTTTTGTGCTCTGGGAATGTTCTGTATTCTGAACCGCTTGAAACATCCAATGTACTCCTCTGCTTTAGCCAAATACTTCTCCATGCTCTCCTTGTAAGTGGTGAACTCTCCGTTGATTTGGCTTGATACCATATTTGAGTCTACTTTAGCATTCAAAACTTGGATTTTCATATCTTTGGCGATTCTTAGACCGGCTAACAATGCTTCGTATTCTGCCTCATTGTTGGTGCTGGGGAAGTTTAGCCGAAGAGCATAAGTATATTCCGTTTGATTCGGGCTGATTAGTACTAGACCTGCTCCGGCGCTTTTTTTGTTGGATGCCCCGTCGGTGAATAATGTCCATTCCTCCTCACCCGTGGAGATATCACATATCTCCTTGTTCTTTCCTCGGTTTCTACTCTCCTTGCCAACTGGTATCTCATTTATGAAGTCTGCCAAGACTTGGCCTTTGACCGCTTGTCTTGGGATATAGGTAATTTTGTATGCTCCCAACTCCACTGCATACTTCATCAGCTTTCCTGAGGATTCAGGTTTGTTCAACACATCCCTAATAGGCTGATCTGTGATTACCTTGATCGGGTGGGCTTCAAAGTACCTTCTGAGTCTTTTGGAACAGTGTAACAGAGCCAAAGCCAATTTCTCTAGGGGAGCATAATTCCGCTCGGCCTCATGCAACGTTCTACTAACATAGTGCACCGGCATTTGCTTTCCTTTCCTTTCCACTATTAGTACGATGCTTATGGCTTCCTCGGCCGCCGCTAAATACACGAATAGGTCCTCTTCTGCCACCGGGGCGGTGAGACTGGGCAACTCTAAAATTATACGTTTCATTTTTTGAAACGCCTTTTCGGCTTGCTCGCTCCACCAGTATTCGCTTTGGTTTTCTTTTGTTATGTTCTTTAACGTATTGAAAAATGGTAAAGCTTTTTCTGCAGATCGTGAAAGGAACCTGTTCATGGCGGTTAATTTCCCACTAAGGCTCTGCATCTCCTTCAGGGTTTTGGGTGATTGCATGTCGGCTATCGCCTTTGTTTTCTTGGGATTTGCCCTTATCCCTTCGGACGTCACCACATACCCGAGAAACTTTCCCTCTTCAACTCCAAACGAACATTTTTTGGGATTAAATTTCATATTGATCCCCCGGAGGTTATCGAATGTTTCCGCCATGTCCGCTACTAACTCCATTTCACTCCTGCTCTTGATTACCATGTCGTCTACCTACACTTCCAAATTCCTGCCAATTTGTCTTTTGAATGTGGAGTCGACCAGCCTTTGATACGTTGCCCGGTTTCTCGGACCGAAGGGCATTTTGGTATAACAAAAGGTACCGTGTTCCGTGTAAAAAGCTGTTTTCTCTTCGTCTTCTTTTGCCATTTGTACTTGATGGTATCCTTTATATGCATCGGGAAAACATTTGTACTTATATCCCATAACGGACTCAATCTTCCAGTCAATCTCCGGGAGGGGGTAGTAGTCTTTTGGACAGGACGCATTGATGCTTTTGAAGTCCATGCACATTCTCCATGTTCCATCCCGATTTTTTACCAGTACTGGGTTGGAAATCCATGTGGGGTATTTTACCGACCGGACTATCCCTGCCTTCAACCATTCTTCTACTTCGGTGTTGATTGCTTGATTTTTGTCAGCTGATGAGGTTCTTTTTTTTGGAAGATCGGCCTGTCGTGCACATTGACGTTTAACTTGTGTTCCATGATTCGCCGAGGGACCCCTGTCATGTCGGCCAGTTGCCATGCGAACACGTCTTTGTTATTTTTCAGTAAATTGATCAGTTGCCTCCTACATTCCTCGGAAAAGTTGCATCCAATGGTGACCAGCTGTTGAGGGAATTCTGGGTTGATCATTACTTCTTCCGTCTGTCCGCGGAGTTCGTCTACTTCTGCGGTGTGTTCTAGTTTCTTACTTTTTGACCTTCCTCCAGGAACTGTTTTTCTAACCTTCTACATTCATAAATTATGACCGATTTGGTGACGAGGATGGCGATTCCCCTCGGTGTTGGGAATTTCATCATAGAATGAATGGTGGAGGGGATTGCCCTCAGTTCTCTGATGCTTGATCGTCCTAGTATGATGTTGTAGGGAGAGAGGGATCTTATCACCGCGAATGTCATCACTGTTCGGCGAAATAAACCATCATTTCCAAAACAAACATTCAGATCGATTTTTCCTAGAGGCTTGATTGCTTCGCCTGAGAACCCTACCAGTGGTGTGTTTGTTTCTCTCAATTTTGCTTTGATCGATGGGCACAAATTTTGAAAGCAGTGCTCGTACATCACCTCTACCGCTGCTCCTTGATCGACGTAAATTCTTCTGACTGTGTACCCTTCGACATCTACTTCGACTATCAACGGTTCTTCGGATACATCTCCGGGTAGCACTAGAGGGAAAGCTATGGGAATGTTCATCCAATCCTCCTCTTGGTTGGTGGCCTTTCTTTTTCTGTCCTTTCCTCCGCCATACACCATGTTGATAATCCTTCCTCTTTCGGGTTGATTATCTCTTGGGGGATTCCTACCTCTTTGACTAACGTCGTTTAGGAGGTGGTCTAATTTGCCCGTCTCCAAGGCTATCTTTAGTTGCTCCTTGAGGTGGTAACAATCGTTGGTGAGGTGGCCTTTCTCGCCATGGTAATCGCAGAATTTGTCCAAGTTTTCCCTTCTTGGTGCTCCCCTCAGAGGTGGGGGAGGTGGTAACTTCAACTGGAGCTCTGTTGCTAAGATTTCTTTCGGCGGTTTCGTGAGGAGATTCAGGTCTATTGGGCGAGTATCACTTCTATAATTGTTTCTTCTATATTCATTTCGGTGACCATCTGATCTTGCCGGGTAGAAAGGGGTGTATTGGCCGCGAGGTCGGTGCTCCACTCTTCGGTCTCCTCTCCGTCTGTCTGGGTAATTTGAGGTCTGGGGTGGTCGGTCCTGGTGTTGTGCAGCAGCATATGATCTTCGGTTCAGTTCTCCTCTAGGGAGCTCCGTTGTGTTGTAGGCCTCTTCGGAGCGCACGAAGTCATCCACCCTATTCATCATCTCAGTCACGGTTTTTGGGATCTTGTCTGAGAAACGCTTTACCAACTCCTGGCATTTGCTCCCATTTATGAAAGATGATATTTGCATGACTTTCGACACTCCCGGGATGTAACTAGCCTCATCTGTACATCTCTCCTTGAATTCTGGTAGCGTTTCGTTGGCTTTCCGTACGATTTTTGTGATTTCCATCGGATCCGAGACACTTCCTCACGAGGCGAATCTTTCAAGGAAACCTCCGGAGTTCCTCCCTTAACCGCTATGCTTCCGTTGGGCAAGCGATCAACCGGCTCTCTAGCCGACCCGGTCAATGTTTGATGAAACATCCCAAAGACCATACCGCATTTACCACCCACCGTGATTAGTCGCCCGAAACGTGTGATGTGATCGCCTCGGATCCGTGGATCCATCGAGATTCGTGAGTCTGATATTCTTAGGTAGCTCGTGTTTCGGACCTGCGAATTCTATGATTCGTCGGGTGAACGGACATCTGGGGGCGTCCTTGTAGGGTTTTTGCAGGCCTTCTTCTTCGACCCCTTTCCCTTTCGGATCTTTTCCTTTTTCCACCTCCTTGGTCGGTTCCTCGGTTTCATCCCCAAAGTCGATCCGTATAGGCTTTAAAGGGCTGTTTCCTTTGGTGTTGTGTTATTTTATCACGGCTTTTAGTGATATGATTTGGCTTAGTATTTGTTCTTCTAGGTCGGGAGGGTTGTCTCCGGACGGTGTTTCGGTTGAGGGACCCGTCATTTACTAGTTTCAGTAGTTAGAATAACGGACCCACGGATGGCGCCAATTTGTTGAGGTAAAAATATGTCTTCACCTTAACAAGCAATAATCCTTCGGCTGACTCTTCGTCCAGCTCTCCGGATCAGGACCCTTCGTATTTGTTAACACAAGAACAACACGCGTTAGCCTCGCCTAGGGTTTTATCCCTAGACCAAGCTCCGGCGTGAGAATGAGAATATGATATGTCAGAGTTATTGTGTGTGAAAGTAGGGTAAAGAGAGTTGACCTTTAATGCAGTAATTTCTCTCATTTTATAGATGAGAAGTCTTGTCCTTACCTGAGGGTCACGTGGGGTGAAAGTGACCTTTCGGGCGGGGAGGACTTGCTTTCGTTTGGCTTACGCCTGTAGGTCGGGGATTCGACTTGAGATTCCTTTCTTTTTATAATTGGTGACGCAATCTAGCCGTTGTGCCGGAGGGTTGTGTCAAACCCTTCGGCATGTGTTGTCTAGGCTTGCCTGGTCTTGTTCGTTGGGTGTTTGTCCGAATGGTTTGGTCCCTTCGGCTTGATATTTTGGGTACATACGCCAACATTGACTAAATGCCAATGCAACAAAAAATGGTAAGTTGGTACTCAAAAATGATGCACGGAGTCATGATTTTCCAACTGAATTAAACATTTTGAGAAATTCTGTTTCCCAGCTGGTGTTACGAAGAATGTAATGCTAAAAATGTGGTCGACATGATGATGCATGCTAGATGAAAGAAAATTTGATGGTGTTAGATCAAGGAATATTTTGTTTGATTTTCTTCTTTCAAATAATTAAACAACAAACAAGATGGCTATTATAAAATTCAAAACCCTTTAGTAATGTTCTTTTCAAGTTATTTACGTATTATTTATCTTACTATTTACAATGATTAGTAATTTTATATGTACTCATCTAATATAGTTACTTAGCTAGAGACACGCTCAATCATATTATTCTCCAAATCTCTTCACATTTTCTTACCTGATCATTATAAATCATGTTTTCAAAATTGCGGGGGACAAGATCATGACAGGTATATACAAAATTGCTCAAATTTGAAAATGAATAAAAGAAATTTAGCTAGTAGTTCTGACTAAAGAGTTAACAATATGTATTTGTATTTTTCTAATATTAGACTTTTCAGTAAAAACATTAAATTGCACGACAGATGATACTCCATCCGTCCCAAAATTATTGTCCACTATTGACTTTTTTAGTCTTTTCTTACTTTGGCTTTGCCGTAATTATTTTTGTTTGTGTTATATAATACTTGATGAAAAATATATGAATGTATTGGGCTTTAAATGTACTTTTCATTAGTATAATTTTCATCAAGTATTATATAACACAAATAAATATATTAATGGTAAAAGTTAAACAAGAAAAGTAGTCAAAATGGGACAATAAAATGAAGACGGGAGGAGAGTATATATCTTCCAAAGGTGAAAGCGGTGGTATCAATGTTCCCATGCATCTTAGGGATGCCAACCGGACCCTCCTCCAAAGACCCGGCCCCAGGCAATAAGCACATGTCTCAGTGACGGTATGTATCTTGACTAATAAAAAATTCAGAACGACATTGTATTAAGCTAGCGAGCCGCTAGAGCAACGTTACAAGGATAGAAACGATGGTTTATTGTAAGATCAATCCTCAGACTGGTTTGAAGACATATTAACATGAAAACTTTTTTAAACGTCAAACAACAATATGCAAGATAAGTTGTCATTTTGTTATAATAATGCCAAGAAAGAAAAATATATCCCCCAATCAAAGGGAGTAATGCAAGCAAATAGTAGATTAAAAGTTGTTATATTGATTGTCAACCGTAAAAGACACGTTAGTATATTTTCTTTGGGTAAGGATCTGGTGAGAAAAAAACTTAAAATGAGAAGAATGAGAAATAACTATAATCGCATATTTGAGATGCATCGACTTGAATTAGATGCATCTCTATTTATTTAGATGCATCACAATTAGTTTCAAAAGTGATTTTGAAGTGAAAACGATGCGAATTAGTACTAGCAACAAATTTGACCAAATCGAGAGGGGCCTTAAAATACATAGGATTAGTCAACTTGAAGAAATGCATCTAATATATGTATATGCATTTAATTTTTGCTAGAAAATATATTATGATGCATCTAAAAGATTAGGGATGCATCTAATTCAAATTGATGCATCTCTAATGTGTAGTTATATTTATTTCTCATCCTTCTTATTTTAAGGATTCGTCTCATTTGATCCTTAGGGCGTTTGGTTGGAGAATTTGAAATTCCGGAATTTTAATTTCTAGAAAATTTAAATTCTTTGGAATTTAAAATTCCGGAATTTAAAATACCAAGCGTTTGGTTGAGAATTTATAAATATTTTTTATTTTTAATATAAATTTCATAAAAATTCTATTAAAAAGTTTATAAAAAAAATTTATAAAAAAGTTTTATAAAAACTTTATAAAAAAATTATAAAAATTTATAAAAAAATTATAAAAATTTATAAAAAAAGTTTATAAAAAAATTATAAAATATTTATAAAAAAAAGTTTATAAAAAAAGTTTATAAAAAATTTATAAAAAAAAGTTTATAAATAAATTAATAAAAAAAGTTTATAAAAAATTTATAAAAAAATTTTATAAAAATTTATAAAAAGTTTATAAAAATTATAAAAATTATAAAAAGTTTATTGAAAATTTATAAAAAAGTTTATAAAAATTAATAAAAAGTTTATAAAAAAATTCATAAATATTCTATTTAAAAGTTTATAAAAAAACAATAAGAAAAAAAGTTTATAAATTTTTTTTTCAAGTAAATTAAAATTCTTCACTTTTTGGAGGCATTCTAATTCTCTCCATTTTGGCAATTCATGGAATTGTAAATTACTTCATTTGAGTTACCAAACATGATATTTGAAGGAAATTAAAATGCAAATGCCCCCAATATACCCCAATATCCCCCAACCAAACGGCCCCTTAGTCTATTTTCTTTAAGCAAGTTTAACAGTTAATATGGCAATATTATATAGATAGATTCCATTTCAAGATAGATTCTACTGTCAAGTTTATTTGTAAGCAATTATTAATCAAATGATCAGACATGAATAACTAACACAAGATTGCATGTCTGGGCTTCGGACACTGATCTGAGGCTCCATTAACGTCAAGCTGGTCAACATAGCTGCAAATAGTTTTAGTATAAATAGATCATATTGTAGCTAACTGAATACTGGTATTATATATGTCTGCTTGTCTTCTACTCCATGTTAGTTATTTTTATATTGAGAAAAACAAACGGATATAACATGTAAAGGGGAAATCATGAAATTGGCCACAATAAGAAATACATATTGCTTTAAAACGGACAAAATCGAATCAACTTATCAAACTACCAAAAGAATACCTCGATAAGGTGTCGAGGATGTTATGGAAATCTCGCAAATAAGTTTCAATCCTCATTTTGGTCCAGCGATAAGGACCCTTTCAGAGGATTTCCACAAACATATGATCCACTTCGCTGAACACGTTATCAAGTTGGTCAAAACTAAAGCAAAATTTTGGGTTCTTCTCGACATCATGTAGATGAAAAGCTAGCTTTCCTCGGCATCCTGGATATCATTCAGAAAAGTAAAAGTCAGTCATTCTTGACGCCAAGTAAAGGAAAATTTTACCTTCCTTGACATCCTCAGTAAAATACGGAGGATTTTTCGTTACTCAAATTTTGTCCATTTTGAAACAATGCACCTCAAATTTGTAGACTTTCATGATTTCGTGCATTCCAATAACTAAAACTTTGAAATACCGTGAATTTTCAGTTAGTGCAAATAAAATAGCTACTTGATTATTCGGATGGCATAAAGTGAAACTGTGTTTTGCAGCTAACTGTAGTTTTGGTGGGACAAAAACTGTATGACATAAAAGTACTTGCTTAGCTATGATGATTCCGTCACCCGATAAGTCACAATTTTGGTCTGGCAAAAATCAGATGGCATAAAATACAACTGTATTTTGCAGCCAACCTTATTTTTGGCGTGGCAAAAACCGTATGGCATAAACAGCAACCATATTTTGCAGCCGATTTGATATACGAACTAGGGTACTAGATGTTGGATTTCAATGATTGTCATATATTTTGTAGATCTTATTTGGATATTACTTGCTTGTCTATGATGATTCAGTTACTCTATGAGTTATAATTTTCATGTCGCAAAAATCGGATGGCATAAACTGCAACCTTGGTTTGCAGCCAATTCAATATCTTAACTCAAACTCAAATTGTTTTATAACTTGGCTAAGTGCTGGTTTTATTCGTTGCGTATATGTTATGGTCATATCCGCTGATTTCATAAGTGTTGTTAATTAAAGAAGGAAACTGACTTTGCATTTTATAAACTGGTGTGTCGTTGTATAAAGTGGTTTTGAAAAGACAATACACAAATCTTATCATCTTTTGCGCTTAGTGTCCTTCAAAGTAGTTTTTCGATCGTCTCTAGAATTCCAAAGCTCATTAATGATCTGTGATTATATTTGAATTCATGTTTTGTCTCCAATCAATGAGACATTCTTCATTTTTTTATGTAGGCTATCCATAATACACCAAGTGGACATACTAATGTTGGAGTAAGAAGAGTCGAAGAAATCAATATAAATATTTTCCATGATGCTTGTGAGGAGAAGTTATGTGACGAAGAAACCACTATCTCAGATTCTTCATGACAAAAATTCTCCTTGCACGTTTACTAGAAAATTTTTGTATCGATTTCTCCCGTCCTCCTTACCCCAATGTTAGTATGTTTATTTTAAATATCGTGCATATTCTAAACATAAAATGAACAATGTCTTCGGTAACACGTCTGTTTGGTTGGGCAACCTTATAACACCAGGTTCGCATACAGAAGCCCTATTGGAGTCAAACTTTATCCATCTGACGTCAAGATGTTGGAACATCTATCAGCCAAGCATGCATTGGAGAATGGAAAGCCACAATTATATATCGACGTGGTTCATCCCAATACTTATTGTGGATAAGGAACTATGCTACATCCATCCTGAAAATCGTCCTAGTTAGCATAGCTTTCTAATTTTTTGTTTTTAGCGTATCTCTATAATTGTTGGATGTATTCATATTGTGCGAAACCAAAAAAATAATACATGATGACATTTCCAAATATTTGTTTCAGTATTCATGATTTGGTACTACAAATTAACGATTTATGGTTTTGTAGGGGTAGTAATCTTGTGCAATGTATGATAGACACATATTCTAAAGGCAACTTGAAAAAAATAATGAAAGAATTGGAAATGTATGACTCAAAGGGGATCGAGTTGTGCATGTAACTTATACTTAGATACTGTAAACAGTTATTCCGGATTTTCCAGATTAAGGAAGATCCTTATTTTCTTCCATACTAACAAAGCTTTTGGTTTCTTAGATGCCCAGATATGTCATATGTAACTCTAATGTAGATATGACATGCACATAATGGAGCGAAACTCTCCTGTAGGATAGTACCAGCAGCAAATCAACAAGAACTGAATCTAAGAAGAAATGAAAACGATCTTGTGTAGCTTTATATGTATCTTACCTACGAGAACTGAAGCCAAGAAGAAATGAAAACGATGATATGTAATTTTATATGTATTCTTACCTACAAACACAAGTGGTTCAGTAATCCAATAACGATTGTTTTCTCTCTTTTTTTTGGCAACGTTGTATCTAAAGTTACAACAACAAGCACAGTTAACACATGAAAATCGACTTTAATTTAGAAACAGTCTTTTCCGACATCTACCTCACAATCGTATACAAACGCTCCATTACAACGCGCGAGTTAAAATCCTCGTTTCTACTATAAAGTTTAATGACTTTATTGACTAATATATCAATTTACCAAACTTAGATTTTGTTAAAGTATGGAGTTATAGTTAGTTTGTCATTTCACAAAATATAAAGGGGTGTTTTGAAGATTTTTGTTAAACTATAAAGTTTAAGCTCAATTATCATTTCTTTAAAGTTGAAGGGGTGTTTTAGAAGTGCTTCAAACTCTACTGTTCATATACAAAAGAGTTGAAGTTCATAAATATTAGAAGGGTTTTTCTATTATGTGCCCTAGGGCACATGATAAGAAGTGAAAAATGTACATAAAAGTACACGGGGATCCACAAAAAAATACATTTTTTATATGTACTTGTGTCCTTTTTCGTAAATCCTCGTGTACTTTTAAGTACTTTTTTCACTTCTTATCATGTGCCTTAGGACACATAATAGAAAAACCCATATTACAATTGAAATATCAGTTATATTAATTAAATCTTTTAATTTAAAACAACTTATTCTTGACAAGATTTTCCACAAAAATTAACCCTTAAAAGAAGAGCATTCATTGGCACACTCTCATTTCTTATTTGCACACTCAAATGTACAAACCTGTAAAAACAATCAAGAGCACACAACAACAAACACGTACACCCAACCAACCACCCCGTGGTGTAATTTTGTTATAACAACGTCAAGTAGATAAGTCCCCAATCGGGTGCTTACCAAACAAATACACAAGAAAGGACTGATCTCTTCTAGGAAGACACCAATCAACCTCACTACAAGAACTCTCAAAACACAAACTACAAGATCAAATAAAGAGATTGATCTTGATATAAAACCCTAACAGATATCAAGATTGATATCAACCAATAACGAGAACTAATATGAAATGTATAGAGAGCGAGAGTAAAACCACTTTTATTGTGAGAAAGACCGAATGAATACCTAACTTCGGATAAAGAGATTATATAACCTCCAAAGTTGCACTCTAGCCCCTTGACTATAAATCTTGATAACTCTAGCAAAGACTTGAAAACACTTGAGAATGAGAATCAGAAAATGACAACTTCAGTCCTCTAATAATAGAAATAAGCTTGAACAATATCTTCAACACCCCTCCTCAGTGATTTCGAACTCCCTTCACTTGACCATCACTCATACCGGAACGAGTTATTAATACGCAAACATATCAAACAAACCAAGATTTTTGCAAAGCACCTTATGTCGAGCTTGACCAAGACATTTTGTAAAATGTCGGCGATCTGCTCATCGATATGAATCTTTTAGTGACTATAATACCGTGACCACCTTTTCTCTAACAAAGTGCACATCAATTTCAAAATGCTTTGTTTTCTCATGGAAAAGCGGGGTTAGCGGCAATTTGAATTGCAGCACTACTATCACAGTACACATTCACAGGAAACAAATCACTTAGATCCAAACTATGCAAAAGATTACCCAACCATATGACTTCACAAGCCACATATGCAAGACTTCTATATTACCGGTGAGAACTTTTAGACAATGTTGCTGCTTTTTACTTCTCGAAATTAAAGAATCACCCAAGAAAACAAAAACCGGATGTAATTTCCTTGTTTTAGGACATTTAGCCCAGTCGCATCGGTAAGCACTCGACTTAAGACTAGACTCTTTATTAAGCGTAAACCCGGACCGGTGACCACTTTTAAGTATTTTAAAACCCTTAAAGCTGACTTTAAGATGAGATTGCAAAGGATAATGCATATGTTGGCTCAAACAATGTACAACATAGCTAATATCAGGCCTAGTGTTAGTAAGATAAATCAGTTTTCCAACTAGTTTACGATAAGCATTAACATTCTTAAGACCCTTGTCTTTATTTGTTTCAATATGATTCAACCACGGTATTCTCGGGAAGAGGAGTATCAACTGGTTTAGCGACTAACAAACCATATTCATATAATAATTCTAAACAATACTTCCTTTGAGACATACAAATACCTTTATCATTTCTTAATACTTCAATTCCAAGAAAGTATTTAAGTTCACCAAGATCTTTAATTAGAAATTTTGAGTTTAAAAACCTTTTAAAACTCGATCTCATCCTCATTATTTCCAGTTATCACAATATCATCTACATAAACAAGAAGAGCAACAAAAATAGACTCCTTTTGTTTAATGTATAATGAATAATCAAACTTGCTTTGAACAAATCCATGTTCAACCAAGGCGTTTGTAAGCTTAGCATTCCCTGCCTTTGGTGCTGTTTAAGACCATACAAAGATTTATTAAGTTTGCAAACTCTAGTTTTATCATTACTGTTATACCCTTCAGGCAAAGTCATATAAACATCTTCAACTAGATCACCATACAAGAAAGCATTATTAACATCTAATTGATACAAAGGCCAAGACATTTTGACAGCAATACTAATAAGACTTCTCACAGTAACCATTTTAACCACAGGACTAAAAGTTTCATCATAATCAAAACCTTCTCTTTGATTATAACCTTTAGCAACAAGTCTAGCTTTATACCTATCCACTTCTCCTGTAGATTTATATTTGATTTTCCAAATCCACTTTGAACCAATAGGTTTTCTACCTAAAGGCAAATTACACTCAGTCCATGTATTATTTCTATTTAAAGCTTCAACTTCATTATTCATAGCATCAACCCAATTAGGATCTTTAATAGCATCATTAAAACAAGTAGGCTCAACAGATTTATTTAAAGAAGAAGCAAAACATCTACTATGCATATTCAATCTTTTATAATTCACATATTTTTCAATACCATATCTCAACTTAGAACTTAGCACATAATCATTAAACACGATAGGTTGCTTAGACTCTCTACTAGACCTTCTTAACATAGGAGATTGAGTATCGGTGCACATCAATATTTTTATAACTAGATTGAGATGACTCATTTAGATTTTGTCTAATATTGCCCTCAGACCAGTTTTGGTCACCATAGTTGGTTCTTGATTGCCACCCTTCATGTTGCATTTGTGCGGCATCTGTGTTAATACCTTGTATTATCTGCTGCATGATGAAAGGTGTCTCACTACCATCCTCAACTGGTGTATCTCTCCCATCATCATAGGGACTTTGAGACTCAAGATTATCAAAAAAGTTCAAATGATTTGCTTCCTTTACACATTGTGTATCTGCTTGAGAATCATAGGTTTTCATTTTCAGAGGAAAAACATTTTCATAAAACCTTACATCTCTATGAAAAAACACATTTCTAGAATCTAGGCTTAAAAGTTTATAAGCCTTTTTTGATAGAAAAACCAATTAGAATACATTTTTGGATCTAAAACTCATTTTATCATGATTATTCAAAATAGTTGCAAAACAAAGACAACCAAAAGACCTCAAGTGGGAAAGATTAGGTTTTCTATTGTGAATCATCTCAAAAGGACATTTACCTTTTAAAAAGCAGAAGATGGCGACTGTTAATCAAATAGAGCGGCAGATCAAAATACAATCGGACCGAGAATTTCAAAGGAATTCCCCACGAAACATAAGACTCCTTGCCACATTAAGCAAGTGTCTATGTTTCCTTTCAACAATTCCATTTCTTTGAGGTGTATGAGCACAAGAAGTTTGATGTATTATACCAAGTTCGGAAAAACATGATGCATTTTTTATTCACAAATTGATTCCATTATCGGACCTTACGGTTTTAATTTTTGAATTAAACTGATTGGAAAACATGTTTATGAAAGTCACAAAAACATCAAAAACTCCATCTTTAGTTTTAACTAAATATACCCATACGACCCTAGAAATCATCAACAACGGTCGAGAAATATCTATAACCTTCTACGCTAGTGACTGTATGGACCCCATAATTCAAGATGAACAAGTTCACCTAAAATCTCGACTTATGGTCGAGACAAAGGAAAAGGCTCCCTTGTTTGTTTAGCCCTATGTGATTTCACAAGCAGGCCGAAGTATTCTTGGAGAAACCAAGATCGGTTTGAAGAACATTCAAAGCTGGATCGGCGGGGTGACCAGTCTATTATGCCACACAAACTTAGACACATTATAAGACATAATCAGGGCTACAATTACTCACGAGAATCAACAGAATGCATATCAAGCAGTCTGAGACCATCGGTGGCTACGGTCCCAAGACATTCTCCGCTTTCAAATCCACAATATAACATTTATCCTCATCAAAACCAACAAACATTTTACTATCTCTTATCGGTTTATTAACGAGATAAAGACTAACACAATAACCAGGCACAACAAGAACATCATATAAAACCACATTATTAGTGAGCTTAAGATTCCCAACATGACTAATAGTAGCAAGAGTGCCATTAGGATGACCAACGGTAATATGTAAACTAGATATATCAGCAATGTTAAACATTCCTTCATTAGATCTGATAAGATCTTTGATTAGCACGAATCAATGATCCATCCCAATGTCAAACTTTTAATAGTAAGACTAGAATTAGCAAAATAATACTTAGAAAAGTTCATATTAAACCAAACATTATGATTATAGAATGAAGCCCTACCTGCCATGTTGGCATGTATGCTTCGATGAAGAATCATTAATCAAAGACAAAAGCTTCTTCATCACGTTGGAAGTAAAACCGGAAGAATTGCTAGTAGAAGAAGATTTGTCAATTGGTTTAGCCTCAACATTAGCATTAAATGTTTGTTTAAAACCATTTTGCTTAAAAGAACCATTTGGTTTAGAAAAACCAGGAGGAAAACCAATTATTTCATAACACCTTTCAATAGCATGTCCAATTTTACCCGCAGTTTTTGCAATTTAGATTAGGATTAGGACCTCTATTAATAGTGTTATTATTATTAGAAGTACTCCTAGTGTTATTATTAGTATTATTATTAAATCCTCTTCTATTGTTATTAAAAGACTTAACAACAAAGAAGAAGCATTCGATTTAGATTGATAACACTAGAAGACTCGGGAACACCCCTATGAGACTCTCTCTAGAACAGATTATATAAGCGTCTTTAACCTCTGGGAGAGGATCCCTAGTCAACAAAGAAGTTCTAACAGGTTGATAACAATCATCCAAACCCATAAGAAACTGCATTAATCTCAAAAGTTGGTTATGCAACACCAACTCTTTACTAGCAGCACAAGAACACTTAACTTCACAAATACATGTAGGCACCTTAGTTAAAGCATCAAATTCTCTCCAAAGGGAGTTAAGTCTATGATAGTGTCGGCAACGAAGTACCACCTTGTTTAACACAATTAATTTTACGTAAAGACTATAAACCACGAGAACCATCAACTTTATCATATGTTTCTTGTAATTCTTTCGGACACATGCGGACATTATCGAATAAACAAGACCCATATAAACATCTTGAGATGAGAATTCATTAACCATGTTAAAACAATAGCATTGCATCTATCCCATTGAGCAGCAAGCACATTACTAGTAGAATAAGTTTCTTTAACACAAGAACCATCAACAAAACTGAACTTATTCCTAGCTTGTAAAGCTAATTTCATAGCACTAGACCATATTCTATAATTTTCAGTTCCAACAAGTTTAAATGGAATAAGAGCGATTACCGCTATTGTCATTAGTTTGAATATGAAGAGGATTACCAACATCCAAATTACTAATTAAGATTTCATTATTACCACTAGATTCACCAATAGCCATAATGAGGAGAGATAAACAATTAAACCAGGATACTTGAGAACAAATAATAACCAAGAACTGAAAACACGGTAAAACAGGGATAAAAGAACAAAAAAAACAAAACAAGATCAACTAACAAACCAAGACAATCTCAACAGCCTCAATCACAACTTCTCAAACCCAAAACCTATCCTCCTTCGACCTAGACACAATAACCTAAACTTCACCCTTTAAGAGTAACCAAATACCGTGAAGGAGAGTGGCCAAGCGGGGTTTCATTACCACTCGGTGGCGGTCGAAGGTGTTAACCACTGTTTACACCTTCTTGACTAAGTAAATGTTATCTTAAAGATAAGAAATATACTTACGGTGAAATACGGTGGAATGAAGTACAAACTCACTAGATTCACTTAGTCTAGTGAGATTGTAACCAAGAACGGGCCCAAAAATATCAAGAAACCACCAGGGATAAAAAACCCCAAATAACCAATTAGTGGGGTTTCAAGAGCCTAATCAAATTACCACAAAATCACGGATCTAATCCCAAAGCAGATCAAATCAACCACGACGTTAAGAAAAGCGGCCTCAATTAACCAAATAAACCTTCAATTGCAAAATCCCCAAATCAACCGAAACCCTAGAAACCTAGAATCTCAAAACCACCGGATCAGGTAAGCTCGATACCATGTAAAACAATCAAGAGCACACAACAACAAACCGCACGTACACTGAACCAACCACCCGTGGTGTAATTTTGTTATAACAACGTCAAGTAGATAAGTCCCCAATCGGGTGCTTACCAAACAAATACACAAGAAAGGATGATCTCTTCTAGAGGAAGACACCAATCAACCTCACTACAAGAACTCTCAAAACACAAACTACAAGATCAAATAAAGAGATTGATCTTGATATAAAACCCTAACAGATATCAAGATTGATATCAACCAATAACCAGACTAATATGAAATGTATAGAGAGCGAGAGTAAAACCACTTTTATTGTGAGAAAGACGAATGAATACCCTAACTTTCGGATAAAGAGATTATATAACCTCCAAAGTTGCACTCTAGCCCCTTGACTATAAATCTTGATAACTCTAGCAAAGACTTGAAAACACTTGAGAATGAGAATCAGAAAATGACAACTTCAGTCCTCTAATAATAGAAATAAGCTTGAACAATATCTTCAACAAAACCGATAAAGCAGCATATGATAAACGTACAACTGCTTAGTGCACAAATTTGAGTGTACAAATAAAAAGTTAGAGTGTACAAATCATTAGCCTTAAAAGAATATCAAAATTGTATAGATATATATGAAGTAAGAAGAAGATAACAAAAAAGAAATTTAAAAATATTTTACAAACTCGCAACAACTTGCGATCGTTACATACTTGTTGAGATTAAGATTTTACCTTTTTATTGGTCTTTAATAAACTCACTTTTTGGTTACACATGCATTGAAATAAGAACAGTTTGAAATAAAGGTTGATACTCACATCATTTTTTCTTATACTTTCACCATAATGTTACACACCTAATGCATATGTTACAAGGTAATATATACATGATTGTGGTACCAAAAAAAAAAAAAAAAAAAAATTGATGTGAGTGTCAAATACCCGTTTGAAATGGCGTCCACTAATTAAACTGTATGCTACAATGTACAAAGTACAACCGTAGTAAATACGCATTCAATTTTCATTTTAGTATCGTCAAAAGAAAGACTCTCGCATTGATATTTGTGTGTGGCTATATATGTTCATATTAAAACACCCATAAAACAACAGTGCTTTTGTAATATATAAGTAAAAAGGGAAGAATATGAATACATGCATGATAAGAAAGAATCAACAATATATAGCAAACGAGGAGAATCCATTAGTGACCCAAAAAATATTATTCAAAATCAAGATAACAGGAACCAATTTGACCACTGATCACAACCAGTACTTTTGTTACGAACAATTTAGTGATTTATTGACTCATCGTGAATCTTGCCAAATCAAATTCTAATCAATTGAATGTGTCGTTCCACGAACAGGTACAAATGGTACGTGTATGAATGAAAAAAAAGCAACAAACGAATATTACTCGAGTGCCGTGTTATTCTTTGCAATTGTTAATCACGTAATACTAATCCATCATATAAAGTGCAAAGTAGAAATTCCTAACATCGTTCAAACAATATTTCTTCTTAAAATTTGTAAAGGACGCTAAAATAATTGTGTATAAATAAATATCTAGTAAAACATTTTTTTTTTGAAAGGTTCATGTTTAAGAAGCTAGCCAAACAATAACAATAGACTTTCATAACTCTAACAAAAGATTAAAAAAATGCTTCATAAGTCTCATTCGATTAGAAAAAAAGCTTCACCAATTAGAGATCCCATTAAAGGTGAAAAGTTTTATAATTTAATTTTTAAGTTTCGCTAACAACAACCCTGAGAATTGTTGTTAATAGTTAATCTCCAAAATTTATGTCATTATACTTAATGTCTAAACAAAATCATTCAATATTTACACATGGCCGATGGAATCTTGACCATCGAGGAATGGACTTGGATTCAGCTCGGTGTCCTGTTATCAAAATATAAATTATTACCTAATACGCAAGCAAAAATATCTTGAACATAAAAGCCTAAGTTTTATGCTCGTTTCGTGAAGACTTATTTTTATCTTTGGCTTAAACGTAGATACACATGGCTTGACAGTTTCTTTTAAGGCTAATTGCAAGGAAATAAATCTAACTTGTCATTCCATGCAGATTTATGTAGCCAATTACCTTTTTTTTTTTTTTTTTTTTTATCCTATACTTTTGAATTTCAACTCTTTTGTGTACTTGACATAGAAACCTGCTAATGCATGTGTGGCACGATTTTTTCCATATATGCATACACATATTTCAACACCCCTTTCTTCCCTTTGAAAATAAATTGTCTAATAATCTAATATCATTCAATCCATCCCATATTTTAATCTAAATCTAACCATAACCCGTAAAATCTCTAACCTTTATCAACAATTTCGAACATATGCAGAAATCCAACAATTTCAGGTTTAGGTTTGTGCTTTGATTTAGGGTTTAATTTGATGCAAAGTTTCGTTTTTATTCGAATTTTGAAATAAGTGGAAACTGATACATCGGAGACACCGAAACGATTTGAGGTTAGACGTTGGATTTCGAAAGAAACAGACTCTTATGAAACGTATTGGTTTTGGTTTTAGACACTGAATCTAAACCTAACACTAGAACCTAAACCTAAATCTATGAATAGTTTATTGATTCAACTCTTGAATAATTAGTTTTTTTGGGCAAAAGGTTGTTACACCCGATAAATTTATAACTCCAACAAACAGTTAAGTACGTAGGATTTGAGTGAATCTCACATCTCAACCAAATTCATAGACAAAATAGAAACGCATCATTTGTGCATCAAACCAAACCAATTATAAGAAAGACAAAACCAATCTTATGAAACTAATAGATAAACTACTTACGTCTAGTATAACCATGAACCCTTATATCACAAGCGTCACCAGTAAGCTAATTGCTCTTCCGTTAAATCTTGACACTCATCATCATAGTCATCTTTCCAATCTTTGTATAAGCTCTTCGTCCTAGTTCCACTTCCGCTTTTTGAGGATTTCGTAGCCTTTGAACTTGTCGATGCCACAAATGTTGTGCTATCATAATTATCATCTTCCACTTCATTTTCGCTATCATTATCCTCATTATTCAAGTTAACAACTTTACTGTTACCTACATTTCCTTCGTCACCTTTCGAATTAATAGAATCCAAAATAGTCTCAACATCATTTTCAACCATATTAAGAACATCAAAACGATTGGAAGTCACAATTTTTGTACCACTTGAACTAGCCACTTGAATTATTAGTTAGTGTCTCCGAATTTTAAAATTAGTAAAAACTTATGAAGGGTTTCGTTATGATTTCGGGTTCTCTTCTGATAATAATATGGATTTTGGGTTTTCATTTGATTCAGGGTGGCGGTAGCATGGGTGAGGGGTAGTGGTGGATGCTATGGTGGTGAAGGGGGCGAAGGTGAAGAATGAAGGTGAAGGAGGTGTTTGGTAACGTATTTAAAGTTGTTGAATGTATTATATTATAAGATTTAACATATATGTGAATTTTGTTTAACATAAAAAAATATATAAAAAAACAAAATAATAACTTGTTGCTTACTTAGCAGGTCATCGGTACACGAAATAGTTAAGTATGAGATTTCAAAAGAAAAAAGATAAGGGTTAATATACAAAAATGTTACTAAACTTTTAAAAAAATTTGTCCTAAGTCACTAATGTTTGTATTCTGTCATCTAGGTCACTATACTTCACGGGCTTTTCACATATGTTACTAAACCTTTTTATAAGTGTCACCCTACTATTCACTCGAAGGATTGGTAACCGACAGCTTTCACCATCACGTTACTAAACCTATACAAACAGTCTTACAAACTTTGAAAAAATTTGTCTTAAGTCACTAATGTTTCATTCTGTCATCAGGTACTAAACTTTGCTAAAAATTTGTCCTAAGTCACTAATAAAAATTTGTCCTAAAGTCGCGAGATTGTGGCACATATTCTTGAACCCTTTAAAATTTCGTTTTATACGATTTTATACACCTTTTATACGTTTTTATTCGTTTTCATACGTTTTTGTTTGTTTTTTACTTGGCTTTTGTCGTTTTTATACGTTTTAGTCCGTTTTGTCCCATTTTTCGTCAGTTTTTATCACGTTTTTATGTTTTCATCCATTTTTATACGTTTTTGTCCGTTTTTATATGGTTTTGTACATTTTTATCGTTTTATTCTTTTCATCTGTTTTTATCGTTTTCGATGCTTTTTACGTTTTGTCCTATTTTTCTTATGTTTTGCCCGTTTTTCTATGTTTCATTAGTTTTCGTCCTTTTTATGTTTGAAAACATAAGAAAAATGGCGAAAGCGTAAACAACAACGTGCTGGATAAAGCAAAATAAATAATGTATAAAACCATATAAAAACGGATAATAAAACATATAAAACGGGCGTAAAAATGGGACAAAAGCAGCGATATAAAAACTGAACAACAAAAACAACAAACATAAACTGAATGAAAATGAATAAAAGCGTATTAAAGATGTATAAAATGCATTATAAACGAATAATTTTAAAGGTTGATGCGTAATAACAATAAACTGAACAGAAACCTAGATTAGTGTTTAGGACAAATTACAAAAGACCCAATACCTTAAACAATAGCGATTAATTAAAAAAATTACCATGAGAATACATGAATGTGAGAATGAAACATCGGGTGTGTGTATACTGGCGTCGACATTTAACCGGCAACAAGAGTAGATGCCATTATTGGTATCAAGATACTTGGATTCGTAAAGTATAATGCTAACTAAATGACAGAAGATAAACAGGACAAATATTTTTGAAAGTTTAGTAACTCTTTTGTATATTAACCCAAAAAGATAACTAGCCACATACAACTGTACGAACTATGAAATGACAAATTAAATATATATATGCTTAATTAGCACTTTTTTAACGGTGTTATTATGCCTATAAGATATGAATTTCAAGAGAATACGAGTATTGTCATCTGATTAAAAAAAGAAGTTCAAAAAAAAAAATCTGATTAAAAAAGTACTCTACTTGTCTAAAAAGAGATATCTTTTTAGACAAATGAAATATTTTTTAAAATAGCCAATTTATTCTCAATTAAATTACGAATCTATATCTGATAGTTTGAATAGTTACTTCAAAATAAAATAATACTCCTATTAAAAGAATTAAAAGATGGTGGAGTAAAACTTTATCAACATAATGTTGTTACTGTTCATATTTCAACAATGAATAATGAATATTTCTTAGAAAAAACAAAATTAGAGGAAAGAATAAAATAATATAGTAAAGCATATATAACTAGTGGACCAAATAGGCTAATATTATACTAGTAATAAAAACCATTTATTAAGTAAAGGAAAACAACTACTCAAACAAGTACTGGACAGGACCACTACCCTTCAATCACATGGCAAACAAACACAATCTACGTAAATATCACAAACCCTAAGGACAATTTAGTCATTCACACCAAACCACAACCCTATAAAACAACGCTCCTATTTTTCAACGTAAACACACATTAACACACCTTAAAAAACACACAGTAGCAGAAATGTCACCAGCTATAGCGAAATCCACCAAAATCCAACACATTGTCAGAGTACGACAGATGCTCCAACGTTGGCAACGGAGAACCACCACACCCACGTCATCATCACGGCGGTTGACAGATGTTCCGGCTGGACACGTGGCAATATGCGTTGGAATGAACTGCAAACGTTTCATTATTAGAGCAACTTATTTGAACCATCCAATATTTCAAAAGCTACTATTGGATGCTGAAGAAGAATATGGCTTTGCTAATTCTGGTCCATTAACTATTCCTTGTGAAGAAAGTGAGTTTGAAGAGATACTCCGGTTCATTTCTGGTCGAGAAACTACTAACCGGGGTAGTGTTAAAAATTTAGAAGAGTCTATGAGATGTTGCCACGTGGATTATGTTGGTGAATCTAAGCCGTTGCTTCATGGATCTGTTTATTAAAATTAATATTGATGAATATTAGTATCTAGTTCGAGTTAGTTAGTTTTAGTTATTATTGAGTTGACTCGGACCGAGTTTGATAATCTAACAAGTAGTTAGGTTTTATTTTTTATTTTTAATTCGGAGGAGTCTTTGTATTTGTGTGTTTTTTGCTTAGGAGATGGCGAAGTCGTGAAAATGAGTTGTAATATGACTCAGACTGAGTCGTCCCGAGTTGGAAAAAAAGTTGAAATTAATTGGACATTACTACTACTTTCTAACTATTTGTTGTTAATTTATTAATTTCTGTTTGGAGCCTCATTAGTTATGTGACCTGTGTGCATTCATTATAATATGTACTAATATTTATTGCATGTCTTAACAAACAATAATTGTAAATTACTATTAATATAAGAGATATGTTTTTGGATTTGAGTTCATGAAAAGTTATAAGGTACAAGTTAATTGTGTATTTTCATTTATGGAAAAGTTAGAAGGTATATTAGCTAGTTTTGTGCAATTTATGATGGATAAATAGATATATGTATTTGTCATTTTAATCATGAGTTAACATTTTTTCTTGGAGAAAATTGCAAGTTCTGTGAAGAAAGATCTTGTAGAAATTATAAATAAAGCTTTAATTAAAAACCAAAAACCACTAGTATTATATTTATTTTATCATGGAAAAAAAAGGTATCAATTCAAACACTGCAGTGCAGCACATGCCATAGATAGTTTACAGGTGCTACATTGGCATTATAAAAATAGGTGGCAACAATTCATTTTTGTTATCTTGGTATTCGAGTTTGTTGTTATTACATGTGCACGCGTATTTTCCAAAAAGGAGAAGATCGGTGGTCATGTGATCATATGCATTTTAGGATCTTGTGGGACTACTGAAGGCACTCGGGCAATGGCACTGTTTAGGTGATGTCTTTATCAGATGGAGCACTGAACGCGGCCATTTATTCAATAGACCGCCAGCTATGGGTGTCGAATATTTTGCGATGAGAGAATGATGATGATCTTTAGGTTAATTAATAAGTAGAAGAAGTTTGAGCAAGCCTTACAATACTTCAGCTCTAGATTAATTTAGCATGTTGGTTGGGGCCTATTAAAAGGGGGATCGTTGAAACAAACACTATACATTGCTAGTGCGTTAAAAAAACAGGGTATCATCTATTGTTTTCTGATATAAACTTTGAAAAATAAGATAGTGTATTTTGCTGAAACAAACACTATCTATTATTCTTGTAAAATGTTATTGGTTAGAACGGATTAATGATTCAATTAACTTTTGTATGAACTTGTAGATGTAACTTTATTTGTCTAACTTTTTATGTCGGTATTAGGCGTATTATGCATAGTTGTCAGGATCCTGATCATGATCTTAGGATCTTACGATTTTACGATACTGCAAAGCCAAAACGATCCGGATCCTACATAGGATATTTGAAAGCTTAAGATCTTATAGGATCAGATCTTGACCGATAATGCGATCTTAAGATTCAGTCCGATCCGATCTTTACTTTGTATTACAAACTAAAACCTAAAATATATGAGTTGTTTTTGTAGAATTCAAAAACAACAAGTTAATCTTTAAAAATTTCATAATCATAATTGGACAACATTTTCTATGAAGCATTCATAGTATTTTTGTGTTTATAATGTATAATGATTTGTAGATTTGTATGATATTACAAAAACTATTAAGAAATAACATGTAGAGTAGGATGGAATCTGCGATCGATCTTACGATCACGATCTTGCAAAGATGAAAACGATCCTGGGTAGGATCCCGATCTTGACAACCTTGGTATTATGTAATTGGTCCAAGCTCGAGTGTGTGCTTAGCAACAACTACTAGAGTTTATATATTCACTACTATAAATGCTTTTTTAATGAAATATAACACTAACATGGTATCGTAGCCATAAATTTGCACCTTGGACCTGTGTTAAAAGCTTTAAGCCATCCCGTCAAACCTCAACCATCACAATTTTTCCCTTCTCTAAGAAAAAAACAAAACGCAATCAACTATTTTGAACATAACTCCTAAACCGCAACGAGTTATTTCACATCGTCAGCGCTATTTGCTTTATATCCAAACTCCAAAAAAAAGCATACTGGAATCGCCGATGTACCCACGTAAAGCCGTCGAGTTTTAAGAATGCAACTGTTTCACTGTTTTGAGTATAATCTCAAACCCCACAAAGCTCGCTGTCACCACTCGTGGAATCATAATTAAATACCGAACAAATTGCTACCGGAATTAACGTCACCACTCGTCGAACCCACCGTTATAAGTTTCAACAATCGCCAACGAAAAGATCACTATTTTTCAAATCTACACTTAAAAAGTCTAGATAGAAGTACAATGAGTAAAAGTCTATTTATAGTGATAAAAAATAGTGAAGTTTTTTTGCCTTTTGTGACATGTTTTTTTTATTTTTTTTGAACGGCGGAATATTATTAAAGAAAACGCTAGCAAGACGCTAGAGTTACATAGCGATTCACCAATCCCGGTCAACCCTGACATGTTTTATTTGTTAAAAGTGTCATTAATCTCAAAATTTACGCTTTTGCCCACACTTTTAGAAAAATGTCACTAAAAGGTTTGATCCATTGACATTTTTTTGTGTTATATTAAAAGCTACGTCACTAATGTTTATTTTCTTGTGCTTTTGGTATATCAGAGTGACAAATTATCGTTAGAAAGCAAAAAGCGAAAAGAATATATGAAGGTGTAAATAGTAAACACTTAAGTTCTTTGATCAAGTAGTATGTGACTTGTCACTAATTTAGAGTTTGTGGGTTCAAGCTTTGCTGGAGGCATTTAAGAAATATATTGTAAGATAAATTAGCAGAAAATAATTGTAATAGGTAAAAAACTTGAGGACACTTTATATTTAATTCTAGTAAATATGTGTTAACCTAATAATATGAATTTGATCATAGCCCTAATTGCATGCTATGATTAAGAAAACTTGTATTATAAGGTATTTGCTAACAATAATTCATTTGGTGTTGTTTAAGCATTTTATATTTAAAAAAATGTCATTTAATGATTTTTAAACATTTTATATTTAATATAACATTATATGTTTAAATAATTAAAATTATATAATTATAAAATACATGAATTCATTAAATATATTTTTTTTATATATAAAATGTTTAAACTAACACTTTGTAAATTATATATTAGCAAATCCCTAATTATAAAATAAAGAAAGATAACAAATTGGAAAAGGCAAGTAATCTACTTGTAGATTTGGTATATTTAATCATTTCTATTTTTGCCACTACAAATTATGGGGTTGGGGGGACAGCTTTGTGAAGTGAGTCGATTTACAATCCGCACCATATCGTACTGATACAGTACATTCATATGTGTCCTTTTTTGAAAATTTTCTCATTCACACCCAAAGTTTACTTCCTTAGCATTTCTCTCTACAACTCTTTCAGTTTTACATTTTGATCCCATCTATATTAAGTAAAGGTTCATCACTCTAAGTTTGTAACCATCACTCGTATTATTTTTATAATCTTTAACAAAACAAAGTAACTACATTATACTACAATGGGAGAGGAACATTAATATATATATATATATATATATATATATATATATATATATATATATATATATATATATATATATATATATATATATATATATATATATATATATATATATATATATATATATATATAGTGAGGATCACGCGAGGATATTTTTTAGTCCGGTGTGGATCTTACATCCGTTGATCTTTTTCAAGTTTGGTGAGATTTGTTCCATCATCTTTTTTCTCTCAAGTATCTTTTTATTTTTATTAGAATATTCTATTTCCTTATTTTTTCGAACTTTTTTTATTTTTTGCGGATGGGATTACGATCGATGTTCTCGTGTCCCGGTCGATCTATAAATACATTTTCATTAAAAGCGTTGTTGAAGGTATTTTTTATTATTATGATATTAAGGTTTTTTATTATGATTTTGAGGATAGTTACTCGATTGCTATTGTTATTACGGAGTTGAGTACATTTGATGTTTCTATCGTTAGTATGATAGTTATTCAGATATTAAGTTTGTTTATTCGATATTAGGATAGTTGTTACGATATTAAGTTTGTTATCTTGATAGATTATAGTTATTATGATATTAATGTTATTTTTTTGTGTCTTTTATCAATATCCTTAATATATATTGTACGATATCAATTCTTTTATTTACGATATGTGTATTAGTTATTACGATTAATAGCGTTAATATGATAGTTATTGTGATATTAAGCTTTTTTTTATCGTTTTTAAAAGCTGTTTTATATATGTTATTATTGATATCAATAACCTTTATATGATAGTTATTATTATTAAATCATTAATATCATATAATGATAGTTATTAATGATATTGCTTTTTCTTATTATCGTTTTAAAAGCTGTTTATATGTATATAGTTATTACGATATCAATATAATGATAGTTATTGATGATATTAAATCTGCAGTAATATCATATAATTAGTTATTGTGATATTAAATCCGGTAATATGATATAATGATAGTTATTTGATATCAACATATTAATACGCGTTAATATATTTGTTAGTTATTCGATATTAAGCTTTTCTTATTATCGTTTTAAACCGTTTTATATATGGATAGTTATTACGATATCAATAACCTTTTATATGATAGTTATTACGATATTCGGTAATATCTTATATATAGTTATTGTGATATTAAATCTGTTAATATCATATAAAGGGTACTTATTGTGATATTAATCTTTTATTGTCATATACTTTCAAAACATACAATTTTCAAACACAAAATTGTTATGGCTTGTTGTCCTCTAATTCCATTGAAGATATGCAATTGTATGTTAAAAGAATGTGAAGAAGATGTGGCTCGAAAAATTTATTATAGGCGTTATCAATTTGTTTGAGCGGGCAAGGGTAGAGAAGCAGCGTTATTGGCTCGAAAAGCAGCTATGGGCATTATGCATTATTGTTTATATTGTTATTTAATATTAATGCATAGTAACATTTGTTCGATGGGAGTAATGTTTTTCGGTGTACTTGTTTTCTAAGATAGTTATTCGATATTTAAAAGCGGAATATTATTTTAATAAAACATTTTGTTCAAGTTTATTTTATTTGTGATGTTTAATGATTTTAATATGATAGTTATAGTGATATTAAAGCTTTCGAAAGATATTATGATGTAAAAGTCATGTATATATCATTCAAGTATAGTTCTTGTGATAGGTAAGAAAATAGTTGTTGAATGATAGTTACTTTGATATTAAAACTGTTAATATCATTGAATTATAGTTATTGTGATATTTATCTAAATAGTTGTTCAAGGTAGTTGTTGTGGTAGAAATAATTTCTGTTAAATAAGTTATTCTGTTACGGATGGTAGCACTTCTGAGATGCTATTAATATATCCTTCAAGGATAGTCATATTGAGATGCTATTAATAAAATTTGTTGTTCTTGTTAGCACTTTTCAAGTATAGTTCTGCGATATTTTAAGTAAAGTTGAGTTTTCTATGTTTTTTTTAGGTGATTCAATGAGACAAAATTGTGTAAGCAATGAGTTTGTTGAAGATGAAAATTTGTCGGTGATGTTAATGTTGAAGAGAATGATAAATTCACGGGATTTTTACATCAACTTCAATGCTTATTAAACCTCATTGTTGTTAAAACTCTTGTACCGATTGGAGGTACTTTTTTGATAGTGTTGAAGAAGCTTATAAAGAAGCATACAAAGATTATCTCTTTTTGAAATTTATTTATTGTTAAATAGAGGCCATCAAACTAACGATGGAGGTATTGTTATGAATAAGGAATTTCTTTGCAGTAAAGAAGGTACCAAGAAAGTTAAAGTTTGATAGTTTAAAAGATAATTGTGATACTAAGTCGTAAAGAGAATAAGATCGAGTTTAGGACAAATTGCAAAGCTAGAATTTATGTTGTAGATCCGGTGAAAAGTATAGGGTTAAAATTTTCTTTGAGAAGAGCACAATCATGGTTTTTGGTGAGGATAGACATTTGCAAAAGTCTCATAGGTCTATGAGTTTGGCATGATTTTTATTAAGGCTTGAACTTAAACATCGGTCCTTGTATGTCATTCAATTTTATCCCTTGAGCTTTTGGGAGGATATGAAAATGTTGGTGCTACTAAGATTGATTTTAAGAATATGAGTCGTGACATTTATAGCTATATTGGTAAATATGATGCTCAAATGATTATTGACAAGTTTAGTATTTTGAAAGAAAGAGATGAAAATTTTACGTTTGAGTTTAAAATTTAACAGGTATAATTGATTCGTTGTTTGTTTTGGTCGGATGATACAAATTAAAGGAATTATAAGCTTTTGGTGATGTTCTTTCTTTTGATGCTACATACAAAACCAATATGTAAGTTTTATTTTTCTTTCTTTTATTCTTATTTATTTATTTTTGTATTTTTATATATAATATAAATATATATATATATATATATATTTTTGTAGGTACAATATGGTTTTAGTATGCTTTTCTGAGTGTTGATAATCATCAAAATGTGTAATTTGGAAGAGATTTGGAGTTCATGCTCTGCTATGCCTTTTACTGTATGATCGACCTTGTTCTATTAGTCTTAGTGGTATTGTTTGTCTCTTTGTCATATGGTGATGGTTTGGTGGTGCATTGGTTGGTCCTTTGCATTTTATCCAAGTATTGGCTGAGTATGATAAGGCAATAGATATAGCTTGTTTTACTGGGATTGATGGTTCATGTGGGCTTTGGTTATCTTTGTATCTTTTTGGTCATTGTTCAATTTGATATGTAATGATGCGGTTTTCATTTTTGGCATAGGTAGTTCTTGGTTATTCTTGTTGTTTGTTATTTTTCTTTATTAGGCAAGGGATGGAATGCTTGAGGGTTGTCTAATTTTCTATCCCTTGTGCTATTGTTATGTATATAACTCCATTTTATTTATCTTATTTTACCTTTAAGGTAAAAAATGTGTAATTTTTGCTTGTGTTTTACTTTGAAGAAGATGTTGTTTCCATATAGGTAAGCTCTGCACTTCATGCTGCCTCAGGCCAAGAATAGTTAGGAGCGTACCTTTGTTTTAGCAGTTAAGTCAACCAGTGGCCATATAGATCTGGGTATGCCATCAATAGAGGGAATTACGAAATTGGTGGGAAGCTCCGGCTCCTTTTACAGAATACAAAGCTAAGTCTATGAAAATAAAAGCCCCACTCTTGACACTATTTGGTGGCTAATAAGCGACCCTCTTGATCATTGAGTGTGTCCAGAAGCAGTGTCAGAAGCTCCCCAGTGTAGAGAGGCAAATGGAAGACTTGTAACCCACATTTGGACACATATTTCTTTTCTTCTTCTCCACGGCGTTATGTAAGGCCACCGGAAACCATGCGATGCGCATCAATGCCAAAGGGGAGATTCGGTCCACATCCGACACCTGGCGTCACCTTGGAACGGTTGAATAATAGCAAGTGCCGAGGGCGTAACTCCTTCCGTCCCGAGAAAGAAACCCCAATGGGGCCTCCTTTTCACCATAATCCCAACCTTGGAACATATGTGCGAGCCGGCATATCACTTTTGAGTTATATATCACGAATTCCATTTGGAGCAATTGAAGCGCATAGTCCCCCAATTGGTCCATCCGATGCTTGCTGCTCGGGCAAGGACTACCTTGAGAAACATAGGTATGGTGAGCACTAACCCACAATCGCAGAGCCAGGTTGCGATGGTTCATCCTTTGGCCCAACCCATTAATAGGTATGGTGAATAGGAAATCTTGTGCATGTGGGCCTAAGGTTACAATGAGGATAGCCACACCTTGGGCCCGCTAGATACTTAGAAACAAGATTTTTCTCGATGATGCCAAAATAACACTTTGCCAAAGTTTTCATCATATGGGGGGTGAGGAAGCGTGTATTGCAAAACCATTAAAAAGTATCAAGAGCATGTTGGAACGAAGGACCGTGAGAAATAATGCCCGCTTTTGCCAATATCAAGTCCTGCAAATCAGTAGTTTGCAATCGAGAAGCGAGGAAAGCATATTGGATAATGTCACTCGCAGCATGTGACAATCCGTACTTTCAGGTCATTTCTCGACACGATTCATGTTTCATTATTTCCACATTTTTAGTTTCTTGTTTCTTGTTTCAGCGTAACCTTGGAGGTTTGTGAATTCATGATCATAACATCCACGTCATTTACATATGGACTATGATTAGTCTACATTCCATGGACATCATATGCATCTCATAAATTCATTCACGCATTTCATTTCATATTTTTTCGTGTAATTTTTATATTTTAATCTGGCGTGAGTTTTTATTTTAAATATTTAATCCGTTCTTTCAAAAAATGATCAGAAGTATTTTTAAACTTACATTTAGTTTATAAAACTATATTTTTAGTTTTCCTAGTGTTTCAAATTTATTTGGTATATTATGTCGTTAAGATTTAATTATTACGTCGTTTTCTTAAAACTTCTTCGATAATTTATATATCACTCAAATTTCACAAGAAAAGTATTTTTACAATTTTTATCACCTCAATACAATCTATTTTGACTTATTAAAAACTTACTTGTACATTTTTCTACACTTTACACATTTTTACTCATACATTTTACAAAGTCTTGCAAAACAAATAATACAAGTTACAAAAATAAAATAAAATAAAATCTTTGGACAACCCTCCCAAAACCGGTATATAGGGAGGGGTGTTAATAAATGTTGTAAGGTTCTTGATTATACATGTCTTCACACTTCCTTATAAGTCTTACTACATTATTTTGTCACTCATTCACTACTTGCAAAGATTTTTTTTCTCAAGTGTTAGAAAGTTTGTTTTTCCTCTCTTTGGTTCTCCATAAAACCGGCCACATAAGGGTTCTCCAAGGGATCATCATCTAAAGATTTTCAAGATTCAAGTGTTATTTCAACCTAGATCATATCCTTTTTATGGTTTTGAAATAAAAACCAAGGATATTTAAGTTAATCCTTGTTACCTACACCTCTTCACTATCACTAGTAAGCTTGTTTTCATCATTTTTATGTTTCCTCTTCATTTTCATAAGTTTCTTTTCATTTTTGGAGCTAATATGCAAGTATGGTGATTTATACCATTTATGTCATGATTTTTAAGTTATATATATATACCTAAGGTCATCCTATAATTATTCCCATGGTATTGGTTGGTCTTGATGGTGATTAGGAACCCATGACACCCTAAGAAGGTGTATGGTAGGATTAGATTAGTTTTGGAGTTGATTTGAAGGGATTAGAATAGGTTTTGTCCGAGAAAAACTATTTTCGATAAGTATATTTTTGTGTTCTGTCCTTGTTTTGAATTTCTGGAAAATCCGACAGTAGGCACGACTTTTTGGCCTTGATTTTTAGAAAATATACTTTAAAGCGAATCCGTGGCGCTTGAGCAGATAAAAACGGACTTATACTTGAGAGGAGTTATGGATTTTCAAGTTTGACGGCGAAATATTATTTTGAGAAAATTTTCAGCAACATGTTTTAGTGTTTTGGGTCAAAGCAGGCCTTAAAAGCTACAAATTATTTAGGCTTCTCAAAATATATTAGTTTACTTCAATGAAAGCTAAGGACATATTAAGCGTAGAAAGCGGTTTGAAGCGACAAAGATATACACTTTTCATAAACTTGCGTAACTAATTTTACGCACACTATTGGCCAAAAAACCACCATCTTTAACCCTTATTATCTTTTATGATGAGGACCTTTTGGGTAAACTCATTGGAAACTTTTAGATGCTGCATTTCCGAACCGTCGATTTGGTTCTCGCTGATCAACGTGTACTATTTCACGATTGTTTTTCCGGGCCATTTTAGATTAATTTCACGATTTTTCCAGCGACATTGTTTTGCGAGAAAGTGGTAATTTCACCAAAATCATTTTAAAACCATTGTATTTTTACATTTTAAGAACAGCATAAAGTGATTTTTGATTGGTCAAGGCGTCAAAGAGTATTTTTAAACGAGTAATATTTTCAAAACTTCGTAAATGGTATAAATTACATGCGTGAGTGCATGCATAACATTACATTGCAACTCATGACATATCACATCATTGATAATAGGTCCCGGTTGACGCATCATTATAAACCTCAGTGTACTCACTATTGCCGTTATTTCAGGTTTATCCAAGTGAGTTTTCATAGCCTTTTTAGCTTTAGATTATTTCACCCAGGCGGGGAGATACATTGCACTACATTTTTTCTTTTCTCGATGCAAATTATATTTAAATTCATTTACATTGCTTAAGTTACCACATGCCAATTTGAAAGTCCCCATTTCTGAACCATGAGCCGTTAATCTTTGAGCGAGGATGAGTGGATAGATCTATCGAGTGGCGCCCATCAGGTTGGTGAATCCCAACCGGAAAGCGGATGCATTTCATTTGATTTCATTCACAGGAGTTGTCCGGCAAACATTCCGTGGAGGGCATACATAATCGATTCGTTTTAGGGGTCATGGGCTTAAGGCAATTGTAACATTATTTTTACGTGGCGGTTGTCATGCATATTCTATACTTGTGTAGTCGTATAAAACATTTACATAACCTTTGATTTCTCCAACATTATTGTTGGCGTTTTTAGCAATGTATTTTCGAATTAAGCGAGGCGTGCATCATGACATGGTTAGGGACCTATATTTTGAGTCGCGGCGTCGACTTACATTATGTACATTATGGCTTTATCTTCAAAACATCGTTTGGATTTGTAACATATTTGTATTTCCTTAAACTTGTTAAACCTTTTGGGACCCATGTTGTACTCGGTTATGTTTTTATGATATATCCAACGATATGTGTTTTAAAAGCGACACTTTGGTGTTCAATATAACTGTGATGTGGTGCTATACGTGATCCATTGCCCCGGGGAATTCCATTCGGCACCGCGAATGAAAGTGGGGTGTGTGATTGGTACGGAGCTTCTGGTTATAGAGAACTAGGTTGCATCATTGACCCTAGACTATAGCTACATTATCATAGCATCTTATCATTTCATCATAGTACATATTCATTGTTATCATGCAGGATTACATTTGATTGAGAGATTATTTACTTCTATTTCACATCGGTTGTCCTCAAGTGCCTTCAAATACCCATCCCATTATACTCACATCCTTTGACATGGAGAATGCCGCACGGGTCCCTATCATGATCTTAACATGGTTGACTCAACACGGTAACATCGAGATGGACACCGAGACCTTCGGGAGGACCGAAGTTGCACCTACACCATCGCGATCACTATTGATTCAACCAGAATCGGGACAATTTTATCCTCGGTTAGGATGCGAGATCATACCATTGGGTAGAACTTATAGGCTTAGTCCTAATGAACCTATTTTCTTAACTCACCACAAGGATTCCATTATCATCATTGTCATTATTTTTATCATCATTATCATTTAGGCACCATCCGTACCATCATATCTCATACCGCGATACATCACTTTCTACTTTACCTAGGGGTTAGTAGCTTTATTGACCAATTAGTAGACTATTATTGCACCGATAAGGTTCTCTATGTATCCTACAAACCATCCAACAAATTTTATTCAGTTATCTGCTACTATTTCCTAAAATTATTTCAATTGATTTTATTCAAATTATTTTATCACCATCTCGAAGCGTTGTTTCATAAAGTTTTAAACAAGTGCGTTTTATTACCAACTTATCAATTGGTTTGAGTCATTTTATCAACTATTTAATATACTTCGGTAGCTTGATTTTCATGTTTCTGAAAA
>OU343224.1:128603916-128807238 GCA_910596185.1 Chrysanthemum makinoi | reverse complement strand
AGCCTGGAAAGGAACACAGACAAATTGTTTAAAACAGGGTACATACCACCCTGGGGATCAAATTACAACCACATGGTTTCCTTCATCAAACCTTGGAATGAGTGGGATCAGCTGAACCTGGGGACGGAGCCTTGGTGACGGAGTTCTTCGAAGGAGATGGAGGCTGGACTTTCCTTGGCTTCTTAGTCAACAGGTCCTCAAAGAGGCTGTGGGTCCTTACACTTTCGGAAAGGAAAAGGAACTCTAAGCGCGCTAATTCATTACTGCATCATCATACTATTTTTCATGAGTTGCCCTGTAGTATGGAATTTTCTCCAGCTTCACCGGTTACTTTGTCGCAGCTATCTCCTCCAAAGTGGTACACTTGCCATGATATATGGAAGCATTCACCAGGTTCCCAATTGCATTCCCCACATCATCACTATGGTAAAGTTCCATGGCAATGTAGGGGATAACCTTGGTTACCAAGTCCACCATATCCTTCTTCAGCATCTTCAGACGAAGGTTTAACCTATCTACCTTTTCCCTGAGCTTGATCTCTTGGTCCAACAGCTTCGCTCTCTCTCTTTCGAGGCCTCCACACTTGGATGAAAGAACATATATCTGCTCTTTATAGCCTACGAGCTTTGAGCCTTCGATAGTTAGCCTGCTGCATTCAACCTCGCTCGCTGCCAGTTGACCTTTGAGCTTTTCATTATCAGCTCTGAGATCTTGCACCAAGGGATTCTTGTCAAAATCCTCCAAGGCATCTTCACATTTCTTCTCCAGGTCTGCATACTTCTGATCCCTAGCCTTCTCCCTTGCAAGCATAAGATCCATTTCTTCTCGAGCCTTGGTGACAGCACGGAGCAGCTCCATTGTCCTAGTATTGAGTTGGTTGTCTAGCATGCATTGTCGGACATAACTCTTGTCATGAAGGTCGCAGAGCCTTTCCATGGACATGTTGTCCATCACCCCCTTCCAGCTGGGTGGGATTACACGGTCCACGAGTAGATGACAAGCTAAGGGAGAGGAAAGCTCCTTAGTATCAGGAAGTCCTGCAGCATATGTAAACTTGTTAATATATTATTACTGGTATCTAATTTTTGTAACAGGCAAGAAACATTACCATGGATATCATCTCGTTGGGCCCTTGATGGCCGGAAATACCCAGCCTCCCTGGGCACTCTTTTTCCGGGTAGTTCGAGAGGGAGGAGTAGGTAGGATAAGCTTCCTCTTCGAAGCAGACTTCGCAACTTTTGCACTGGTACCTTTCCTGCTTCGGACCCTCTCACCAATGCCGGAGGGTCCTACGATGGCCAACTATCCTTCGGAGACTGGTTCATCAGATTCAGCAACATTCTCCACAAGCTGGTCTTCGACATCTATGGGTTCCTTTGACGGAGGAGCAGAGGAAACAGGTTCGATGGGCTGGGCTTCTACATCATTGTCATTTATCGACACTGACGGAGAGCCCACACCATAGCTAGTCTCCTGGGGATTCTTTGGAATAAAGCTGACCTCCTTTGCACCACCAGCTACCACAAAGTTTCTAAATGACATTTCTGCATGAAGGAGCAAATAAGATAAATATCAGAAAGATAAGTTTTTATCTCTTATTTTAATCAATAAAATACATACTTTCTCCATCACAAATAATCTCAGGTACCAAAGGAGATCCCTCCCATCTTTCAGCAAGGCCAGCCATGAAAAGAATTGGTTCAGGGAATGTTTGGCAATCAGCTGGATGACGAGCCAAACGCCAATACAAAGGATTCCTTCTCACAGTATAGGGCAAGGGATCGTTGAACCTTTTTCATCATATTGAAATTCTGGGTTTAACAATGCTGGAAAAGTCGGAGGGATAATGGTGTTTTGGATGTAAAAGAATTTGCCTTTCCAGTTCCTGATGTTTGTAAACGGCCTATCTATGAGAATGGGCACATCCCTTTCACCCCTCTTAGCCAAGGTCAACCAATCTCCTCCAGGGTATAAATTCAGAAAACCCCTAAGCACAGTTCATGATGGTTCAAACCCATAAGCTTTACACATCACAATGTATGTCGTAAGCTTGGCTAGGCCAAAAGGGTTAAACCTAGATATGTGTACCTCATAGTACTGGAGGAGTTCTAAAATCAAAAAGTGCAAGGGTATCCTAAGGTTGGAGGTGGTGAATGCATGGGTGTATAAGCCTACATAGTTTT
Organism: Chrysanthemum makinoi; assembly: GCA_910596185.1. NCBI lineage: Eukaryota > Viridiplantae > Streptophyta > Magnoliopsida > Asterales > Asteraceae > Chrysanthemum > Chrysanthemum makinoi. The sequence continues at coordinate 128,805,055 of OU343224.1, read as the reverse complement.
CTGGGGCATCAAAAACCCTTGATTTCTCTGGGTAACATGATTTTATGCTCTTTGGGAATTGGGTAATCGGTGAGGAACGCTTTGAGCTCCTCCCTTGTCAAGGTGCAACCTTGTTGTTTGATTACAAATTTCTTATTTGTAGACATTGATCCTTCTAAAATCCATAATAAAGTATTTGAAAACAGATACGAAGAAGTACTTTACCTTGTTTGATCGAAAGCTTGATCGGAAGAGGTTTTATTAGGTGAAAACTTGGGCGTGAGATAAAATAATGTTAGGGTTTTACTGTTTTTAACTTTATATACCCTTACATATGTAGATCTCGGCCTACACGTGTCCTGACTTATCCCCTTACCACCAGATTTCAAACCCTTTTTAAATTTTGAAATGACGTTTATTTACCGAGGAAAAGGGGGTGGTTAGGATAAGTGTAAGCATTAATTACGGTCAATGGGTGCAAGACTTTTCATCTTCGTTCGTTTTTTGTGACGAAGGGGAGGTTTCGTTTCTATTTTTGAGTCGTAAGCAATATTTCTTGTTCGTACATATCACTTTCGACTGGGGGGCTTGATGACGTACCCTCCGATCAGGTCGAATGACCCCCCTTCGGCCTCAGTCGAATTTGCATTACGAAGACCCAAGTCTTTCTTCATAAGTCATTGGTTGCGTAAAACCATTTATCATTGACATGGTTACCAGTTGGGAATTCGCCAGCGAAGGCTATGCCCTTCGGTGATTCTCTTGAAGGCGCCAAGACAAAGGAGAATTTTGACTTGGTCTTCCCCCACGTTTCTACTATTTCCTTAGCTTCCCCGCCAAGGCCGAGATAGTGGGGATGAAGCCCTAGCGGTTACCACAAATCAGGGAACGCCCCCATGATCTCCTAAACGTGTGCTAACACTCTCCAAGCTATTTTCTTCACCTATAAATAGGTTGGACGAGTCATTTCAAGGGTATGTTCTCTCAACACAGTATTTTACATACTCCATATTATTTATAACACATATCATATACTTACTCTCACGCCGGAGGTGGTTCGTAGGGCCCAACCCCTGCGCAATCACTTAACGAAGTGTCTACTATTTCTTATTGCAGATTGGCTACAAGTTTGGCGCAAGCATATCACCCCTCATACCTTTCGATCACCATCGAAGGCCTGGTCGCACGAATTATTGTACAATCAGGTTTCAAGTGTTAAATATTAGTTTAATCCTTACTATTAAATTAAACTAGATGGATGGTGGGAATTTGTCCATTCTAAAACACCAAAATAAGGGTAAGCAAAAGAAAATTCCTCTTACCTATATCATGAATAAAAGACTCCTTATTTATTACCTATACCATGAATAAAAGGCTCATTTCATCCGAGAATTAAATAGTTATTTATCGTTATTTTATTGGATATAAATGAGGTTTTCAAAACAGAAATGAATTAAGCACATTATCATACCTATATGCTTTTAAATAAATGAGATGAAAACTCTAGACTTATTACGAATAAACGTATATAGAAACTAACTCGAAAGAATTTCTAAAGATAAAACAAAATTGGATACAGATAAGTTTGAAAAAATAAGGCTCCGTTTAGTCGAATAGAATTATTTTCACTTTTTCATTTTTGGATTTTTTGAAATGGAATTGTTTTTCTTCTCTGGTAAAGAATTAAGAACATAAAAAATCGTTTAGATTAAATTACATTTTTCATTTTGCAGTGAAGAGAAAAGAGAGAAAGGTAAAATAGATTTATCAGACTTTTAATTAAAGTTTGAAAAATGAGAAATTATTTTATAAAAATATTTCAAAAACTTGTAACTAAACAGGCTATTTATTTTTTTATTTTTTTTATGACATACTTTTCACAAAAAGCGTTGTTAAATCTCAAAAATTTAACTTTTTGCTCACATTTTTTAGAAATTATTATTCTAAAGTTAAATTTAGTAACACTACAATGCCAATTTTTTTGTAGTGGGTTTTTTTAAGGGGAAATCATACATACATTACAATGTAGGCAATTTCTTACATTTTCTTTGAAAAAGGTTTTAAAAATGTACAGTTCAACCCATTCGATAAGTCTTTGATACATGTTTTCTCACTGTCCCTACCTTTTTTCTCAATGAAAATGTAGGAAATTTGATTTCCCTTTTTTTAAAGGTCTCTTTAAATATCTTTTCAAAAGTTTTAACAAATGTCTAAACACTGTCCATAACATGTGTGCAAATCAAGGTTTTCAAGATCGGGATCCTATTTAGGATCGATTTCGTCTTTGCAAGATCAAGATCGTAAGATCGGATCGGGATCTTAAGATCCTACCATAATATCATTTTTAGTAGTCTTTGTAATATTATACAAATTTATAAATTATTATATATCATAAACACAAATTTGTATAAATGTTTCATAGAAATATTGTCCTAAATTATTATTATGAAATCTATAAGAAGATCAAAATGTTGTTTTTTAAATTTACAAAATACAATCCATAAATTGTACTCTTTTAGTTTGTGGTTCGAGAAAAGTAAAATCGGATCGGATTAGATCTTAAGATTTATGGTCAAGATCGAGATCATATAAGATCTTAAGCTTTTAAATATCCTATGCAAGATTCAGATCGTTTTTGCTTTGCAGTATCACAAAATCGTAAGATCCCAAAATTAAGATCGGGATCCTGACAACTATGGTGCAAATTAACTTTCATAAGTTGTATTAGGGTAAAAGGCAATTTTTTTTGTTTGTAACTGTCCATAACATGTGTGCAAATTAACTTTCATAAGTTGTATTAGGGTAAAAGGCAATTTCTTTTGTTTGTAACGTTGAAAACTGAATGTGAAAATCACTCTTTTGTTTCAAGAAATATTTCAATATTTCATCACTCAATTTGTGGTGTTTGAATATACTTTTTAGTGACTACCAATTGACAAGTAGAAAAATACTCCGTAGTAACATGAATCTTAAAATAATATTTGCCTTAAAGCGATGTGTAAATGGAGGAATTGCAAAAATTGATTGGTTAACTTTTTTAATCTTTTCCATTTTTGCTTTACTTTATGGGTTTATGGCATTTGATAATCATCGTGGTTATGTTTAGTAAAGTAAAATTTTTCTCGAGATTATTCTAATATATTGTAAATATATCTCATGCGTCGCTTTTTCAATTAGGTCTTGAATGTTGATCAATTATGATTGTACAATAAGTTGCACTATCATGCTTCAATGGTGATCGAATGTATGAGGGGTGTGTGTTCCAGCTAAGATTGTCTTTCACATGAGAATAAGAAATACGAAGACACTACGTTAAGTGATTACGCATGGGTTGGACCCCGCGAACCACCTCCGGCGTGAGAGTAAGTATGAGTTATGGTTAAATATGTGTTTGTAAGTAAAGAGAGGAGTGTTAAGTGAGCTTACCATAATCTTCTGCCCGTCCTACCTATTTATAGTGGAAGAAATAGGCTTGAGGGCACCTTTGCGTAAATGTCGGAGAACATGGGGGCGTCCCATGTTTGTGGGTAACCGTTAGGGCTTAGTGACCCACGTTCTCAAACTTGGCGGGAAAGCTAGGAAAGAGAGGGAGATCGTGGGTTTGACAAAGTCAGGAAGATCCTCTATCCGTTGTTCCTTCGTCAACCGTACCCCGAAGGGCTTAAGGCTTCGAATGGCGAATTCCCCGTACGTAACCTTCGTGTGTATAAGTTCCTAAAATTTTTTCTCTGCATGATTAAATCTCTTGGCTTATATATTTTATCAAAGAGATTTTAAATCATTTAATCCTATAACATGTTAAAGTTTAACGAAAAGATCCTTGCTTGCGGTTTATAGCATGTTAAAATGAACCTTTTCATCATAAGTTACATAGTTTAGTTGAACAACAACTTTCTGCACATGATATGTAGTCCATATATTTTTCTAATTTTTGCTTCAAACTATACTTTGGGCTACTTTGGACCCATTTGACCTGCTTTATTCTAAACTCATTTCTTTTTATAATACATGTTTGCACGTTAGAAATAAAGAATAGCCCAAACTGATCCATTACATAAGTTAATGTGTCGAAATTGCCACTTATACTATTTTTCATCCGTATTCTATTAATTTGCATAATTAAAAAATTCGCCTGATCTTTGGATTATGTTATGCACAATGTTTCCAGTAAAGATGAAGTAACCGAAGATCCTGAATGCAAGCTGCATCAGACTGTAAGTTGTTAAAAATCAATGCATTTTTTGTTGTAAATAGGAACAACCTTAAGAGAATGTACAACCATGAAAGTGAACATTATAATCCAGATAGAAAAGATTAATTTGTTAAATTAATTCCTACTAAGAGCTGCTAAATCCAGATGATTTCGCAGGGACCGGAGATTACAACAGAGTTGACTAATAACAAGAAGTTGACCCCACATCTTTCTTTACGTGATCAAATGGCAGAGGAAGATGGGATTGACATAAGGCTTGGGCACGCGCTTATTTATTATCGGTCGGTCAAGGAAATTTTGGACATCGACGATATTAAGATCGGTCGGCCTGATTGTGAATGTTCGGTCGAAAGTCGGTCGAAGCAAGAATGAAAACACTATCGGTCGCTTTTTCAACCGATATTATATATACACTTTTTCAATGTTTGTTTGATATTTAATAAAAAAAAAGATTTGGTCAACGACTGTGGCAACTTGGTCGTGTCTGGTCATCGGAGAAAGCTGATGTGACATGGGATGACCCGGGTCACGACTGTGCCCTGCCCTAAAGGATCTCCTAAATTCTCCCATGGTAAAAGAAAGTATACACACTTTAGAAACTAAAGAACCATTGTCCCATGTTATGGAGTAGAATATGTAGTACATCAAGCTTTATGAATATTACGCTTTTATGGAGTAAAATCTAATATCTCTTTATTAGCCTTTATGAATATTACGCTTCTCGAGCATTATGGGTTTTATGCCAAGCTTATTTCATTTTGTGTTTTAATTGAAGATATTGAGCATCACTGAATGTGCTTTTTTTAGTCGAGGACTTTGATGAAGATTCATGAATAATGAAGAAGATATTGGCCAGTGGGGTTATCTTAATTGAGAGTTTTAAATAAATTATATTATTGTGTTGTGTTTTTAGTAAAACTAAGGGAGTGGTGAAGGATGTGAATAAAATTAGTGTGATTTTTAGATACAATGATCATACAATTAGTTCAATAGGTATGTAAAATATACATATCATAATTTTTTTTATCATATTTTAAATTATAATATATTATGGATCACAACCTACTTTTGCTTACATTTTCTATGGACTACTAGGTGTTTAGCGAATGAACAGTCGTTGTAAAATTGATTAGCGCTCACAGACGTCATTTGCTATTCAAGACCATCCAATTTGAAGACGACAACGCATGGACGTCTATTATTTTAATTGTTACAAACTCAATTAATTATCGAATAAATCACGTATTTTCTCATTATTTCTTTCCAATGAAAAATGTTTACGTTAGTTGTTTTCTTATTATCTCATTTTCATTTATAGCATTTATCATAGGTTATTAGGTTTTAATGAAAACTAAAATATGTAACCTCTTAATAACGTTTCCCATGGAGGTTTCATTGTAGCTTTAGACTAATGGCTTGATTTTGCTTTTAGGTGCAACTGGTAAAAAATTAAAACTGGAACGGGTCAAATGAGTGGTAAGTTACCAAAATTTTACTTTTGGTTTGTACAGTATGTATAGTTAAAAAAAATAAAAAAATAAAAAATTCTGGCCCATGTAAGAAACACCAATTTTGACCCAAACAAGTTTTGAGCATTTAACTACCTTTAACAGAAATTTACAATATGAAAAAAAAAAAAAAAAAAATCATGTTCAATGCATAATATAAGGGTTAGGACAGTACATGTATTCTATTAAAGTGGACTTGGTAGCTTTGGCATGTGGTGCAATGGTGAGTTAATGGTACGTTAGTCAAATCGGGTATCTGAGTCATACTAAGTAACTGGTCAAAACACATTTGTTAAACATGTCTGAACTTAAAAATGTTTTTAACGGGTTCAAATGTCGATTCAGTGTGTTATTGAGAGTCGGAGACGGCGACATTGGAGAATCGAATGACGAAGAGGTTTCGATAGATGTGGTTGATGAAGAAGATCATGTTATCCATATATTGAATCACATGGATGAAGAATATCTGGCAAATCTTTCAATTTAAAATATAGATAGGTTTTGATCGGGTATAAAAACCATTAGTTGTTCTTTATTTGTTTTTTACATCCATGATGTTTGCAAGTAAGAACCTATTTACCTATGCTTTAAAGGATTAATGGAGCTAAATACTTACTATAAAAACATAACTTTTGTTTAGCTTTACAAAAGTCGGTATTCACACACGGAAAATTATATGTGGTTGTTTAAAGGGTTTCTATGGACTATTGGGTGTACACTGAATGGACATTGACTATTATATTGATTAGTGCTCACAGATGTCATTTGCTATTCAAGAGAATCAAAGTGGAGACGACAACGCATGAACGTCTATTATTTTAAATGTTACAAACTCAATTGATTGTTGAATAATTCATGTTTTATATCATTATTTCTTTTTTATATTAATGAAACATGTTGACGTTCGTTGTTTTCTTATTATCTCATTTTCAACTCAATTGATCATTAAAATCACACATCATTTTATGTTCGAGTCAATCTATTTTAGATTGGCAACAAGATGGTTGTAAATCGATTGTGACTCACACATATTTTAAATTTAACAAATTTACGTTATTACTTTTATTATCATCTCATTTATCTATTTCTTTAAAAACTAACCCAGTGTCAACGGGTCTCTAAGCTAGTATTTCAATATTTCATCACTCAATTTGTGGTGTTTGAATATACTTTTTAGTGACTACCAATTGACAAGTAGAAAAATACTCCGTAGTAACATGAATCTTAAAATAATATTTGCCTTAAAGCGATGTGTAAATGGAGGAATTGCAAAAATTGATTGGTTAACTTTTTTAATCTTTTCCATTTTTGCTTTACTTTATGGGTTTATGGCATTTGATAATCATCGTGGTTATGTTTAGTAAAGTAAATTTTTTCTCGAGATTATTCTAATATATTATAAATATATCTCATGCGTCGCTTTTTCAATTAGGTCTTGAATGTTGATCAATTCTGATTGTACAATAAGTTGCACTATCATGCTTCAATGGTGATCGAATGTATGAGGGGTGTGTGTTCCAGCTAAGATTGTCTTTCACCTGAGAATAAGAAATACGAAGACACTACGTTAAGTGATTACGCAGGGGTTGGACCCCGCGAACCACCTCCGGCGTGAGAGTAAGTATGAGTTATGGTTATATATGTGTTTGTAAGTAAAGAGAGGAGTGTTAAGTGAGCTTACCATAATCTTCTGCCCGTCCTACCTATTTATAGTGGAAGAAATAGGCTTGAGGGCACCTCTGCGTAAATGTCGGAGAACATGGGGGCGTCCCATGTTTGTGGGTAACCGTTAAGGCTTAGTGACCCACGTTCTCAAACTTGGCGGGAAAGCTAGGAAAGAGAGGGAGATCGTGGGTTTGACAAAGTCAGGAAGATCCTCTATCCGTTGTTCCTTCGTCAACCGTACCCCGAAGGGCTTAAGGCTTCGAATGGCGAATTCCCCGTACGTAACCTTCGTGTGTACGAATGGTTTGACGCCAACGAACATTCAGGAGACCTAACTTGGGCCTTCGTACAGAAGGGCTTCGACACATCTCGAAGGGGTGTCCGTCGAGCTGTTCGGAGGGTACATCATCAAGCCCCCCAGTCGAAAGTGATGCATATGAACGATAAGGCATTATTTTCGACTTCATCCTGCGAATGAAATCAATCGTGCGTTGCAATGCTAATCGTAACCAAGGTGATTATGCTTTATATCGCGCATTAAATGCTACTTGATCCCAGCTAACTACCCGCTACAGGAAAACCTTTTCTCAAGTAAATCGGGTTGACCAAAACGATTTTTCAAAAGTTAAACAACCTTTGAAATCCGGATAAGGTAAATGATAAGGACACGTGTTCGGTGTAGAAGAGGAGTAGAAAGGGGTATTTAAGGCGATGTAGATGGAACCCTAAATCACTTTACCTTCTTCGCATACCTTTCACACGCAGTAATTCTCTGTCATTCACAGGCTTCGAACACAAAAGGTAAAGTCCTCTTTCCATCTTTTCCTAGCTTAAGATAATTATGGATTCCAAGTTTATAATCAAACAACAAAAGTGCACCTTGACTGCTAAAGATTTACATGATCATCTTGCCGAATACCCAATCCCCAAAGAGTTTAAAGTTATGCTTCCCAAATCAAACCAAGGAATTTTTGATGCCCCTGAAAACTTCGTAAGGCTGTATACCCACTCTTTTAGCCATTCGAATCTTAGGATTCCTATCCACCCTCTGATTTTAGAGTTAATGCAGTACTATGAAGTACATATCTCTCGATTCAACCCATTTGGCCTGGCTAAATTGACCACATACATCGTTATGTGTAAGGCTTACGACTTTGAGCCAACTCTTAAAGTGTTGAGGGGGTTTTTGAACCTTTATCCTGGTGGGAACTGGCTAACTTTGGCAAAGAGGCCTGAAGGAGATGTTCCTAACCTCATTACGAGGCCTTACACGAACATAAGAGACTGGAAGGGTAGTTTCTTTTATGTTCAAAACACCATTGTTCCACCCAACAATCCAGCATTGTTGAATGAGGCATTTAGGTTTGATGCAAAACGTTTCAATGACCCCTACCTTATGATGTTCGAAGGAATCCGTTATACCAACGTCTGGCTAGGTATCTTGCTGATGTTCAAGCCTTTCCCGAGCCAATTCTGCATATGGCTGGGATTGCACAAAGCTGGGAGGGGTCTCCCAAGAAGCTCATGATCATGTATCATGGAAAAAGTATGTGCTTCCACTTTTATTTAAGTTGGACCAATGTAGCGCTGATATTTATCTTCTCTTGTTCCTTTTTTGCAGAGATGGCGTTTAGGAACTTCATGCATCAGCATTTGGACGAAGACTTGAGCTTTATGCCTACGGAACAAGCCGAAGAGTCTTATTGTGTTGGTTCACCTTCTACTTCTGTCAACAACAATGATGTGAACATTCCCAAGATAGAGCATGTCGCCTCAGCACCCCCACAAGCACTGTTGGAGGGTCCCTCCCAATTGGTTGAGAACATGGCAGATTCGGACGATCCCGCAGAGGATGAAGTGCGAATCACAGGCTCTACAGGTATTGCTGACAGGTTAAAGAGTAGGAAGGGAACTTCTGGCAAAGCTATCAAGTCTGCCACCAAGAGAAAGACTCCTCTTCCGGAATCTGGGTCCAGGGCCATTCGACAGAAGGTTGTCGAAGGCAAGAAAGCTGTGAAGTCTGCTTTTGAGCTGCCAGATGATGCTGAGGAAATGCATGGTAAGCATTTGCTTCTTAAGTTATAGAAAATACTAATTTTTCTGCCTAACTTTTCCCTTATGTACTGTATTTATCGCAGGCCTTCCTGACACAAAGGAGCTTCCGAATGCCCTAGCTTGCCATCGCATCGTTGACCATGTCACCCACCCCAATTGGTAAGGACTGCTGGACAATATGTCCATCGAAGGGGTCTGCGATCTGCATGATAAAAGTGTCTCAAGGCAGGCTGTTCTGGACAACCATTTGAATGCTCGGACAAGGGAGTTGCTTCGTACTGTGACGAAGGCAAGGCAAGAAATAGACGTGACGCTGGAGAGGGAAAAGCACAGGGACTAACAGTATGCTGAGCTGGAGGCAAAATGTGAGGAAGTTGAAAAATATTTTGAGAAGAATCCTCCCACCCAAGACCTCTAAGACAAGATAGTAGAGCTGCAGAAGGATCTGACTGCCACCACATCAGAGTGTGGCAAACTCAGATTGGAGGAGGCCAAGGTGGTAAGCCTCACTGGTCAAAATGATGTGTTGGAGGCTAAGTGTGCAAGCTTGGAAAATGAAAGGGCTAGGCTTGGAGAGCTAGAGGTTAAAATGAGAGAGGAAATGGATGGCCTACAGATGAGATACAAGATGCTCCAAAAGGATCGTGCAGAGGTTGTATCGAAGGTGGTGCCATACATTGCCATGGAATTGTATCATAGTGATGAGATGGGAGCTGCTATGTGGAAGGTGATCAAGGCAGCTATCTTCCATGGACGGTGTATCGTTCTGGAGGAGGTGGCTAAGACAAGTAAGCCCGTGGACCTCTCCGTAGTTGACTGTTACCGCCCCTCATCGAGTATGAAGAGGCAGGAAATGCGTTTGCAACCGCAGAGTACCCCTTCTTACATGAAGCTACAAAAGATCCCATGGCACCTCTCGAAGACCTTCTCTCGAAAAAGCCTCAAAAGATCAAGCCAGCGACCCCAACTAAGAAAACAGCTTCGGCAAAGCCTGTGTCAACTCTACCTTCTCCAAACCCGTCTCCCAAGAACAAGGAATGAAGGTTGTCATGCTGACAGTGACTTGGTCTAAAAGGGTGGCATGTACCCTTCTTTCAAACAATGTATTATGCTTGTCTCTTACTTTAAACAATTTGGTGGTTGTGATGCATGGCTTCGGCCAAAAGACAATTTGAACTAGGCTTCGGCCTCATATGCAGGGATAAGGGCGTAGGCCCTTCTTTTGAATGGAATGATGTGGGAAAAATATTCCTACATACTTAAATATATTTATCTTGTGCACTTCTCGTACGGCATTTTTCCAACGCTTAAATTTTACAACCTAAGGTGTAAGAACCTCATTGTGTGTAAATTACAAAACCAAGAATATAATGACCAACTTTGATCACTGACAGAGGGTCGCGACCCACTCTATCTTAAATCCTTTAAGTAATATGGCTTGTTTTTATTTTCATAATTGCCATAAACTATTAGGAGAGTTAATGTGAATGTGTTGGTAGGCTTAAGTAGTGGTATGAGGTGTTTGTTACACCGTATGCCTTCCAATTCGACATTAAAACTCACAAACGACTAGGCTGAACAAACCTTTGTGTTTAAGAAACGAAGCAAGAGATTTGTGGGAAATATATTATTCATCATTGAATTGGTAGAGAGGATTACATCATTTTGAAATGAATACTAAGACAACTACCAATAATGCTTGCTTTCCCATGAGAAGCTTTTAATACAAGAATGAAAAGTAAAAAATACTTCTTAAACACAGAACTTTCAGAGGTTCTTATCATTCCATGTCCTGTCGATGGGTTCTCCGAGAAGAGTAGCCAACTTGTATGCTCCGTTTCCGTAGGCTTCAGCAATGACATAGGGTCCTTCCCAAGTTGGTCCTAACTTCCCCTTGTATTCTGCTTTGCTTGCACTGTTGAGGCGTAGCACATATTCCCCAGGCTTGAAGGTGGAAGGCCTGACCCTTTTGTTGTAGTAGCCTTCGATCTTATGCTTGTGCATGGCTTCTCGGATGGAGGCTATTTCTCTCATTTCTTCTAACAAATCAAGATTTTCCCTGATCCTTTAATCATTTTGAGAGGCTTCAAATGTGGCCACACGCTCTGTGTACACACTCAGCTCCGAAGGGATGACCGCTTTTGTTCCGTATGTTAGGCTGAAGGGGGTTTCGCCGTTGCTCGACTTGGGTTGGGTCTTATGAGCCTATAACACTTGAGGAAGCTCATCCACCCACTCGTGATGGCTTTGTCCCAGCCTTTTCTCAATTCCTTTGACAATGTCTCTGTTGGTAACCTCCACTTGCCCGTTGCCTTGTGGATGGTAAACGGAAGTCCAAGACTACTTTATCATAAGCCCTTTGTAGAAATCATAGAAGACTCCTTCGGCAAATTGCTTGCCATTATCGGATATGATGATGTGGGGTACTCCGAATTTGCATATGATGTGCTCCCATACAAATTTCTTGATCTATTTCCCTGTAATAGAAGCTAAAGGTTTAGCTTCGACCCACTTTGTGAAGTAATCAATTGCCACCAATAAGAATTTGACCCCACCAGGAGCTACAGGCATAGTTCCTACGATATCAATTCCCCACTGGGAGAAGGGCCATGCGGATGTGACACTTGTCCTGTCTTACTTTGGGAGCTTGGGAACCTTGGAGTGTATCTGACAAGCTTTACACTTTTGAATGATTTCCACAGCATCCCTGTGCATCGATGGCCAGTAGTATCCTAACTTCATTATCTTCGAGACAACTGAACGGGGCCCTACATTGAGGCCGCAGGATCCTTCGTGGATCTCTGCGATAATGCTCGAAGCCTGTTTAGGTCCAACACATCGAGGCCAAGGTGAGAGGAACGACCTTCTGTACAAGTTTTCTCCTATTAGCCTATATTGTGGAGAGTTAACCCGTATCTTCCTTGCTTGCTTTGGGTCCTCAAGGAGAAGACCACTTATCAGGTACTCCCTGATGGGAGTCATCCATGTGTCTCCTTCTTCGTGAACAACGTTAGTGACTTCCTTTCGAATAATGGACCTTTCGGGCAAAACTTCAACTAGCACTTCTTTTGTGAGGTGGGCGAAGGCCATAGAGGCTAGCTTGCTCAGTGCATCCGCCTTCTTGTTCTGATTTCTGCGAACGTGTTGAATGTTGTAGGATTTGAAACCATCCAGCATTTCCCTTGTTATGTCCAAGTATTGCTTGATGACGGGGCTGCCTTGCTTCATAGGAGCCTGTCACTTGGTTTGCCACCAACTGAGAATCTACGAAGATGTCGAGAGCCTTGACCTCCATATCTTTGGCTAGCCGAAGGCCTGCTAGTAGGGCTTCGTATTCTGCTTCATTGTTGGTGGCTTCGAATTCAAACCGAAGGGCATATGTATGCTCCTTCCCTTCAGGACTGACCAGCATTAGACCTGCTCCGGAACCGTCGGAGCTTGATGCTCCGTCTGTGTAAAGCTTCCAATCATCCTGTACTTCGATGAGCTTAGCCTTAGGTTCTTCATTTTCTTTGCTTGGTTCGGAAGGTGTTTCCGCCAAGAAATCTGCAAGAATCTGCCCTTTGACAGAGTTTCGACCTTTGAACTCTATCTCATGCTCCCCAACTCAATGGCCCATTTTGCCACCCTTCCATACTTTTCAGGCTTCGACAAGATTTGCTTGAGTGGCTTATCGGTTAAGACTGTTATCGGGTGGGCCTGAAAATATCGTCAGAGCCTTCTTGCTGCGTAGATTAGGGCTAATATGCGCTTTTCCAACGTGGGGTAGTTAACCTCTGCTCCTTGCAAGACCCTGCTAACAAAGTAAATGGGGATTTGCCTTTTGTCCCTTTATGCCATTAGGACAGCGCTAATGCTCTCCATTGAGGATGCTAGATACATGAATAACACTTCACCTTTGATTGGGGCTGTAAGTCTTGGAAGTATCTCTATGAACTCCTTCATATTTTGGAAGGCGGCTTCCGCATCTTGGCTCCATTGGAAGGTTTTCTTGTCGACACAGCCCTTAAGCGTCTTAAAGAACGGTAGGGACCTGTCAGCCCCCTTCGACAAAAATCAGCTTAGCGCAACCAATTTCCCGTTTAAGCTTTCTACGTCCTTTAAACATTTCGGAGCCTGAAGATCCGTGATTGCCTTGACCTTTGAAGGGTTAGCTTTGATCCCTTGCTTTGTAATCAAATCCCCCAAGAATTGCCCTTCTTCAACACCAAAAGAGCATTTCTTGGGGTTTAGCTTCATGTTGATCGCCTGAAGTTGGTCGAAGGTCTCTTGGACATCAAGGAGTAGGTCCTCCTCCGTTTTGCTCTTGATAACCATGTGATCTAGGGCTGAGCGTCGATCATAAACCGACCCGAACCGAACCGAACCGACAAAACCGAGGACCGAAAACCATGAAAAACGCGAACCGAAACCGAACCGAATGTTGTCGGTTCGGTTCGGTTTTTCGTCGGTTCGGTTCGGTTTTGTCGGTCTAGGTGTATTTTGGCATGTTTTTGTCGGTTTTGGGCCGAACCGGACCGAACCGAACCGACCCGAAACCGAAAGTATCTAGGACCTGAAACCGAAACCGTACCGACGGGCTGTCGGTCCGGTTCGGTTTTTGTCGGTTCGGTCGGTTTCGTCGGTCCGGTTCGGTTTTGAACCTTCGGTGCTCAGCCCTAATGTGATCAACATAAGCCTCGAGATTTCTGCCTATCTGCTTGTTGAAGGCTTTATCTACGAGTCTTTGGTATGTTGCCCCTGCGTTCTTCAATCCAAAGAGCATTTTTCTGTAACAGTAGACGCCTTTACTTTTGTAGAAGGCTGTCTTTTCCTCGTCCTCCTTTGCCATCTGGATTTGATGATACCCTTTGTAGGCATCTAGGAAACACTTCAGTCGAAAGCCTGCTAAGGACTCTACCTTCCAATCGATTTCTGGCAAGGGGTAGCAGTCCTTCGGGCATGCCTTGTTGATTTCAGTAAAGTCAACACACATGCGCAACCCACCGTCACTTTTCTTCACCATCACTGGGTTTGCCACCCAAGTTTGGTATTTGACCTCCCTTAGGATGCCTGCTTGTGTCAGCTCATCTACTTCCTTGCAAGCAGCAACATTCCTTTCGGGTGCTAGGCTTCTCCTTTTTTGTTTGATGGGCTCAATATGTTTGTATTCGTTGAGCTTGTGTTCCGTGCCGAAGGGCTTTCCATCAATTACCAGCGTTCTTGGAACTCCTGTCATGTCAGAATATTTCCATGCAAAAATATCAAGGTTAGTTTGCAACAGCTCCGTGAGCTTCGCCTTGAAATTCACCGGGAGCTGCTTTCCTATCACAACTGTTTGCTCGGGGTAGCTAGGGTTTACTACCACCCGTTCTTCTGCATCTGCACAACTTAGAATGGCCATCGGAGGCTCCTCCGGACCTTCTTTGACCTTCTTGACACCATATTCCCCCTTGTCTGCTCCATAATTAGAATGAACAGTTCCTACTCCGAAGGGAGTTTGGAACTTGATGGCAGCGTGTATGGTGGAGACTACAATGCCCATTTTTTGCATAGCGGTTCTTCCTATCAGCAAATTGTAAGGAGAATCTGACCTGACTATGATGAAGGTGAGGGTTTCTGTTCGGGACAAGGGTCCTTCTCCGATAGTGATTTCCAAAGGTACCTCTCTGAGGGGCCAAGAGTGTTCGCCGGAGAAGCCTACCAAGGGTACTTTTGAGTCTACCCTCTGCGAGCGTATCGATGGTTTGAGCTTTAGGAAGCAGAGCTCATAGATGATTTCGCAGGAGCTTCCACAATCCATGTATGCTCGGTTCACCTCCTTGTTGGAGACCCATACCTTGATGACTACGGGATCAGTTGAAGGTGTCCGCCCCAGGATGGATGGGAACGTTATCTCCCCCACACTTCCCGGCTCTCCATATGCTTCTTTCCGCTTTAAGGTTGGATCGTGTCTGTGCACCATCAGTATCGGAGCTTCTGCAGGGGTAGCTTCCTTCTTGTTCCCCTTCCACTCGCCCAACTGAGTGTCGGAGAACTTGTCCTTCCCCTTTTTGATGTCTTTAACCAGATGTGCCAATTGCCCGGAGCGTACTGCCTCTTCAATTTGCTTCTTCAGTTCTCGACAGCTGTTAGCGTCGTGCCCATGGTCTTTGTGAAAGTGGCAGCACTTCGACATGTCCTTGGCTTTGTTTCGTGCTGAGATGCGAGGTGGTGGGTCGAAGGACTTGGCAGATTTCTCGGTAGCGAGGATTTCCCTAGGAGATTTCACCAGGTTTGCCAAGAGTCCGTGATTCGAGCCTTTGTTATAGGGAGTGAAGCGGTCTCTGTTCTTCTTCCTGTTCTTGGATCCTTCCTAGGAGGACCCTCTAGAGAATTTGTCAGATGCCTCTCTTTGCTCGATCGGAGCTCCATTGGCTGCTACTTCCTTGGACTCGATCCAAGTGTAAGTCTTTTCCATGAGTGCCTTGTAAGTGGTAGGGAGGTCGATGGACAGAAATTCCACCAGGCTCCGAGTTCGTAAACAGTGTACGAAGCCAGAAATCCTTTGCTCTTCGTGCAACCCCAGAATTTGCAAGGTTTCATCGGTATACCATGTGACGAAAGCCCTTGTGCTTTCGCTTTCCCTTTGGTTGATAGTATGCACAACTAGGTGAGTCTTGGTGTACTTCTTCTGCTGGCTGAAGTGTGATCGGAACTTAGCCTTGAGATCATCCAAACTTACAATGCTTCCTACCTTTTGCCCATTCCCCCATATTCGTGCAGAGTATCGGAGAGTGTATGTGAACATGTGGCACGCCACAGGCATAACTCACTTCTGCATCTTGATAGCGCCTTCGAACAAGTGTAAGAAGTTTTCTGGATCGCCTTTCCCATCGTAGGTGCCTATGTGAGTGGGCATCTTCAAACCATCAGGCAGAGGGTAGTTTTCGATCCACTTCACGAAAGGTGTGCAGGCTCTCGAAGCTTTCGCATTGAAAGGGTTGTAGGGAGGTGCATAAACAGGTGCAGGGTTGTACGGGTTATGAGGTGGTTGTGAGAACGCATAATAGGCTGCAGGAGGTTGGTATGAAGGGTTTCCCCCCATCGGTGGCGTAGGGTGTACAGGAAGGTGCCCGCAAGGCACTTGCTGGTAACTCTGGTTGTGAAGAGACCCATTCGGAGGATAGGCATTATAGGATTGAGCAGGTAGGTAGGGGTTCATTCCTTGAGGTGGCAGTTGGTTCATCCCAGAGTATGGAGGAGGTCCTCCGAAACTCGAGACGTATGATGGAGGCATCGGAGCCCCTATCCCTTCTCTTCCCAAGTGGGCTGCCAGGAGAGGTAGTAGGTTTACCCCTCCGTTTCCTACCGGGTTGCTTCCTCCGTTGGAGTTCTCACTCCTTCTTTTTCCCGGCATTCTTTCCCTTCTTCCCGGATCTCCTCCAGGACCTTCTTCGAAACCTACGGTTCTTCCATTGGGTCTCCTCACGGAAGGAGAACCATTTCGTAGGGCCGAACGCCCCCTGCTAATTGGTCGAGGCCTTTCATCTACCTCGATCTCTTCGTCATATTCCTCGCTGGAATATTCCAGTTCCCTCCGCATTTCAGTGTTGCGAACTTGCCTCTTGTGAGCCCTTAGCAAGGACTCTAACGCTTCGAAGTTTGCCTCAACGAAGGCAGGGCTAATTTCTATAACAGGGTTAGCGGAAGTTGAGGCGTGATGTACGGGAGTGGTTTCTAGGCGAGATCGTGTGGCGTGGAGGCAGTTATGGGGCGAGATTATCTGGTTAGTTGTGGTGTAGGGTACAGTGTGTTAGTAAAACCTGTGGAGGTGTATCTTCTCTTCCTGGTTCCATGCCGGAAAAGTAGCGTAATCAGTTAGGGTGTTAAGACTTGGTGATTACGGGACTAATAGTAGCGGGTACCATGGATGGCGCCACTGACTGTAAAATAAGTTGCACTACCAGGCTTTAATGGTGATCGAAGGTATGAGGGGTGTGTGTTCCAGCCAAGATTGTCTTTCACCTGATAATAAGAAATACGAAGACACTACGTTAAGTGATTACGCAGGGATTGGACCCTGCGAACCACCTCCGACGTGAGAGTAAGTATGAGTTATGGTTATATATGTGTGTGTAAGTAAAGAGAGGAGTGTTAAGTGAGCTTACCATAATCTTCTGCCCATCCTACCTATTTATGGGAATATAGGCTAGCGAGGGCACCTTTTCTCAAACGTCGGAGAACATGGGGGCCCCATGTTTGTGGTAACCGTTAGGGCTTAGTGACCCATGTTCTCAAACTTGGCGGGAAAGCCAGGAAAGAGAGGGAGATCGTGGGTTTGACCAAGTCAGGAAGATCCTCTATCCTTTGTTCCTTCGTCAACCGTACGAATGACGAATTCCCCGTAGGTAACCTTCGTATGTACGAATGGTTTGACGTCAACGAACATTCAGGAGACATAATTTGGGCCTTCATACAGAAGGGCTTTGACACATATCGAAGGGGTGTCCGTCGAGCTGTTCGGAGGGTACGTCATCAAATTCCAACAGATAAAAGTTTAGAGTAATTAAGAATTGTAAATTCCTAATACCAATAACGTGAAATGCATACAAGTCAAAAACGAAATAGCTAGATACGAAGAATTGGACATCAACCACATTCAAGAGTCATACATTTGGTGTGTTTGGTTCATCGTAATCCGGCGTAATTGGATGTAATTGTAATTTGATTACATTACGTAGCCTGTTTGGTTCGCAGAATGGAGGGAATTGTAATTCAAATTACATTACGTAGGCTGTTTGGTTTGTGTTGTAATTGTAATTCAGTCATTACAATTACATCAAAGGAGGGAATTCAGATTACATAGGATGTTGGATGGAAAGTTTTGAATTACGTTGTAATTGTAATATTATTATTATTATTATTATAAAAATATTAAAATAATATTTATATAATAATAATAAATATTAAATAATATTAAAATAATATTTATTACTATTATTATTAATAATAATAATAATAATAATAATAATAATAATAATAATAAAAAAAAAATAATGTAATAATAATATTTTTTATTATAATATTATAAATATTTATTATAATAATGATAATAAAATAATATAATAATAATATTTATTATTATTATTATTATTATTATATATTAATATTAATATTATATATTATTTATTTATTATTTTTATTTTTATTATTATTATTATATTATGATTATTTACAATTATATTATTATTATTATTATTATTATTAAATAATATTATTTATTATTATTATATTAGTATTATTATTATTATATGATTATATTATTATTATATAATTATATTATTATTATTATATTTATTATTAAGTACTATTATTATTATTATTATTATTATTATTATTATTATTATTATTATTATTATTATTATTATTATTATTATTTTCTGAATTACATTACGTTGCAAGTTAACCAAACATAATAACTGATTTCATCAATTACAATTCCAACACATTCCAACTTGAATTACAATTCATTCAAATTACAATTCCTTCAAAAGATTACAATTTCTTCAAAAACATTCTGCGAACCAAACGCACCCTTACATAATGCGGATTGTATATTAACTATTAGATTTGATTGTCCACATCTTTCCTATCACATACCCTTTAAGTCGAGATTGAATATTGTTGTTCTAATCTTTTTCTAGTTTACTTGGACAACTCTCGGCTCCTTCATTCATTTTTATAAAGTCGCAACATTTTTGTCTTCATATATACAAGCGATAATTCACCTCGAAATTATCAACGATCGATACCATGCAAAATGAACAATATTGTTGTCATGGTGCGTAGGGTGATAGATTATTGGTTCCTAGTCTAATTACGACACCTTTAATATGGAAAGTAGAAGAGAACCAGTTGATCATGGTTTAAGATACTAAATTTACGTGAGGATTAATGATACATATTTGGAACTTTCCCAAATTAAACTATCTTTTATACTCTTGTAATACTCCATTTCTCTGAAAATAATTAAGATCATGTATAAACTTTTCAAAATAGATTATGGGCATGTTTGACGAAGATAGCGGAAGCAAAAAGTAGTAGCAACAAACAATAGCGAAAGGCAGTAGCAGGAAACAGTAGTAACTGTTTGTTTTGATAATACGTTTGATATATAACATAGTCATAATTATAAGTGGAAACGTCAGTTGCTCGCAAATATACAAAAAGTAGCATTTTGATTTGAAACGCTTAGACTAAGTAGAAACGCTAGTTGCTTATTTTCAAACAAGTATTTTGTGCAAAATGCTAACCGCTAATAGTCGCTTCTAAATGCGTCCTCTGTTTCTATCATTGTTGGACATCCAATAGATATTCGAATTTTAAAGGTGAGAGATTCTTGTTTCTTAGATTTGTTAATTGTATTGAACAAAGCCCATTACCTAAACATAATCTAAAGCCCATATAGTTATGGGGTCATCAAGGCCAATTTTCAACTAAATGGTCCATAAATTTCATCTGTTTTCAGAGTCGAGGCGACTAAGATAACGTGGTTTATTTAGAAATAAAAAAAGTTGGATACTAAAGGTTGATTTTATCATTTGTCAATATATAACACACATAATATTTTTACACGTTTTCGTCCGTTTTTTTCACGTTTTCGTCTGTTTTTCCCCGTTTCGTCCGTTTTTTCACGTTTTCATCCGTTTTTACACGTTTCCATCCATTTTTACACATTTTCGTCCATTTTTGCACGTTTTCGTTCGTTTTTACACGTTTTCATCAGTTTTAACACGGTTTCGTCCATTTTAACACGGTTTCGTCTGTTTTTTAACGTTTTCATACGTTTTTACACGTTTTCATATGTTTTTGCATGTTTTCGTCTGTTTGCAGGTTTTCGTATGTTTTAACACGTTTTCGTCCATTTAAACACGTTTTCATCCGTTTTTCACGTTTTCATCAATTTTTTCGCGTTTTCATCCGTTTCTACACGTTTTCATCCGTTTTTACACTTTTTCGTCCGTTTTTGCACGTTTTCGTCCGTTGTTTCATGTTTTCATCAGTTTTTACACGCAAACCGTTGTTTCACGTTTTCATTCGTGTTTGCACATTTTGTCTATTTTTTCGCATATTAATACGTTTTTGAATGTTTTCGGCCATTTCTACACGTTTTCATCCGTTTTTACACATTTATCCATTTTATACGCGTTTTCGTACGTGTTTATACATGAAAAAACTGATGAAAACGTGAAAAAACAAACGAAAACATGAAAAATTAGACAAAAAATGTGAAAAAGCAGACGAAAACATGTAAAAACGGATAAAAATGTGTAAAAACCGATGAAATCGTGAAAAAAAAGGATGGAAATGTGTTAAAACGGATGAAAACGTGTAAAAACGGAGGAAAACAAGAAAAACGGACGAAAATGTGTTAAAACAGACAAAAATGTGTAAAAACATATGAAATAGTGCAAAAACGGATGTAAACATGTAAAAACGGATGAAAACGTGAAAAACTGACGAAAGCGTGTTAAATCGGACCAAAACGTGTAAAGACGGACGAAAATGTGAAAAAACGGACGAAAACGTGTAAAAACGGACGAAAACATGTAAAAACGGATGAAAACGTGAAAAAACAGACGAAAACGTGTTAAACGGACGAAAACGTGCAAAAACGGATGAAAATGTGTTAAAACGGACGAAAACGTGTAAAACGGATGAAAACGTGAATAAATGGAAGAAAACGTGTAAAAACGGACGAATACATATGTAAAAACGGATGAAAACGTGAAAAACGGACGAAAACGTGTAAAAACGAATAAAAACGTGCAAAAACGGACGAAAATGTGTAAAAACGGATGAAAACGTGTTAAAACATATGAAAACGTGAAAAAACAGACGAAAACTTAAAAAAGCGGATGAAAGCGAGTAAAAACGTAAGAAAACGTGAAAAAACGAACGAAAACGTGTAAAAACGGACGGAAACGTGAAAGAACGGACGAAAACGTAAGAAAACCAAATTTAAAGTTATTTTTTAACGATCGTTAGTATAAAGAACCAACTATGCAAGTTTAGCGTAAGATAACCAAATTTTAAGTTATTTATTAACGGTCGTTAGCATAAAAGACTACCGATGCAGGTTTTTTTGGTAATGGATACACAGAAAGGACTAACGATAGAGGTTTATTAACTGGATGAGAAAAAAAAATGATACATACAATAAGAAAAAGTGGCAAATTAACAACATTTTTGAGTGAGTTGCCCAAAAATATATTGGTGTTAAACTTGTTATATGTGATTTAATATCAATTTGTAAGCTCAAACAATGAACATGTTGTAGTAAATGAGTGAAGTATATGCATCAAACTCCAAAGTTTCATCATTTTTTCCACTAAAAATACATCCAATGTTTTCAACCATGTGCCACATATACTATTTAGATACCTAAGTTAGTACAGTGTATTAGTAAAGGCCGGACAAAGTTAAAAGAATAATTGGTGTTGAAACTCTCCTATTATATTACACGTCATTTAGACCCGTGCGATGCACACATATTGTATCTATTTGTTCATTGCGTAATGTTTTTGTAAAGTTTTTAGTTGTAAGTATTATGGTGCATCTAATTGAAACCAGGCCCGCCGCGTAAATGTTTAAGTAAATGGTTGTAAAATAAGTTGAGTTAAAGGAGGTTAGTGATTTAACCCTTGTCATTTAGCTTAACCAAACACCTTTATTAAACTTTTAAGCACTTAATATAAGCTTACCAAAATACCCTCTAAATTGCATTAAAGACATGAGCAGACATCCATAAACTCAAAATCATTTAAAACTACTATTCGTTAATGCTGACAACGGCCGCCCCGTTGCGACGGGGTTTTTTGGCGTTGATTGGTGTTGTTGTTGTGTGACGAAACTTTTTCATGTAATCGTTCTCATTTGTTAAACTCAATTGTTAATTTGTACATTTCTCGTGTTAACACAGAAGCTCATGCTACATGTTTTTTTGCCTTGTCAACAACTCTACAACTATCTGCCGCAAACATAAAGGGTTACTGCACCCAAAGTTTATATCTCTAGTGACACATTATGCATATACAAAATCCATATTGTTAAAGTTATAGAACATGTTATCCGGTTTGTGCTGCTTCAAATGATGTTGAGGATACTGGTCCTACAATCGGTAGTATACAACCCACTTCATAAATTAGGGATCAGATTAACCGCATTGGATGTATCATATTTTATAGTGCCAACGGTTCTAGGCCTCATACTTCATGGGCTGTTTACAAATTGTCATATATGTTTTGTTTCTGTTTCCGGACCAAACTACATGAAATCATATACTATCATACTACCGTTTAGGCAAAAAAAAAGTTGCACTTATTAGAAAGTTTATAGCTAGAGAGTTACGTAGCATGTAATATGTCATCTTATTTTTTCAATGTTATGCAAACAGTTACGTTTTCCTAGAGAGAACAATATTTAAATATTTTGTAAATGTTATGTAGACCGTTGAAGAAGCAAAACCTGGAGATTAGCCGCTCAATTTAAATTCTTGTTATCATATAATTCAAGCAAACAGCTACTTTGCAGGTATCTACAAGAAAAAAAGAAAGACAAATTAGAAAGTTTATAGCAATTTTTTTTTTTTTTTATCTAATATTGGTTTTGCGCTTGTTTTTCAGTATGTGTGAACCAAACATTATCTTTTTATCATTCTGTATATGTGATAACCATTTTATTAGTGTACATAACTTCTATTTCTTATATGTACTATGGAGTAATATTTATGTATCCTCTGTTTCCCCAACCATGCTTTATACTTTTAAGACTAAAATACACGGTTCGTCCCTAAACTTGTACTTGCGCATCACTCTAGGTCAAACCTTGTCTTTTCATCGTTGGGAGTCCAAAACTTGAGTTTTATACTCTATACAAGTCTCTTGACCAATTTTCTGTTAGTCAACGTCTGTTATTTTCCCCATGTGCCTTGCACATGAGGGCAAAATGGTCATTTCATTGTTTTGGTTAATTATTTTGGTGGTAAGACTGGTACAACCTTAGGGACTAACGGTGTATTTAATCAATAAAATTATACCATCACCACCACCACCCTCCTTTATCTCTTTTTCCCCTCTCTCTAAATTTCCTCTCTCTCTAAAATTAACACTATCACTATTCTCAAATATCATAAACTCCTTCACAAAAAAAAATAATCTCAATCAAACACCATCACCATTCTCTCTCTAAAATTAACATCATCACCATTTTCAAATCATGTAGGTTAGCTTAAAGACCCAAAAAATTAACTTCGATTAAAGTCAAAATAATTAAATTCATTCGTAGTTAAATCTGTTCTTTAATCGTGGGAAGCACAAATGGTGTTATGGACTATGCATAATTATCCTTTCATGTATGCTACATACTATACCCAATATCAACAGTAATATGTTGACCTGCAAAAGCATAGAAGTCAACATTCACTTTCCATAACCCTTTCATTTAGCTTATCAAGATTAACTTGTTAAGGTTTAATATTCCACACGGATACACGGTTCAAGCTAAAAAGAGTACGTGAGAAAAGCGATGTTAGCTTACAAAAAACTAAAACTCAAAAAACAATGTTAGCTCTTTATATCTGCGATTAATCATCAATATACGTTGTACCGAATAACTGATTAAAGGTCAAGTAGCATTCATTATAACAAGTAGATATTGCAATTTAGACCCTTTTAATGGGTCGGTCCTAGTGATGTTTTATTTCTAATGGATAATAACTAATCTCCAGAAAATTAGCTTTAGGGAAAACATTCAGGCAAGTCAAAAACTGAAGAACCAAAGTTTATTTTTGATGCAAGAAAATCGAGTACCTAATGTGTTTGTTTCTCGGGTCAACCCAATTGGACCCATACTACCTATTTTAACTTCGACCCGAGTTGATCTCACCCCATTTTGATCATCAGTTATATGTTCCGCCCATTTTGAACCATCTTACAATAAAGGGAAAATGGTCTAAAAAAACATTCAACTTGCCACTTTTTCCTTTTGTAGGCATCAAACTTTTAATTTTCCTATTGTAGCATCCAACTTTCTTAATTTTCTTATTGTAGCATCCAACTTTCTTAATCATCCTATTGTATGCATCCAACTTCCTTAATCTTTATATTCGTAGGCATCCAACTTCCTTAATTTTTCTATTGTCACCTCAATTTTTATGCGTTGGATGCTACAATAGGTAAATTAAGAAAGTTGGATGATACAATAGGAATATTAAAAGTTTGATGCCTACAAAAAGATAAAGTGGCAAGTTGGATGCTTTTTTAGACCATTTTCTCAACAATAAAATTACCTGCAGGAAAGTGCTCAAGGAAGCTTGCACAGATCCTCCAAGCCGGGCGTGAGTTTTTGCTCAAAATTTCCACTCACCCATTTCATTTTATCTGTTTAACTTTTATATTAGTAATATTTTATTTATCAACTTCAATGGAAAATGTATAACCTACGAATGTCATGATATAGGTGTGAATTATGGAAAAAGTTCAAGAACAAACAGGTGAGGTACTCTCATCGTGGACTTGTAATATCAACGTGCTTTTAAATTTAGAATTAATCGAAGTTAATTTTTTAGGTCTTTAATCTAACCTGCATAATTTGAAAATGGTAATGATGTTAATTTTAGAGAGAGAATGGTGATGGTGTTTGATAGAGATTATGTTTTTTTGTGGAGGAGTTTATGAGATTTGAGAATAGTGATGTTGTTAATTTTAGAGAGAAGCATAAATTTGAGAAGCGCGAAAAAAGAGATAAAAGGATGGTGGTGGCGGTGATGGTATAATTTTATTGATTAAATATACCGTTAGTCCCTAAGGTTGTACTAGTCTTACCGCCAAAATAATTAACCAAAACAATGAAATGACCATTTTGCCCTCATGTGCAAGGCACATGGGGAAATTAACAAACTTTGACTAACAGGAAATTGGTCAAGGGACTTGTCTAGAGTATAAAACCCAAGTTTTGGACTCCCAACAATGAAAAAGGCAAGGTTTGACCTAGAGTGATGCGCAAGTTAGGGACGAACCGTGTATTTTAGTCGACTTTTAACTATTAATAATGACATGGGTGCTTTGTGACATGGGTGGAAGTATTAAATAGTTTCGGGTTGGAATATGTTAAAGAAGTTGAAAAATGTTTGTTTTTTAATTAATTTTAAAGTGGCATATATAAAATCTAGTTGGTAAATGTGTAACTGTATTAGCAAACTACATGGTTACCTGTGTAACTGAGAGTTGGCTGGAGTCCATGGTATCTGCATTTAGGCACTGGAATTCTGTGTTTCACGTTTCGTCCACGTACAAGTCAAGCATTTTTTATAGAACCACGGTTTTAGCCTCTTGATTTTCAGTAACAGTAGCTGCGATAAGAAGAAAAATGATAGGTTATTAATTAGTTGTTTGTGGCAGTTTGTTACATAATTAAGTATTCTACAACTGGTATATGTTGAAGTCAGTTGGTAAATGTTATGCAGACAGCTACGTATCATGTACTATGTCATCTTATTTTGCAAATAGTTTCAATGGTTTTTTAAAGCTTTTTTAAAGTGGCATATATAAAAGGCAGTCGGTAAATGTGTAACCGTATTAGTAAACTATATTGTTACTTGTAGCCGGGATTTGGCTTGGTTCCATGGTCCCTTTAGGCACTGGAATTCGTGTATCACGTTTCATTCGCGAGTCAAGCATTTCTGATAGAACCCTTTTTTTCATGCTTATTTTTGGTATCGTTGCTTCAGTAGTAAACCTGAGACGCTATATTGAGCAGTTTTCGGTAAGTGCAGTGGTTTTCTGAAAATAGTAAAATGATAAATATTGAGTTCTTTGTCATTTACCGTATCAGTGGTGTCATGAAGAGCATTATTCAAATCATCTGATCAATCAGCTTATTCATTAACATTTGGCTTTTTTTCCAGCTTATTCTCAACAAATATATTGTCACCGCCTCACTTATTTTTATAACTTCTCTGTCTACACTTTTCTGGAATGTGCGTGTCTTCTAGATCAAACCCAATACTCAATATAAACAATTTATATACCTGGTAGTTGGACAGTGAAAGCCTAAATACAATTATGCTGAAGCGAAACTAACAAAGCATTAGTAACATTTTGTCTACTTAACTTCGTAAACCGAGTCGCTTGCGATGACGATAACCTGCCTTCTCGTAACAAACAGTCGCACACTTTCTGCACAATTCATCACATAAATTAATTAATCAACTTCATGTAAAAACACTGTTAAGATCAGTGGACAAAAAGAAGTGTAAGTAGTAACCTAAAACTTATAGCATCTTTCCCAGGCCGTTCACTCTTCCTTTTCCTCTTCCTCTGACATAACAATCGGAATGTGAAAGGTTTTATGGATATTTAAATAATAGTATGTCCGGATTCGAACTCGAGACTTCGGGATTGCACACATTACGTATGAGAATTGATGTAAACAATTAATATAAATAAAACGTTATTATTATTAATTGTTTAACGAAATAAAACATAACGATAGTTAATATTTAACAAGGTTTTGACTAACGGTCGTTAAATGTAAACTACGAGGACTAGAGATGAAATTAGATGACAAGAAGGATCCGAAATCCCTTTGGGATTGGGTGGCCGGTCGTGGGCTTCTCAAACCAAGAGGTGTGGGATTTCTTGTCACCAAGTTTGAGAATGTATATATACAAACCCTTGTATTCATTCTTAAACTAATCTTGGATCACCAATATACCTAATTTCTCCTCCTCTCCCCTCTTTGTGGCGGTCCGAAACACCCAAACCCCAAGGGTTTTCGATTTTGCTTAACTCCAAGACACAAAGTTTGGTTTTATTTGTGATTCAAGGAACTAGCTTTTCCACATCAAATCGCTATTAGACGTGTGTAAGAACGAAGGACAAGCAAGTTTGAGCTTGTGTATTCCTTGGTGGACGTATTATTTAATATTATAAACCCTAAAGTTAGGGTTTTGGGTTTTGTTCTTGTTTAATCAACGTTTGATTCTTGAATTGCTAAAAGTACGCTTCTTATTCGGTTAATTACTTATATATATTATTCCTATTTGCTTCCACTGCATGCTTTGATGATGTTATTTGTTTTATATATAATTGTTATGAGTATAAACCAACAAAGGGCATCACGAGCCGTTAATATGATGTAATTAATTACCGAAACACATAAAATTGAATCTTTATGATTATTTGCATGCTTTTTATGGTTTCTAGGGTTTTGAATTAGAAACCCTAATTTTATTTAATAAGGGTCGATTACCCTAATTTTATTTTATTAGGTTTTAAATTTTGTAAAACTTGTAGAAACCCTAGGATTGCATGCTAATTTTATGTGGTTAATTAATGAATAATTATTATGTGCCATGTAATATGCGTATCTTGGGTGATAATTGTTATGTGGAATCCATGGTGGAACATGCATGTTTTGCCATGGAGTATTGTTATGCTATAAATTGTTTAGTTGATACACACATGTTCTATTTATTTGATAATTATTGAATTGGGGAAGACCTCAATTATAACCATAAAAATTACATGCTAACATTGTATTATTAACTTGGCTACGCAATCACTTGTCGATGTATGTGACTCATCTACCTTGTAGTTGAAAGCCCTAGTTAATGTATGCATTTATTTACGCCTATAATTGTTTATTAGAGTTTATCGAAATAATTGTGCATGTGGCTAATTGTTTTTACATATGTTAAATTGTTTAGTTATATGTTTATATTATTTGAGTGTGTTTAATTTTTATTAAAATGCTTTTTTTTTATATATTGTTTTGACATGTTAGTAAGCAAAAAGGGTTTTATGAATAGAAAATTAAATGGACTAAATAATGGCGAAACTGATTTGTTATTTAAGAATTATTCTTGAACTTTTAATCGATTGATGCGATCAGTACTAAATGGTTAGAAAGGCTCACCCACTAGAACAAACTATAAAGGGGTTATTTAAGAAGTGAGCACAGTCTCACTGAAAGGATGTCTAAGGTTATGCTACCTTACCCTCCCTTGCCCTCTGTGAGTTCGATTGGAGCTACCTAGTATAACCATTCTATGAATGAAGCATCTTAGTGCAAAGTTGTAAGTTTCTCAACGCATCGATTAAAACTTTGTAGAATTTAATCTTAGCAATTAAAATACAAGTAAGTTTCTTTCGAAAATTTTGTGTTATAAAGTTGTATGCATGCTTCTTTATACATAAGTTTTGATTACACGTCAAAAATTGTACCCTTTAAATTAAGTTTATGCCATCTAATGATATGAAACACTTGAAGTTGTAATTTAGTTATGTGAGACCTTGATCTAGATTACAATAACAAGGTGAATTATTTTGTTGTGTGAGACCTCGCTTAATTATTTGCAGCTTAAATTAGACAACTTATTTAAGTTAGTTAGTGAGACCTATAACTTAAGGCATAAGATGGGATAAAACATGCTTAAATTTTGCATAATTGTTTGGCAAAATTGTAAATCCCATATTTTCTAGGAATTGCAAACTTGTTTGTCAATTATTGTTCTTTGACAATTACCTATTCTATACTTTCATCACTAGCGATCAACCGATGCGAAACTATGATAATGAAGATCCTAGATTCAAGGAAAATTCTATGGTTAATATGAATATTGACCAAGGGTATTTTATTTTCTTGAAAGATTTAATTATCAAAAATACTAAAAATTGAATTTTGTTAATTCTTTTGATTGTATTAATGCAACATTAAATCAGAACGGTTTCGCTTTGGTAAATTGATTTAGTTCTGCTTCAAACAAATGGTTGATCAAGAACAATTCACTAAAAGACAAACATAAACTCTTTTCCATGGAAGAAGAGTGAAACTCAATCCTATTCCTTTTCTGATGAGAAAGGTATGTTATGAACATTAGAATTGTCTAAATTCTAATATAACTCATAGCAACTTTAATAGTTAAGAAAATTGCACACCATGTTTTCCTTAAGAGATTTCATTACCCTCTGTTGGTGATTGAATTTTTATATGACATTTTGGTCAACTAGAAAACATGTTTGACATTATATGAGTTATTACATTAGAATCTAGACTAATTACCGCAAAATTGGTAAAAGACAAACTAGTATATTTTATCTAGTTGTTTTGATTTGACCAATTAAAGGTGCTACACACCATTATGGGGATAGTAGACCTATTAAGGAAGAAATTGCATGCTCAATTTTTCAAGTTAATAGCATGATGGATGATTCATCATCTACAAAGTAGAATACACTCTTTTATTACCTAAGTAATTGTTACAAATGGTCTTACAAAGGGGTAGCAACGTAATAGCACGCTATTTTCACTGGTTAATGAAACACTTACAATGTTGTCAAACCAGTGAGTATGGTGTACATCAATAAGACATTATTGTAACGTTGTTCAATTCAAAGGGGAGTTACAAGTTATTATCTTGGTAATAACTCATATTATTTCTAGATTTTCTTGAAATAATATATTACGCTCAAAATGTAGTACATTCATATTCTCAATGATAGTCATGAACGTTTCCTTGATAATTAGGTGCTCCTACATCTACTTGTAATGCTTATATCTCTACGACACTATCATATTGCTCACATAAACAAATGAATGTCATGGTGTTTATCTATTATATGATGTTGTTCTATGCACAAGTGGGAGAAGTATTTATTGTGTGCAAAGGAACAACACATACAAATATGATTAATGGATTCTCTTGAGGTAAGAGATTAACGTTCTAATAAGATTGACTTGTTTAGAACATGTGTCAAGATTATAACATAGACTACTTTTATGTCTTATGTCATTCAAATTATAGAAACACTTGAAGTTACATTTTAGGTTAAGTGAGATATTGGCTAGATTGTAATCTCAAGGTAAATCACCACTTGTCGGGATCTGCGGATGCTTTTACAGCTTAAGTTGGACACTTTAAGGAATGACATAATTAAATAAAGTAATACTATCTTAAATATTTATGTATTTTAAGAATGACATAAATAGATAGAGTAGTATATTAACTTGAAAATAAATTAATTGAAACCATGATATGGTGTTCATAATTACTTTAAATTATAAATGTTTATGTGTTTCTTTGTAAAGTCACAAACATGAAGTCTTTTCATTATTACAAGACATATAATATAAAGTAATACGTTAACTTGTTATGTCTTCTTATTAAGACATAAAGTCATTGGTAAATGACTTATAACGTATAATGAGATTATAACTGTTTATGTTTTCTAATTGAGACATGGACATGAAGTGACTTAATCAAAAGTACTTGAGTTATAAAGCATGCAATTGGCTTTGAATTTTATTTTACCATTAAGATGATTTAATTGGTAAATAGGTAAGCCAAAAGGAATATGTTTATCTTACATATTGTTAGATTGTTTTACAATATTAATTCTAATGAAATACTGTATGTATATGGAATGTTCAGTTAGAAGAATCAAACATTTGTTACATTGTTTGATTCAAGATAACTATATCTTTTTTTCTTCCAAAAGTTATCAAGGTTAGAAAATTGAGTATTGATTGGATATACTTAGCTCAAAATCTAGAAGATTAATAAGACACCATTTAGTATGGAATGTGATGAATCACATTGAGTCTTATATTGAAGTTCTGATTTGTTAAAACTACTTATGGAGTAGGTTATTAAAGAACAAGATTTACTTAACTGTCAATGTGTTTTTGTAATATCCCAAAAGAAAACAATTTGGTGTTGTTCTACTTGCTGATGTATTTGTAGATAGTCTTTAAATTACAAAAGCAAGTGGGAGTTTTGTTTAGATCTTGAAGAGATTAAATTACAATTACAAAACACATAATCTTCTAAAATACACTAGTAAATATCATGATGAGGAAAATTTGATAGACCTCAAGATGGAGGAATTCTCATTCATAGATCCGTAAGGATTCTCAGATAATTGATTGATGTGCTGAGATATATGAGTTGCAGAATCATGGTAAACCTGTTAATCATGATGATGCATTTACCTAATATTGAATTGTGGTAAATTATTCATACTATGAATGATAAGATGCTGTCCATAAAGATAATCAACTCTAAAACTTGGTTTATCTTAATAAAGATGAGTTTTCAGGAAGAGAAACCCTAGTGGTTTAAATCTTTGTGTAGAAATCATATGGACAATATTGTACATGTGTTTAATGCATGACTTGTGACAAGATTATTAATCACACTTAAGCAATTAAATGTGATTGAATATTCTTTCCTTGGCACATTAAACATATAATGATTATAATTGTCATACTTATTTTCATTTATATGGAAAATGACAATTGGATATTAAAACTCTTTTCTGTGTGATTGCTTTTATAGACCGATAAGTAATACAAATGAATTTTATGAATTCACATAATCTTTGGAAATGTACAAATTGCAAGAATCCATGAATGGATATATGCATGCATCTAGAGATGATTCTTATGTTTAACTATTAAATCCAAGTTTTGGTTTTAAATTAAAATAAGATAATTTCTAAGTATTCTTGAAAGCTAGTGGGAGTATTATGTTTATTTCTTTAAATCTTATATGTTGTTGGTAGTAACATTCCATCTAAGATAAATGTTAGTTTAATTTGGAATGGAACTTCACATGAAAGATTTAGAAAATAAGACATACAACCTTGGAATATATGTTTATTATTAATAAACATATGTGGTATTAAATAATGAGTCTAATAGAACATGATATATCATTTGGAAAATGGATATGTAGAACATGAATGAAATCTTAGTTTGATGGATTTTTCATGTACATCATATGTTGTATCATGCTTCAAGGCAAGATGATTTGACAATATTGATATCTAATGAAGTTATTAGAATGAATATTCTAATAGAAAATGTTTGAATCTAGAATTACATTCCTCGAATTTCTCTCAAAATTATAGATGAGCAATACAGCAATAATGTTGCGAATTGTCATAGCTAACAAACTTGAAAGTTTGGAAGGCATCAAACATTATACTGTAGATATATTAAAGTTACGAAAATTTTAAAGAGCATATTGTTGTATACAATGATGCTAGTATAATTGAGATGACACTCAATACTAGTCATGGGAGGATTTCATCCTTGTAAATGGCCATGTGAACTAGTTGTGCTCAACTAAGAGCATAGTTGCATTATACAATAAAGAATAAGAATACTTTAAACTTTAAAAATGTTTGAAAGTTTGATTGTCATAAAGTGGTGTTTGAGGATGTCACACACTTTATGAAATATTATGTGGCAATATCAAGATATTTTGAATGCACACATACAAGAACTTCACTAGTTGAATTCTTAAGTATTCTCAAAATTCCGATAGATCAAAGTTAGTTGAAATTATGCCTTGTCAACAAGTATGATTGTCATTACTTGAGACATAATTCATTAACCAATATTATCATGCATTGATCTATTTAGTATTGGATAAGGATGTTTGAACAAATATTGTTTAAATGAAATAAAATATTGGTTATGTTTATTTTCATTTTCTTAATATTATATCCTATATTTGCATGTTTAATCCGTGAATAACTTATGTTATTCTAAATAGTCCGTTGTCGATCAATGATGTGGGAATGTCATTGAATTAAGACAAATCTGAGTTTTGTAGAATATACTTTTAAAGTATATTGAGGCGTGGGACATACCAGATTCACATGATATTCAATGAATTGAATATAGGACTTATCCCAACTTTACATGATGATACTTTTGGATTTTTTCATTAATTATATCATGAAGTGTTTATCCTCGACTTGAGATACCGATAACCGATATGAATGTAGTGCATTTGTGTAAGATAGTCTAACGCTATCCAGAATGGTAGTTATAAGGGCTATTTGTGTTGCAAAGTTCATGAGTTATGTTTGTAGTCAAGAGAATTTGTTCCTTTGAATTTTTTTTTCAAAGCATAATACTATATTTGGGCCCTCAGAGGTTGACAAGATGTTTGTATGGCCATACCCAAGATCTATCTGGAATACGTTCAGATGATTTGGTAATCTTGTTCAATCGATACAACGAGAACAGAATATTAACTTATGAAATGACTTGATCCATATTCATAGTTAATGTAGTATTAGTAACAAAAGGATAAGTAAAATGATGAATCATTAAATGGTTTTTTCCAGGAGACCATACTCGATTTGATCTGGGGCATCAAGGCGTGAAAAGCTAGACTAACCTATGTCATTACTATATTTAGTAATATCCAAGTGGGAGCTGAAAGGTTTTATGGATATTTAAATAATAGTATGTCCGGATTCGAACTCGAGACTTCGGAATTGCACACATTACGTATGAGAATTGATGTAAACAATTAATATAAATAAAACGTTATTATTATTAATTGTTAGTCACGAAATAAAACATAACGATAGTTAATATTTAACGAGGTTTTGACTAACGGTCGTTAAATGTAAACTACGAGGACTAGAGATGAAATTAGATGACAAGAAGGATCCGGAATCCCTTTGGGATTAAAGGCCGGTCGGGCTTCTCAAACCAATGAGGTGGGATTTCTTGGTCACCAAGTTTTGAGAATGTATATATACAAACCCTTGTATTCATTCTTAAACTAATCTTGGATCACCAATATACCTAATTTCTCTCCTCCTCCTCCTCTGTGTGTCGGTCGAACACCCAAACCCCAAGGGTTTTCGATTTTGCTTAACTCAAAGACACGTGTTTGTTTTATTTGTGATTCAAGGAACTAGCTTTTCCACATCATCGCTATTAGTACGCTGTACAAGAACGGCGAAGCAGTTTGAGCTTGTGTATTCCTTGGTGGTCGATTTTATTGTCATATTATAAACCCTAGAGTTAGGGTTTTGGGTTTTGGTTCTTGTTTAATCAACGTTTGATTCTTGAATTGCTAAAGGTATGCTTTTTTATTCGTTAATTACTTACATATATTATTCCTATTTGCTTCCGCTGCATGCTTTGATGATGTTATTTGTTTTATATATAATTGTTATGAGTATAAAATTCCAACAGAATGTATGTTGTACTCCTTGAGAACAGGAGCGTCGTCGGCTGGTATAAACCTGAATGGAGATGTAGGGTTACTATAAGCTTTTATAATATGATACTTTTAACCAACCCAATATCCAAATCATCTGAGGAATAAACTGTAAGTGCAAATTCGGAGAAATAAAGACGAAAGCATTTACACTTTTTAAGCCGCAAATTTGGAGTCGAAAGACCGAATTGTTAATACAAATAAACCGTAAAAACGTTTATTCATAATTAGCGATCTCTTTGTGTCTTGTTGATAACAAATACAAATTTATCATAAGTAAAATTATAAGAATACATGTTATTTTTGTAAAGTATATACATTTGGTCATTTACATAAAATGTTGTAATAATTCATTTGTTGTAATAGTTTAATATGATGGGTAATATCCAAGATCCATGACCCATACCCATGGAGCTAATCCATAACTCGTGACCCAAGACCCATGACCCAATGTCTAGATACATTGTATCTTGTTAGGTACCCTAGGCTCATACCCATGACCCATGACCCGGTTTGCAACCCAAAACCCGGACTGGTTCAACCCAGTTTGCCGGATCCCTTGGATTGCACTGGCCGGATCCCCCAAGTGAGGGTCCGCCGGAACCGGGCTACAGTAGATATTTTTGCCTATAAATAGTGAGCCATTTTTTCATTGTTACTCACCCCTCTTCTTACAAACTCTCTCATATATTCTCTCTCTTCTAATCTTAGATCTCTTGATCTATCTAGTAGTTCTTCTTTCTTTTGTTGTGATTCTCTCTATTCTACTAATTGATATGAATACATATTCATTAAGACTATAGATAATAATACATATTATCCATCTCGGTCTTTAGAGATATACCTTTTTATAGAGGCGTAAAGAGTTTATTATACAATACATACAATAAATATAGGTCCTTCTCAAAGGCGAGATCACGAGATACTACAAGTCATCCAAGCAAGGGGTCATTGATTGATTTATTCCTCCACAAGATTTCTGTAGCAAGATCTTGTATTTCATATATCACATAGTTGTTCTGTAATAGTTGTGTTGGTTTGGTCCACCGTTTTAAGGACTCAGTATTTAGCTTTGTACCGCATAAAGTGTAACCGACGTTGTAAGGCTTATCCGCTGGTTGAAGGAGCTTGTTGACATAGTGCTTGAACTCTCGAGTGGGGAACTCGGGAAGTGGAGTATGGCAAAGAAGGTGTCCTTGTAGCCGAACCACTATAAATCACTTGTGTAACTACTCTCTATCCTTTACTTTACTTGCTTTCATTTATTTACTTATTTCTTTATACTTTCCATCCACATAACAATTTACATAAGATCGAACCTAAAGTTTTTTTGAAACTTAATTTAAAATCGGCAAAACTATTCAACCCCCCTTCTAGTTTTCCACAATTGGCATCAAAAGCAAGGTTTACAAAAGTTTTAAAGTAAATTGTATTTTAAAAACTTTTCGATCACAATGAGTTTTGAAAATTATAAAGAAGGGCATCTATCAACGACTCCACTACTTGAAACAAATGATTTTATTTATTGGAAAAATAGATTTGAAACTTATGTGAGTCAAAGATATTGATCTTTGGTACATCATTGTTGAAGGTGACTTTCCAGCCACTAAAAAGATGATAAACCGCAACGAAATAAACATCCCTCATGATCGCCTCCGACGATCAAAGAAAAGCTTCCAAAATAGTGAGGCAAAAATGGTTTTATGTAATGCCTTACCCAAAAAGGAGTTCTAAAGAATTTCTATGCTTAAAACCTCTAAAGAAATTTGGAATTCTTTAGTTGTAACTCACCAAGGAAATCAACAAGTTAAAACAAAATAGATTTATTTGTTCAACAATATGAACAATTTTCTATATCGGATGAGGATAGTATAGATAATTCTTTTGCTAACTTTAATATTACTTCATTACAAGCACTCGATGAGTCTTTTTCTAGTCGTAATCATGTCAGGAGATATCTAAGGGCGCTTCCATCTAAGTGAAGATCAAAGGTGACAACCATCGAAGAATCCAAAGACTTGTCAATCCTCACTCTCGATGAACTCATAGGCAATCTAAAGGTCTATGAGTGATGAATGTGTAAATACTCATCATTTTTTGTCAAATCAACCAAACGTTTAAAAATGTTCAGTAATGCATCAAAATACTGAAAATATCTCAAAATTGCATTTTATATGTTTCAGATGCAAAATGTTTAAATTCGGATGAAAAATGAGCTAAGTTTGCATAATTGGCAGCCAAATTCCAAGTTTCAAAATTGTCAGAAATGGTCCCTGAGCACTTAATTTCAAAAGAAAAATCACCAAAGGTCCTTTTAAAATCATAAGTTGTCATAATTAGTCTTTTGGTGAAAAATGTCAAAAGTTTTGAGAAACACAAGTTTGGTCCTTCAAGTTTCAAATTTGCAAAACAGTCCTTGGAAGTTTGAAAAAGTCTATTTTGGTCCTTGTACTATTGAAGCTTGTCACTTTTTATCCCTTGAAACAACTTTGCAAAAGTGGCAGTTTTGGTCCCTCAAATATCAGAAATTACAAAAAGGGTCCTTGTTTATTAAAGCCTCGACCCTTTGCAACATTTGGACCCCTGCCATAAGCCCTTTGGACCCCTGTTTTGACCCCCTTTTATATAAACCCAAGTCAAATCCCAGTCAAACACCCTCCCCGCTTTTTTCTCTCTTCCTCACCAAATCCACTCAAAAACCTCAATCTTCCCATCCTCCAGCTCAATTCCCATCCCCTTATCCTTCCACTCACCAAATTCCAAAATGCATTAAATGCATCCCTCCCCCTTGCACTCAACCCCCCATCGCTAAAACCATTTTGGCGCCAAAATGCATCAAATGGCCAATAATGGCTCAACTCATCCAATGGTCCCTGAATTAAAGGGAACGCCAGATGAGAGAAATATTTTGGTGTACAAAGGAAGCAAGAGATGGAGAGAAAGTGGTACTTAGTTTATTTTTCAAATGTATGTCGTTTTAAGCTTTCTATGTCTTAAATAGCTTCTCAGTTGTAATTTCAAGTGTAGTTGTAACAAACTAAGTTATTTCAGTGTATTCAAACTATTTTCAAGTATCAATTCAAGTTGCATTACCATTTCATGTTTACATGTTTACTGTTGCAAAATTCAATTTCAAACTCTTATGTCCAAGCTTCCAATAGCTTATTTTTAAGTCCAAATAAGCTTATTTAAGCTTTTTATAGCTTTTAGTAAGCCTATCACTCAAGTTCAAATAACTTTGGTATTGGGGCAACGAAAGTCAAACTGGGCTCAAATGGAAATGGAAATGATATATGGGAGATGCAGAATTGGATATGGGGTGAAATTGAGTTAGTTTATGGTTTGGAATAGGTTAGTGGTTCTTGTGTTCTTTGGCAAGCCATAGTGGCTAGGACCAAATGTAAGTCAATTCCAAATTTATTGCATAATTAATCGTATTTGTAGTCATCAATGGTTTAGACTTGTTTATTTAGTGGTAATTAGGATAACTTAACTCAGTTTAATCAATAATACAAGCTAGTTCAGTAGTTGGCTTAATTTAACTTGCAAATCAGTGATTTAAAGTGTTGTTTGGATTATATAGCAAATCTGTGTTAGAGGTTTGTCCAGTGGTTGAGACTTGTTGTTTCAGGCTTGTTAAGCTCTATTGTACTCATTCTAGTCATCACATTGCATCTGTTTCTAGCTCCAAGTCAAAATGTCATATGATCTGTCCTAGTTTCTTAACTGTTGGGATTTTGTAAAATCAAAAACTTGATTTGTGTTTAGAATTCATAAAGATAGCTTGCATTAAGATTATTTCATCACAATACATCACATTCAGTCCACAAATTGGTCTCAAAGTTCACAAAAGTCAAAATATCAAAACTGTTTCAAAAGTCAAAAAGTGAAAATCTCATTTTTCACCCAACTTGGGTGATTTTTCATGGATTCAGTTTTGGGCCAAATCAAGTGAAACTTGGGGTTTAAAAACTTCAGTTGGTCTAGTTTCTTAGTATCATTTTTGTAGATTTTTGTAAATTTTTTACAAGCTCCAAAATAGCTTATCAATTAGGGCTTATCTGCCCTGTGCACTGACTCAGTGAATACTGAGTGTGCACAGGTTATTTGCAGAGCTTGTCACAAGCTCAATAGAGCTTGTCTTGGTCTGGTCTTTGGTTTATAAGTAGCTAGCCAGGTCTACTCTAAGTTCCAACATCTGTTTTTAAGTTTCAGCTTATTGAGTAGCTTATCTTCAAGCTACAAAGTGGTAGTTAGAAACTGTTTTTAGCACTTGACCTCAAATCAAGTCAAATCTGTGTAGTTTGCATTTCAGTAGTATAGACTAGTTGATATTAGTTGCATTTGAGTAGTTCTAACATATTATAGCTTCTGTGATAGATTGGTGCTCAGTTTGTAGCCTTTGGCTTATTCCAAGTGCTTATTTATAAGCACTTGTAACTGCAGTTCCATATTCTCACACACAAGCCACTGTTTTTATATTTTTCATAGATTCATAATATTAATTTAGACCTTTCCTGAATTTTTCATATTTTTCTAGTTCAGTTTGCTATTTTTCTTCATTTAAAACAGTTTTTAGTACTTTTTAATTAGCTTTTAATACAATTAAATCGAGAAAGTTTCCAAAAAATAATTTTTCATTTTTCCTAGGTTAAGATATATATAATAAGTCAAAAAAATATTTTTCCAGATTTTTCATAGTTTAATTTGTAATTTTTAGCAATTTAGGTAGTTTTAAATAGTTTTTAATTCTTAGAAAATAGAAAAATAATCAGAAAAATACAAAATTAGTTTTGAAAATTCTCTTTAGTTATTTTAGATTTTTCTAAGTCATAATTTCATTTTTCTAGCTTTATTTCATATTTTCTTGTATTTTAGGGTATTATTGAATAAGTAAAAATAGTTTTTAATTAATAATAATTAGATAAATAGTTTTAAAAATAATTTTCTTTTTCTAAAAATTTTCTCTTATCATTAGGATTGTAAAAATGTCATTTTCATATTTTTAGGATTTATATTGCTTCAGTTTCACATTTTCTTTTGTACGTCACGTAGTATTTTTTAAATTAAATTTATAAAAGAAAAAATCAAAAACATCATTTTGCAAATAGTGATAGCGTTTATTTAATATAGTTTATCTTTTTAATTTTCTTTAATTTGCATTTAAGCCCCCTGTTGTTTATAAAATTTTTCTTTAGGTATAATCAATCATATCCCTTTTCCGTTCAAATTCTCTCGATCACTATTCGTTTGATTATTCTCGCACAGCTCGTTGGGACATAACGACCTGGGGAAACACTATACTCTCCTAGACTTCATTGCATTTGGTTCCAGACTGTCTGAAGTTTGTTACGGTTGACCATTCACAAGTGGTCAGCTCGTGTGACAAAACTTGACCGTCTGGGAGCGAATCAAATTTTGGCGCCGCTGCCGGGGACCTGTGCTAATTATCTTACGTTTAGCAGATTAGTGATTTGAATATTCACTCCTTGTTCATACCATCTATATATGTTTATATTTTCTTATAAAAATCCAAAAATCCAAAAATATTTTAAAATCAGTTTTCAACAAACACAAAAACCCAAAAAGATTTACTTTCTTATATTTACAAAATGTTTATCCAAAAACCCAAAAATATTCATCTTTACCCTCTTACCCTTTTTGATTATTTATCCCTTTACCCTCTATCCATTTGATTCTAACTTCTTCTATTCTCATGGAATCTCTCGACTACGACGAATTCTGGAACGAATGTGAAAAACTTCATACTTTATCACAAATGTCAAGAATTCGTGTTGTTCGTGATGATCCATTAATTCTGCGTAGGGAAATGGAACGAGAAACCGGGTGACAAAGGACCGGTACTTCCCTCGATAATGGAAGTGCTAAATACGTCCAACCTACGGTTATCCAAAGATCTAACCCTCAATTGCTCCTAAGCCGTCTAAAATTGATCCTAAACTTTCACAATTTACGGTTAAAAGCAATCATGCGGAATTTAGACCGGTGACTAGCAAGAATGACTTGCCTAATCTTCACGTTTCTCAAGAACCAGAACCAGAGACCATAACGGAAGTGGTGGAATTGCTAGCTCTCAGAGCACACCACTTGTCCCACCTCCGGATTTTTCAAAATGTTCTTCGAGACTTGATAGTCATTCGGATCACCATGTTGGTTTTGTTGATTCTTTGAATGAACCATTCCTTCTCATAACTCTCAAATGGAATCGTTTATTCCTTGTGTCGGTTGTGGTGAGCCTCTTTTTGTTCACCATGTCGCTGTGTAACGTG
This sequence comes from Chrysanthemum makinoi, assembly GCA_910596185.1. Classification (NCBI taxonomy): domain Eukaryota; kingdom Viridiplantae; phylum Streptophyta; class Magnoliopsida; order Asterales; family Asteraceae; genus Chrysanthemum; species Chrysanthemum makinoi. Next base: position 128,764,291 of record OU343224.1, on the reverse strand, counting down.
GTACAGTGTGTAATGATATTCGGAACGGGAGTTGTTTGTTTTGTGGTTCGAGGAATTCATTTGATAATGATCCTAATCCGAACTCATTTAACGACCCCTCAAATTTTTCCAACTACCCACCAAAGCCCGACTTATCTTCATATAATCAACATAACTGCTGTGAATTTTGTGGAGGTCCTCACCAAGGATTTGAGTGTCAATCCGGAAACACGTTTGTCTATGAACAGTTTTCCAGTGATGCTCAGAACTTTGGTTATGACCAATATCCATATAATTCGCCATCTAGGCTCAACAGTTTTATTGTTGTGAGAATTGTGGAGGTCCTCACGATAATTTTCAATGTCAACCGTGGAATCAAAATTACGATACTTCCGGTTTTGACAATTTCCAACCTCCACAGCACCATACGGTTCAAACTCCACCTGAGCCGTTGCCTAAAGAAATTTCCCAAGATTTTGAAACCGCAATGAAAACACTTGATGATATAATTCAAAACTTTAAGAATCAAGTGAGTGGTGAGAAAACCATAGGAGAATTGCTAGCCGAAGAACGAGAGGCTCACAAATCTAGGGAAGAATTATTAGTCCTAGAGCATGCAGCTCTAAGGCGTTCCCAATTTCTTAAGGCAGCTCTATATGATGATGACGAGGAGAGTTTTTATCCTTTTAAGAATATTATTTCTCAACTCCCTCAGTCAGTTGATATCCCAGCAGTTGAGATTCCATCTCAAACAACTGCTATCACACCCGAAGCTCCTACTCACTCTCTGAACATGGGGGACGAGCATCTTGACACTGTTCCTGAAAAGGAATCGGACGAAGTCATAAAGTCTAGTGTTGAGAACCTTGTCCCAATCCCGAGAGAGTCACAGGGAACTTCTGATCATATGTGTGATTCTTCTTCCCCTCTTGAGTGTTCAAACGATCAATTTGAGACTTTCTCCGATGGTAGCGAAGACTGTGCTTCTTATGGAAACATTGAGTATGTTGAGGCATCACTTCCACAGTCTGATGCTGATCATCTTCTTGAGGAGTTCACCGATGAACTCACTCACATCAATCCACTTTCATCGGAAAGTGATGATGGTCTCTTTGATTTCGAAGCCGATCTGGGAGAGATTGAAAGTCTCCTTTATAATGATCGTTCACTCACTTCTTATCCCAACATTCCAATAGAGAATGTTAATCACTTTGTTCCTGAAGCATTCAAAACAACTCTCACCAATCCTCTATTTGAATTCGAATATGAATTCACCTTGATTTCTGACAATCCAATCTTTGACAAGGATAGTGATGAGTCCACAATGGAACAAGAGTTCACAAATTCACATCATGTGAATGATTCTCTTCATGAGGAATTCGCCGGTGAACTCACTCATATCATGACTCCGCCGGAGTATGATTGCTTGGATGGCAAAAATCATGATCGGGGGGAAAAGTTTTCAATCATGAGAGTTTGTATTTCTATGACAAATTTTCCAACCCTCCCTCCCGAGATGCTTTCCAAACCAAAGAGCTCAACCGATAAAATCCAAACGAGTGCAACTGCACTTGATCCTGAGGAAGAAGATCTTATCATGATCGTCATCATGATTTTACTTCTTTTCTTCACCTACCTGGTGACTTCCTCTCTTCTTCACTCGTTCGGGAGTGAGGACACTATCTTTGACCCCGGCATTTTCATTTATTATTTGTGAGCCGGATCTCTCTATATCTCATCGGTGTGGAACTTTCGCGTGCTTCAAATGTTTATACAAACATCTTGAACGAAAGTCCGATCGAGATTGTTTTCCACTTTGCTTCCCCAAGAACAAATGAATTCGGGGTCGAGTCAAGCTAGCGACTCGGGAATCAAAAACAATAGCACACCATATGGGTTTTCACCCATATTTCTGACTTCTTTCTACTTTCTACCACCCTAGTATGGGGGAGTTGCCCCCCGCTGTTGTATATAAGTTTTCTAAAAAAAAAAAAAAAAAAAATCTTTCTAAATAATGGCCGTAGTATTTCCCTTTTACGTTCTCAGTTTCGGCATAACAGCCGGTACTTTGAATATTGAGGGCAATATTCATTTCTAGTGTGGGGGGGAATTCTCACGAATTTTATCATGTAATTATACCGCCTAATTCCCCCATTTTTGACCAAATTTTTTTTGGAGTAAGTATTTTACACTTACTCAGCTTATGGTTATCAGTCCGCCATGTCTAATAAACAAAAGGATTGGCTAATCCAGGAGCAAACGGCTCTTGGTAAAGATATCTCAAATCCGTTGACGGCTTGCAATTTGCCCAAAATTGTATGGTGTTCAGCTCACCATATCTTTAATTAGTGAAGAGTTGGCTAGCCCGCAAGTTTATGGCTTGTGGTAAAGGCAGTGGAAAAACCATAATTGGTAATCAGCTCACCAAAGATAATATTGATAATTTATCTAAGAGTTGGCTAGTGGTTCTTGTGTTCTTTGGCAAGCCATAGTGGCTAGGACCAAATGTAAGTCAATTCCAAATTTATTGCATAATCTGTATTTGTAGTCATCAATAGTTTAGACTTGTTTATTTAGTGGTAATTAGGATAACTTAACTCAGTTTAATCAATAATACAAGCTAGTTCAAGTAGGTTGGCTTAATTTAACTTGCAAATCAGTGATTTAAAGTGTTGTTTGGATTATATAGCAAATCTGTGTTAGAGGTTTGTACAGTGGTTGAGACTTGTTGTTTCAGGCTTGTTAAGCTCTATTGTACTCATTCTAGTCATAACATTGCATCTGTTCTAGCTCCAAGTCAAAATGTCATATGATCTGTCCTAGTTTCTTAACTGTTGGGATTTTGTAAAATCAAAAACTTGATTTGTGTTTAGAATTCATAAAGATAGCTTGCATTAAGATTATTTCATCACAATACATCACATTCAGTCCACAAATTGGTCTCAAAGTTCACAAAAGTCAAAATATCAAAACTGTTTCAAAAGTCAAAAAGTGAAAATCTCATTTTTCACCCAACTTGGGTGATTTTTCATGGATTCAGTTTTGGGCCAAATCAAGTGAAACTTGGGGTTTAAAAACTTCAGTTGGTCTAGTTTCTTAGTATCATTTTTGTAGATTTTTGTAAATTTTTTACAAGCTCCAAAATAGCTTATCAATTAGGGCGATCTGCCTCAGCATAAGACTGACTCAGTGAATACTGAGTGTGCACAGGTTATTTGCAGAGCTTGTCACAAGCTCAATAGAGCTTGTCTTGGTCTGGTCTTTGGTTTATAAGTAGCTAGCCAGGTCTACTCTAAGTTCCAACATCTGTTTTTAAGTTTCAGCTTATTGAGTAGCTTATCTTCAAGCTACAAAGTGGTAGTTAGAAACTGTTTTTAGCACTTGACCTCAAATCAAGTCAAATCTGTGTAGTTTGCATTTCAGTAGTATAGACTAGTTGATATTAGTTGCATTTGAGTATTTCTAACATATTATAGCTTCTGTGATAGATTGGTGCTCAGTTTGTAGCCTTTGGCTTATTCCAAGTGCTTATTTATAAGCACTTGTAACTGCAGTTCCATATTCTCACACACAAGCCACTATTTTTATATTTTTCATAGATTCATAATATTAATTTAGACCTTTCCTGAATTTTTCATATTTTTCTAGTTCAGTTTGCTATTTTTTTTCATTTAAAACAGTTTTTAGTACTTTTTAATTAGCTTTTAATACAATTAAATCAGAAAAGTTTCAAAAAAATAATTTTTCATTTTTCCTAGGTTAAGATAAATATAATAAGTCAAAAAAATATTTTTCCAGATTTTTCATAGTTTAATTTGTAATTTTTAGCAATTTAGGTAGTTTTAAATAGTTTTTAATTCTTAGAAAATAGAAAAATAATCAAAAAATACAAAATTAGTTTTGAAAATTCTCTTTAGTTATTTTAGATTTTTCTAAGTCATAATTTCATTTTTCTAGCTTTATTTCATATTTTCTTGTATTTTAGGGTATTATTGAATAAGTAAAAATAGTTTTTAATTAATAATAATTAGATAAATAGTTTTAAAAATAATTTTCTTTTTCTAAAAATTTTCTATTATCATTAGGATTGTAAAAATGTCATTTTCATATTTTTAGGATTTATATTGCTTCAGTTTCACATTTTCTTTTGTACGTCACGTAGTTTTTTTTTAAATTAAATTTATAAAAGAAAAAATCAAAAACATCATTTTGCAAATAGTGATAGCGTTTATTTAATATAGTTTATCTTTTTAATTTTCTTTAATTTGCATTTAAGCCCCCTGTAGTTTATAAAATTTTTCTTTAGGTATAATCAATCATATCCCTTTTCCGTTCAAATTCTCTCGATCACTATTCGTTTGATTATTCTCGCACAGCTCGTTGGGACATAACGACCTGGGGAAACACTATACTCTCCTGGACTTCATTGCATTTGGTTCCAGACTGTCTGAAGTTTGTTACGGTTGACCATTCACAAGTGGTCAGCTCGTGTGACAAAACTTGACCGTCTGGGAGCGAATCAATGAGCTCGTCCTCGCTAAAGACTCCGAAGCCTCAAAAGAAAAGAAAGAGAAGCACAAATCTCTTGCCTTAAAAGCCAAGAAAGTCTCAAGCGATGAAGAAATCTCATCTTCAGAAAGTTATGACGAAGAGTATGCCATGGCGGTACGGGATTTCAAGAAGTTCTTTAGAAGTAAAGGAAGATATGTCAAGCAACCATATGACGACAAGAAGGGGTTCTGGAAAGGCAAAGACGACAAGAGAGCAAAGAACGAACGCAAATGTGGGGACCCTAATCACTTCATTAGTGAGTGTCCTAAACGTGACGAACAAAAGGCGTTCGTAAGTGGTTCATGGGGAATGAGTGAGGAGGAGAACGAAGAAATCTGTCTCTTGGCAAATGACTCGAACGAGGTATGTCCAGAATCTCTTTATTATAGTAGCTCATCATTAGATGATGAATCATTACATCGTGATTATGATAAACTTTGCAAAATTAGTCTAAAAGTAATTAACAAAAATAAGATTTTAAAAACAAAAATGAACGTTTAGAAAAGGAAGTCATTGAGCTAAAAGATAAATTAAAACGTTTAGAAAAGGGGAAGAAAGTAGATAGTGAATGTGAGCTTTGTGTTTAACTTCAAACGTTAGTTGATAATCTTGATTCCAAGATTGCTAGAATGAGTACTAATACTCTTGATATAATACTTGATAGTGTTAAAACGGGAAATAATCAAAAGGGTTTAGGTGCTCAGGAACTTACTGTATCAACTAGCGAGATTAAAGAAACACAATTTGTTAAAGCAATTGAAAAACAAGCTACTGTAGTCACGGATCCCACGGATCCCTTGAAAAAGGAACCGTCTAGTGTAAATCCAGGGATCCGTGGGTCTGTACCATCAAACAGTAGAAATAATGCAATCACATCATCTAGAACCGACTTTGTTATTGTTAACAAAAAGAAACCAACCCATGTTACTGTTAGAATTGTCAAACAACCACCTCCACTAAAACAAAATCAAAGTTTTATGAAAAACAAAGGTCCATTGTTTTCTAAACCAAGCACATTTATAAGAATACCCAATAATGTTTATCCAAGAAGTAACCATCATCAAATAGGATGGAATCCTAATGCACAAAACGGTTTTCCATTTAAAAACTTTACACCTTGGAATGCTTTCTCACCTTTTTCATATATGCCTCACATGAATGAAATGTATAACACTAATGGACCCATGAACAAATGGGGACCAAACTTTTGAGTTAATTGTTTTCTTAGGTGTGCTTAAAGGTCGACTTAGATCCGGATGAATGGATCAAGGATAGCGGCTGCACGAGGCAAATGACCGGTAACAAAGACTTGTTTTCCACATACGAATCCTTCAATGGAGGAAATGTGGTGTTTGGTAATAGCAAGAGCAAAATCATCGGTAAACGTACAATTTCTCACAAATCCTTAACCATTAACGATGTATGTCACGTAGAAAACCTAAACTTCAATCTTCTAAGTATAGGACAAATATGTGATAAAAAGTGCAACGTACTTTTTAGTGAAACCGGTAGTAAAATATTGAAAACGGTATTACTATAGGAAGAGGCATTAGAAAACATGGAGTCTATGTCATTAAAATCGGTAATGAACCAAAAGACAAACTTTGTCTTACTTCTATGGATGATACTTCGACCTTATGACATCAAAGATTGGGTCACGCCAATATGCGACTTCTTCAATCGCTATCATCTAAAGAACTAGTAAGAGACCTACCCAAATTAAAATACAAACATTATTTTTGTGATTCTTGTAACATAGGAAAGCAAGTCCATGCTAGTTATAAAGCTAAAACTATGGTCTCAACAACTAAGTGTCTAGAATTACTACATATGGATTTATTTGGTCCATCCGCTATTCAAAGTTACGGAGGTAACTTCTATACTTTGGTTATAGTGGATGATTACTCTAGGTACACATGGACAAAATTTCTAAAGAACAAAACTGAAACGTTCAATTACTTTGAAATATTAAGTAAGAAGATACAAAGACAACTAGGAAGTCCTATAGTGTCAATTAGAACAGATCATGGTAGGGAATTTGATAATGAAGTGCAATTTGGAGCTTTTTGTGATGCTAATGGTATTACTCACAATTTCTCGGCTCCTCGCACTCCACAATCAAATGGGGTAGTGGAAAGGAAAAATAGAACCCTACAAGAAATGAGTCGCACCATGATTAATGAGCAATCTATTCCTCAAAAATTTTGGTGCAATGCCGTCGACACATCAACCTATATATTTAACCGTGTTCTAATTAGACCATTCCTAAGTAAAACTCCATATGAGTTACTTCGAGGCAAAAAGCCAATGCTAGAACACTTTAGAGTCTTTGGTAGTAAATGTTTCTTACTTAACACTAAAGATTACCTAACTAAATTTGATCCTAAATCAACCGAATGTATCTTCTTAGGTTACTCTCCTAATAGTAAAGCTTATGTTATACTAAATAAAGAAACCATGAAGGTTGAAGAATCCTTAAATGTAAAATTTGATGAAAGTCCACCTAAACCTACCCTACCTCTTGTCGATGACGAGTTAATCGAAAGTGAAGCCATAAAAATCAAGGAAAATATAAATAAAGAAGATGAACCATTAAACAATAAAATCATCAATATTAAAGAGTCTAAAGATCATCCCATAGAAAAGGTTATAGGAAAGTTAAATGAAAGAACCTTAAGATCTCAAGTCCAAAACCAAAGTAGTTTATTTTGTTTTGTCTCAACCATAAAACCTAAAAATACGCAAGAAGCCATAAAAGATGAAAGTTAGGTAATGGCTATGCAAGAAGAGTTAAATCAATTTGTTTCTAACAATGTTTGCACACTTGTCCCTCCACCTAATAACCAAACCATAATCGGAACTAAATGGGTATATAAAAACAAGTTAGATGCAAACGGTGTTGTGTCTAGAAACAAAGCAAGACTTGTTGCCCTAGGGTATAATCAACAAGAAGGCATAGACTTTTATGAGACCTATGCTCCCGTGGCTAGATTATAGTCTACAAGAATACTTCTTGCTTATGCTTGTGCTCATGATCTTAAGCTTTCTCAAATGGACTTTAAAAGTGCTTTTCTAAATGGTTTTATTAATGAAGAAGTCTATGTAGCTCAACCTCCGGGCTTTATCGATTTTGAAAAACCTAACCACGTGTACAAACTAAAGAAAGATCTCTATGGTCTTAAACAAGCCCCAAAGGCTTGGTATGATAGACTCAAATCATTTTTAATCAAAAACGACTATACAATGGGGTTAGTTGATAATACACTTTTCACAAAGAAAAAGGAATCACATATAATTATTGTTCAAATATACGTGGACGATATTATATTCGGATCGACTTGTCAAGACATGTGTGATGATTTCTCAAAAATCATGCATGATGAGTTTGAAATAACTATGATGGGAGAACTTAGTTTCTTTCTTGGTCTACAAATCAAACAACTAGAAGATGGTATATTCTTTAATTAATCCAAATACATAAAAGAAATGCTAAAGAAATTTGGTTTAGAAGAGTCAAAACCCATAAGAACACCAATGTCATCCGATACTAAACTTACCAAAGATGAAGACGGTGAATCCGTTGATAACACCAAATACCGTGGCATGATTGGTAGTCTTCTCTACCTTACGACTAGTCGGACGGATATCATGTTTTGTGTATGTCTATGTGCTAGGTTTCAAGAAGACCCTAAAACTTCACACTTCGTCGCCGTCAAAAGAATATTTAGATACATTAAGGGTACTACTCAATTGGGATTATGGTATCCTAAGGGAGCGAGGGTAGAAACTATTGTATATGCAGATTCTGACCATGCAGGTGATTATGTTGACCGAAAGAGTACAAGTGGTGTATGTAATTTTATGGGATGTAGTTTAACATCTTGATTCTCGAAGAAGCAAACGACATTGGCCATTTCAACAACCTAAGCCGAATATGACTCCGCCGGCAAAGCATGCCAACAAGCACTATGGATGAAACAAGCGTTAGTTGACTACGACATTCATCTAAGTGAAATAGCTATTTTATGTGACAACAAAGGTGCTATTGACTTAAGCAAAAATCCGGTGTTGCACTCTCGTACCAAGCATATAGAGATCCATCATCACTTTAAAAAGGGAACATTTCTATTGAGAAGGTATCATCCGAAGACAACATAGCCGACGTCCTCACCAAACCGTTGAAGCGGGAACAATTCAACTTGCTTCGCCTTGGTCTTGAACTCATGGAACAATCATCGTAAAATGTTTCTCATTCTACAAGGTGCGTAAACGTTAGCCTTAACTTCGTTTCTGAGTCTAGGATCTCTATTTCACACACAACTCACAAACAATACAAGGATTTTTAAAACTCAAGATAAATTTCTTTTTAAGAAACTTTTCGGAATGCTTTCTAAAAAGATACTTCTCCCCGTATCATTTTTCTAAAATCATTCTCACATTTAGGAGAAACTCTTTCTTTTTCATTCTTAATACAAAGTAAAAACCTTTTTCATTACTTCTCATATCTTTTGAATGCTAAAGGGAACACATAACTAATATGTGTTTTTCGGTACATTCATTTAAGCAAAAATGTATTAAGGAGCACTCGGGTTATCTCACATAATTATATACTTTTTCACTTCTTCGTTTATTTTTCTCTTTTTTGGAGTTGAGATAACCGCAACTCCAAATGATTTGCATATAGGCACACACTAGGCACCATTTTTTCCAAAAGGAAAAACTTAAGCTGCCTGAGATCACCAGTACCACGGATCCCAGCTTTTACGCTGGACGGATACCTAAAGGATCGGATCCGTGGAACAGAAGCAAAATTTTTCTTCCTTTTTGTTCACTTTCGCTATAAACTTTCATATTTTCAACATTTTGGCTCTTTCACTAATGTGTATGTTACTTAATGCTTGTGTTCTCATGATCACATGCCTTAAATTCATATCTAATCATTAGATTTTAGTCCACATTTTGGTTTTAGCATTCGTTGCAATGCATTATTTTCTCTATAAAAAAGGTTCCAAAATACTTGCATATCCATCACTCTTAACCTTACAAACAAATCATCATCATGTCATCCAAAAGATCCTCCAACACTGATGAACCATCTAGTGAAAACAATCCTTTTTTCAAGAAATCCAAAACTTCATCCTACCGCCTTCCGTAGTGCCATCACCAACCAAATCTAGAAGAACCGCACGGATTAGCATCCGGCCTTGTTGTTTAGCTAAACCTTTGTCAAAAAGTTCATCACCAACTACTAACTCACCACCAAATAACTACATTGTAGCACCTCCATCATCTCCCACAAGTTCATCACCACAATCACCTACCGAGTCTTTACCTACCACTCAATTCACTTTATCAGAACTCCTTAAGACTCCGAAAACAATCTCACTACCCGTGTCTAGTCCACCACCCACTCCATTTCAAACATTCAAATCTACCCAACTAGCTTCCAAATTAAACCCAAAAGAACTAGTCTTTTTAACACCCCAACATCTCTAAACACACTTTACAAAGAGCTTGCAACTTCACCACATCTACCTCCCATTATCTTACAAGAACATCTAGGTTCTTATCCACCACCACTCACCAACATCATGGAATTTGATCCATATTTTCCAACATTTCCACCACATATTCCGCCTTCCACAAATGAAACTTACCCGGAAACCATCCACCAACACTACCCTCACCATTTACATTGCGAACATTGTCAATCCACTGGGGAACTTGCAATGGAAATAAGGGACGAGATGCGATTCATACTCAACCACATCATTGATCGCATCAACATCATCACACACCAAAACTTTCATATATAACCATATGCAAGCATGGAAGGAATGTTATTACTATTTTCTCAATTTTTTAAGTCATTTTAAAAGAACAAACCTTGTTCTTAGTCTTACATTTTGTATGTGGCTTATATACCACTACACTTTGATATTTTATTACAAGGCTTTGTTTACGTACCTTGGCTCTCCATCTTGTTTCTCGTCCAATACAAGATTATATTACATGTTACTACTAACATTTTCTTTGTAGGTATTATATTTTCTCACTTGACGCCCAATTCTAGGGGGAGCTAGTGCTTTGTGGATCATATTTTTTATTCCACAATCTACTTCGTCGTTAGGTTCGCTTTTTGTTTCTACAAAAAGGGGGAGAAGAAGTAAAACTTACATATGCTTTCAAAACATACATCTAATCTTAAGTTTTACTCATCATAACATTATGTTTTGTCATCAACAAAAAGAGGGATATTGTTAATACAAATAAACTCTAAAAACGTTAATTCATAATTAGCGATCTCTTTGTGTTTTATTGATAACAAATATAAAGTTATCATAAGTAAAATTATAAGAATACATGTTATTTTTGTAAAGTATATACATTTGGTCATTTACATAAAATGTTGTAATAATTCATTTGTTGTAATAGTTTAATAGGATGGGTAATATCCAAGACCCATGACCCATACCCATTGAGCTAATCCATAACCCATGACCCAAGACCCAGGACCCAATGTCTAAATACATTGTATCTTGTTGGGAACCCTAGGCTCATACCCATGACCCATGACCCGGTTTGCAACCCAAAACCCAGACTGGTTCAACCCAGTTTGTCGGATCCCTTGGATTGCACTGGCCGGATCCCCCAAGTGAGGGGTTCGCCGGAACCGGGCTACAGTAGAGATTTTTGCCTATAAATAGTGAGCTATTTCTTCATTGTTACTCACCCCTCTTCTTACAAACTCTCTCATATATTATCTCTCTCTTCTAATCTTAGATCCCTTGATCTATCTAGTAGTTCTTCTTTCTTTTGTTGTGATTCTCATATAGGTCCTTCTCAAAGGCGAGATCACGAGATACTACAAGTCATCCAAGCAAGGGGTCCTCGATTGATTTGTTCCTTCACAAGATTTCTGTAGCAAGATCTTGTATTTCATATTTCACATAGTTGTTGTGTAATAGTTGTGTTAGTTTGGTCTGTCGTGTTAAGGACTCGGTATTTAGCTTTGTACCGGATAAAGTGTAAGCGACGCTGTGAGGCTTCTCCGCCGTGTTGAAGGAGCTTGTTGACATAGTGCTTGAACTCTCGAGTGGGGAACTCGGGGAGTGGAGTAGGGCAAGGAATGTGTCCTTGTAGCCGAACCACTATAAATCACTTGTGTCACTACTCTCTATCCTTTACTTTACTTGCTTTCATTATTTACTTTAATTATTGCTTTATACTTTCTATCCATCCGTACGAATTTACATAAGATCGAATATAAAGTTTTTTTGAAACTTTGTTTAAAATCGGAAAAACTATTCAACCCCCCTTCTAGTTTTCCACACGAATAAAAATCATATGAAGTACCACAACAGCCGGACCAAATTTCTCCAACGGCTTCTGCCGCTCCTGAACCGTCTCATCATTAACTATAAACATAATTATAGAAAAACCAAAACTTAAAATTGATTTAAAGTCGATGAAAACAAACTTACCACAATACTTGGTCCATGAATACTTTTATCAAATAGCTTGCCATCACTAATTCCACCTACTTCGTCCAACCAATTACAAAAGAACTGTAAATACAAAATATTATAGCTCATTTTGCTCCCTAACTAATCTTATACAGAAAACATAAGCCTAAAAATTTATATCTAATAAACATAAGCTAATTACAGAACTTCAAGTAACACAAAATTAAATTAATTTACAAACAAAAAAATACCTTGAACCGAAGCCATCTCTTTGTCGACTTTCAATTCAAATTAACAAATAAAGCCCTTTGAACTCCTCATCTTTTCTGTTACAAAGGATCATAACACAATAGCTATAAATTATTGAAACATGCAATTAAAAGTAAAATTATAACCTTAAAAAGAAATCTATTATTAAAACAAAAGCTAAAATCCTAAAACAAATGTACAATACAGACTTTTCATGATATAATCACTTACATGCAATCTCATTGTGTTTGCAACAACCTTCTTTATAAATTAGACACGAATTGTTTGAGGTTGTAAATTTGCAACCCTTTTTTATTCCATAACCCCATGATTGTGGACTTTCAATTGGGAGCTCCTTTGTATTCTATGGAGGTGTGACTTGTTTGTACCATACATGATTTTAGTACAATAAGACTTCCACAATAAATTTAGGTATTAAATCTTTAAGTATATAAGATGTGATTTAACAACAATATTTAAATCTTAAATTGTAAATCACATGTGAAGTAACTACTCTAATTTTGAACCGCCTCCCCTCTCCTCATTGTCGCGATTTTGGTGACTCAAAAAAATCCTACACCGTCCGTTGATTTGACCTGATCTAACATCTCTAAATCGGTTTTCCTAATTTTTGATCTTATTATTAGTCTTCTTTAACATCTCAACTTATTTTGATTTCGTTATTGATAATTGGCTTGCGATTAGGGTTTCTAAAACTTGTTTAGGGTTTCATTTTTTTTCTGGTTTAATCCTTAGGGTTTTTACACACATTCATTGTTCAATATTATACTTTTATTAATGATTATGGATGTTGTCTGAGTACATGTGTTTTATTGTCCAAATCCAAACCATCTAGGGTTTTTCCTAGATCATTTTTTTCTGGTTTTCGATAAGGGTTTTGTAATTCTGGTTTTACTTTTTGTGGGCTGTATGTGTTGATATGGAGAAAGTTTTTTTGAGTCCTAAAAGGAGAAGGAGTGGCAAGGGTGTAAAGGAGAAGCAAATCTCCTCGGTTCAAAACGTGGAGTCTATTGATGCTAATGTTCCTATGGTAGATTTGTTGGAGAGGTCAAGTGGGAAACTCAATGTAGATAGTGTTGATTTGGCTAAGGATTTGTGTATGGGTTCTTATACTTGAACCAGTGTTTCAGTTTGATCAAACAGAACCTATTTCTATCGATAATACAAAGGAACCTGTGGTGAACATGGTGGAAAACTCAAGTGGGCATGTTATGAATGATAATACCAAGGATCTTGGTTCGTATGCTAAGTTGTTTAAGGGTAACACGAGTAGGAAAGGTCCCAACTTTCGTACATTGTTTGCACCGGCTGGCAATGGGGGCGGATGTAGCAGTTTCGAGGGATTGGTTGATGTTGTTCATGAAAGGTTTAGTAATTCGTTATATGGCTTCTTTTTAGGCAAACGTGTGGCATACCCGGTAGTCGAGAACTATGTTAAGAATACTTGGAGTAAATTTGGCCTAGTTAAATCGATGATGAATTCTAAAGGCGTATTTTCTTCAAGTTCAGCTCTATAGAGGGTATGAACGCAATGCTTGAAAGTGGTTCGTGAGTAATTCACAACGTGCCAATAATTTTGAAAAATGGTCACCGGATGCGGATATTTTGAAGGAGATATGCCTAATGTTTCGGTTGCTTCATGATATTCCTATTTCCGCATTCACAGAAGATGGTTTGAGTGTTATTGCAACCAAACTTGGCACCACATTGATGCTAGATTCTTACACGTCCACTATGTGCATGGAGTCTTGGGGTAGGCCGAGTTTTGCACGAGCCATGATTGAGTTGAGAGCGGATAAGGAGTTGAGACACTCCCTCGTGGTGGCGGTGCCAAAATTAGATGGTAAGGGGTATACTATGCACACAGTTCATATTGAGTACGAGTGGACACATCCAAGATGCTTAAGTTGTAAGGTATTTGGTCACGTTCTTAATAAATGTCCTAAGAAACTTGTCACGGATGTTATTAACAAAAAGCAACCTAAACGGGGGGTTCAGATTGGTTTGAAGATGAAGTTCACTTATCAACCTAAGGCACTAAAAATACCGAAGATAACTAATGATAAAAATGATACTACAGTTCCTTCCACTTCGAACTCGTTTGATGTATTAAGTTCTATGGTGGATATGGAAGAAGGAGAGGGCCGTAAAGCTTCGGCATCAGGTAGTCCAAGTACTACATCTTTGACTGCAAGTATTAATGAACTAGAAAGTCAAATGCTTGAAAGGAAGCTTGTGTTATTAGGTGATGATGGAAAGCTGCTAAAACCTTGTAAATCAAAGCTTCTTATGCAAAACGAGACTATTGTTACATTGGTAAGTGAACCTAGTACTACTATGGAAAATCAAGGGGAAGATTCGGATAGTGATAACGTCAAGGATATTTATGATGACATGGCTCGATATATGGCTAACCCGAATCATGCTGGTGGGAGAGCTAACGATGGAAGTCTCCTTTAGTATGAAGATTATGATGGTTATGATGGTTGCGAGTATGATGTTGATGACTTAAACGTGGAACAACTTGCTTTAGATGACGCGTGGGACATCCGTATCCGTGGTAGAGTTAGAAAGTAGTTCTAGGTTTGATGTTGGATGTTTAAACTTTGAAATTAAACGTGTATAAAGAGTCATATTCATTTTATTAAACGTGTTAGATGTTTAAACCTAGAAATTAGTGTTAAACCACATGTGATTTATCATACAAGTTCCAATACTGAAAAATCAAACAAAAAGCACAACAAAAAAATGAAAAAATTACATCAAAGTGCTCATCTATTGAAAAATATTTATATACTTGTCGCATTGGTGTAACTTGATTCGTCATATGATTAACAGTTCTTGATATATTTTTCTCTAAGATAACTTTTACAAAAAAAGAGCGGCTTTGATTGATCTTTTGATCTCCGACTTTTTTTAATAACAAGATAATTTATACCTGCACGTCATGACAAGTACACAGGTATTTTTTTGCAGCTACCAAAGAAACTTTAGCAATATTATGTTTTTACAATCTGTTGGTGCAAATATTGTACATATATCTCCTTTATGTTTTAATGATGACAAAAAGTATGAGACATTTAAATTTTTTAGCGATAGCTCTAAACCAAAACAAACGAAAACAACAGACCAACGTGTTGCACTCGCGCACCAGCGCGCCTAACTAGTACGCCGGCTGCTGTCTTCGCGTGCTAGGTTTTTCAAAGTCAGCTTTCCTCTTACCCGACAAAGTTTTTTTTTTTTCAATACATGTTCTTACATGATATTTGAGAAGATTTATAATAACATAAGTGAATTAGGACTTTGAGATATCGTGTCAAAATGTTTAGTCCCGTTTTATAAAACTCAACTCAAAACGTTTTATAAAACCCAACTTAAAACATTTTATAAAACATCTTAAAACATTTTGCTAAATAGGTGTACTTCCCTTTGAACAAATAAGTTAAGCTCACTTTAACTATTTAGCTAAATGCATTTTATCTCGTGGTTTAACAACTTTCTAAACGGGTAAAGTAAAAGCTTAGTTGCATCAATGTAATAAGTTAACTAGTTAATTGTGGAATTAATAAAGATTATCACATTTGAATATTTGAATTTAAATTTTGAAATTTGAATAAAAATATCCTTTACATAGCATCGACCTATTTTCCTATTCACGATGCTACTTTGCATTGCAATATCCACTTTTCCCTCCTTTAAATTGGTCAATAGAGTGTTTCACTTCTTTCTCTCAAACCAATGCTATTTGAACCCCCAATTAACCATGGCTAGAGAGTTGGTTTAACCGAACACTTATTGAGGCTTTAAAATACTCTTGGAAAGCTTAAAAGCTAAGTGCACATAGGGATTTAGCAAAAGGCAACGACTAGTTATTGGCAAGAGACAAAACATGGTTGGTTTGCTAGACCCGCGCGCTAGGGCGCCTGCCAACACGCCATGACCTGCCTTGGATCTCTTGCCTATAAAAATGTATTAATGATGATCACACACATTAAAAAGGTAGACTTGATAATAGAAGACATGATAAACCAAACTAATGATTGTACTGAATAACAAACGTAATAGGATGATCACCTTATATTTTACTTGATACTATGCAATAAAAACAAGAAAACCCCTTTCAAATGACTGGAAAATTTGTCTCTAAACCCTAACTCCCAAAAGTTGCGTAAAAATAATGAAACCAGGCTTGTATATATATTTTTGGGGGATCAGAAGGCGTCAGGGGGTACACAAACGACAACAGGTGTCGATTAGGGTTTTTAGGTAGGGTCATAAACCAGCGGTTAGACGGCGTCAGGGGTCTTCTCGGATGGTGTCATGATCGAGTGCGACAGTGTCTTGTTCTTCCTCAGACGGTGTCATAATCATAATTTCTAGGTGTGACAACGTATGAACTTCTTGTGATGGCGTCTGACATCTTGTGTAAAATACCAAAGTCTTTGGAATTGTCGTCTCTTTATAGCAGACCAAGTTTGGAGGGCGTAGCCTTATACAAGGCCGTCTAGCGCAAGCTAGACGGCGCCTGGGGTCACGTTCGGAGGTGCAAAGTCTTCATCTCTACCCTCTTATAGTTATAGCGGATTTCGAGCATAACTTCACTTTTAGGCCGAGAATCATTAACAACCTGCATCTATCAACATTTGGGCAAGTAAACTAGGAAAATCAGTGAAAACCTCATAAAATTGTTATAAATGATCCGAAAATTAGTGCATTTTGGGTCTCATCGATTATTAAGAGTTTTTCTCGTTTTTAGGTTTTATTTCCTTGACGTGCGCTCATTTATCAACTTTTGGATTAAGGTTTATCTAAATTCGCTTTCGCTTCTTGCGTCAACGATGAATAAATAAATCATGTTTTATACCAGCGGCTGTTTGACCTAGTTGTATATGTAAGTTTGCACATCAACTAGTAGGTTGTAATTACAGATCTCGTTAAAAACATCCGTAAGGCAAAGTCACGGTATATGTGTGTAAAAATGACATTTTAAAATAGGGCAAATGATTAAAAAATAATAATAATAAAAAAAAAAAATATCATACTTGTCGTCATTTGCTCTTGTGGGTAACGAACAAATTTTTTTGCTTTTGTGGGTACTATACTTTCAAATTCATCCTCTTTAGGGTACTATGTGACATTTTTGCACTTCGGGAAAAAAAAAATTCTATTAGCTACGAAGGGCAAAAATGTCCAAAAATTTCGTAAAATACCCTGAAAAGGATGAATTTGAAAGTATAGTACCCATAAAAGCAAAAAATTTTGCTCGCTATCCGCAATTTTTTTTAATCATTTGCCCTTTAAAATAAAAGTGAATCATGTTTTGTTTTCTACTACTTTAAAACGAATCATGTGTTTCGTTCAAAAATAAAATAAAAAAAGATAAAATAAACGAATCATGTTTTCTACTACTTTAATCACCCATGCATCCTATCGGAAATTCGGGATAATCGTAATATTCAATTGGAAAATAGATAAACCGGGATTGGAACATCTCAAAAGATTGCAGCATACAATTTGTTTAACGAAATGAAAATACAAATGATAATACTTTTAGAACAACGAATATAAAACTTATGAAAAATGATTTGGGTGCCTACAACCTACACCTAATATTAGGCATAAAAATGTTATTGGTGCACTTAAAAAATTGATTGGTGGGAAATGATGAAAGAAAAAAAGTGAATTACACTTATCAAAAGATGAATGGAGTAGGTCTATTGTTAGGTCTCATTGTTAGGCCTAAATATCACCACTCATTATTTCTGTGTTGATATAAATAACAGTTTGAACCAAGATTTTGTTTATGCTATTTAAAAATGGGCAATCAATCTATCTATCTATCTTTACGTACCAACTAGTTTTTCTCCACTAACATCAAATATCTTAGATCTTGCCACTGCGTTTCATATTATAAATTAAAGTAGGTAAGTGTTGAAAATAAATCCCTAAAACCAACAAAAGAGTAGCCATCAGTTCATCAATATCAACACAAGGTGCTAATTAATTGCTGTTGTTTCTCTACCGACTACCGACTCATTTAAAGCATATGTTACAGTGGTAAAGAGAAGATATAAAATGAGATTTTTCGACCAAAGAAGTTTTGCATGATAGAACTGCATGTATACATGTTTCGAACTATGTTTGATGAAATACTCAATTCTGTTGAGTTTATAATACATGACATAATAAAACATGTAGACATCAAGAGTACACAGCGGAAGACTTAAAATCATAACAAATAAATAATTTACTGAAAGTATGCGTAACGTACCTCTTGCAAATGTCAGATCACTTGAACAAAACAGAAGAAGTGGTTTAAAGAGTTGTCCCTTACCGTTTTACAACTCAAACCAATTAGGTGTAAGAATAGTGTCTTACTACCACAGTTTTGTACACACGAATTAACCAACGAATCAAGCGATTGCTAGATCTAACACAAGTTCTTGTTTTATGTAAAAACAAAACCAAAACACCCTTTGGAGGAGGGTTCGGCCGAATAAGAGCAAGAGAGGAAGAGGGAGAGATCTAGGGTTAATTCAATGCACAAAGTAATGAGAAACCCTAAACCCTAGCCTCTGTATATATAGTGGATACAAATCTTTGGGAACAAGTTAGGGTTTGGGCTTGTGAAGCCCCCCTATGGCCGGCCACTATAGAGCCCCAAAGGGTTTCCCAAATCTTTTCCATTTTAAGATTTTACACTACAAGTCCTTCTCTTTTCAGTTAATGGTCGTTAGTTATTTTCCGTTAAATACTTAACGGTCGTTAAATGGACTTTATGTGCAATAATTAATCGTAAACATTAACATTAATTATTTAACTTTAATTCTCATTCGCTAATGTGTGCAATCCCGTAGTCACGAGTTCGAATCCGGACATTTACGTATTTGTAAATATACACATTTCCAACAGCTCCCACTTGAATATGTTTACAAAACGTGAAATGACATTGGTTAGCGTCTAGCAACACGCCAATGCCCCCGGTACAACTCGTGTATGGTTTTCTGGAGAAAAACCAAGTTTCGATGATTCATCATCATATTCATCCTTTTGTTTCTAATACCATGTTAATAAGAATATGGATCTCACTCATTTCTTAATTAACTATTCTGTTTCTCACTTTATGTGATTGATCAAGATTACCAATTCTTCTGAACATATTCCAGAAGACCTTGGGCATGGCCATGCAAACATCTTAACAACCCTACGAGGGGCCCAGCAGTATTATACTTCAAAATAAATTTGAAGGAAACAAATCCCATTTTGACTACAAGCAATATTCACAGATTTCGCAACACTTCTGAAAACAACCCTTATAACTACCAGTTACGTATAGCGTTAGATTGCTTCACAAAAATGCACTACATCCATGACATATCTCTGGTATCTCAAGTCAGAGGATAAATATTCACGATATACTTAATGACTATGATCCATAAAGTATCATCATGTAGGTGGGATAAGTCCTATACTCAATTCATTGAATATCATCTGAAATTAGTCATGCTACGCATCAATATACTTTCAAGTATATTCTAACTAATACTCTGATTTGTCTTAATTCAATATCATTCCCATGTTATTGATTGACAATGGACTATTTAGAATAACTTAAGTTATTCAAGGATTTAAACATGCAAATATAGGATAACATCATAATAAATGAATAATAAACATAACAAAATACTTTATTTCATTTCAATAATAATGTTTACAATATACTTTTATCTAAAATACTTAGTCACAGATGGGCATGAAACTACTAGCTAAACGAAGTCCAAACTTATCAGACAAATGATTAAGTTTTTCACCAGGTAAGGCCTTCGTTAAAGGATCTGCTAAGTTATCATCTGTGTGAACTTTGAGCAACTCAATTTTACCTATCTCGACTTGTTCTCGAACATAGTGATATTGTCTAGGATAGTGTCTTGTGCCCTTCATGACTCCAGGTTCATGGCAAAAGTAATTGCAGCAGAATTGTCACAATATACTTTAATAGGATTTTCAATCGACGGCATAACACCAAGCCCCGAAACAAACTTCCTTATCTAAACAGCTTCCATGGCAGCCTCGGACGCCGCTATGTACTCACTTTCTGTAGCAGACATCGCAAGTGTTGTCTGTTTCTTGCTCTTCCAATCCACAGCACCTCCATTGATGACAAATATGTAACCCGTCTGAGACTTCGTAACATCTTTGTCACACTTCCAGGATGCATCGCAGTAACCTGTAACAGACAGTTCTGCTTCTGGATTTCCCCCATACACTATGAACATATCTCTTGTAGCCCTAAGGTACTTGAGAATATTTTTAACAGCAATCCAGTGAATTTCATCCGGATTCTGTTGATACCGACTGGTCACGTTTTGAGCAAACGCCACATCAGGCCTTGTGCATCGTACCGCATACATGATAGATCCTACAGTCGAAGCATAAGGAACTTTCTTCATACGCGCCACCTCTGCAGGTGTTGAAGCACAGCCTTGGCTGCTCAAACCATGATTTACTTGCATTGGCAAAAATCCCTTCTTGGAATTTTGCATATTGAATCTCTTCAATATTTTGTCAATGTAAGCACTTTGGCTTAAACCAATTAGCCGCCTTGATCTATCCCTGTAGATCTTGATTCCGAGTATGTATGCTGCTTCCCCTAAGTCCTTCATCGAAAAACATTTACCAAGATACGCTTTCACCTCATTTAGACTTGGTATATGATTTCCTATGATTAATATGTCATCGACATACAGAACAAGGAAAGTAACATGACTCCCACTAGCTTTGTGATATACACACGGCTCATCAAGATTATGAGTAAATCCAAAACCTTTGATTTCTCCATCGAATCTTTTATTCCATTGCCTTGATGCTTGCTTTAGTCCATAAATGGACCTTTTAAGCTTGCATACACGGTCAGGAAATAATGAATTCACAAACCCCTCCGGTTGTGCCATATAGATGTCCTCATCTAGACGGCCATTCAGAAAAGCGGTTTTGACATCCATTTGCCAAATCTCATAGTCATAGTGTGCAGCTATAGTTATGAGAATCCTAATAGCTCTTATGTCCGCTACAGGAGAGAATGTCTCCTCGTAGTCAATTCCATAGGTTTGAGTAAAACCTTTAGCCACCAGACGAGCCTTATAGGTGTGTACATTGCCATCCATGTCAGTTTTCTTCTTGAAGATCCACTTACTTCCAACGATTTTCGCATTGGGAGGAAGGTCAACTTCAATCCAAACTTCATTATCTTTCATGGATTGCATTTCCCCATTCATAGCAATCTGCTATTTATCCTTTTCAGGATCAGCCATGGCAGCCTTATAGTTGGCAGGTTCATTAAGATCCCCAACTATATTTTCCTCCACCTCTACGTTAAGACATAGACGGTCAGGTGCACGTATAGTCCTTTCAGACCTACGAATGGGAACAACTTCAGGAGGAGCGCCTAAGCTTTCAAGCTCTTCTTGAAGTTGGCTAGTATTTTCAGAAGGTGTTGTATCTTCTTGATCATATTCCAGATCATATACTCTCCCACTGAGTTCTTGAGATATGAGATTCCTTTCAAGGAAATCTCCATACCTAGCCACGATGACTTTGTTCTCAGCTGGGTAGTAAAAGTAGTAACCCATAGTTTCCTTAGGGTATCCTACAAAGATACACTTAACAGATCTTGCTTGGAGCTTATCTGGCGTGTCACGTTTAACAAACCCCTCACATCCCCAGACCTTTAAGTAAGAAAAGTTGGGAGCTTTTCCTGTCCATATTTCATATGGAGTTTTAACAACCTTCTTCGTTGGAACCATATTCAAAATGCGAATAGAAGTTTCAAGGGCATAATCCCAAAAAGTAAAAGGAAGAGTCGTAAGTTCAAACATTGATCGTACCATGTCAAGTAAAGTACGATTTCTCCTTTCAGATACACCATTTTGTTGTGGAGTATAAGGAGATGTGAGTTGCTGGATAATTCCACACTCAGCTAAGTAATCTTTGAACTCTTGACTTATATACTCACCACCTCTATCGGATCGAAGAGCTTTAATCTTCTTACCGAGTTGTAATTCTACTTCACTCTTGAAAACCTTAAATGTTTCAAAGACTTCATGTTTATGTTTAATTAAATAAACATAACCATAACGACTGAAATCATCCGTAAAGGTTAAGAAGTAGGAAGCACCACGTTTTGACACATGTCTAAGTGGACCACACACATCAGTGTGTATCAATCCAAGTAGATCAGAAGCCCTTTCCACTTGTGGTGAAAAAGGTTTCCTGTCATCTTCCCAAATTTACAAGACTCGCATTTTTCAAATGATTCATCATTGACCGTTTGTAAAAGCCCATCGTGTTGCAGCTTTTCCATGCGTTTCTTGCCTATATGGGCAAGGCGACAATGCCAAAGATAAGAAGAGTCACAGTTCAACTTGCTCTTCTTATTGCTAATGCTATACAACGAATTATTTTCATTGTATATACAACCATCCGTATCAATTTCAAACACACCAAGCATAAGAATTGCATTAAAGTAAAAGACATTATTTAAAGAAACTGAAATTCCATAACTGGTAAAAGTGTGCACAAAACCAATATCTTTTAACAAAGAAACTGAAATAACACCCCTAACAATGGAGGGTGCATAATGACAATTATTTAGTTCTAAAATTAAGCCCGAAGGCAACACTAAATCAAAAGTCCCTATGGCTTCGACAACTGCACGCTTTCCATTTCCAACGTACAAGTATCTCTCTCCACAGGACAGCTTCCTTGCTCCTCTAAGTCCCTGCGATGTATTACAGATGTGAGTACCACATCCTGTATCATATATCCAGGAATTTTGCTTATGAGGAAAAGAAAATTATTCAAACATAAAAATATCTGATGAGCTAGGCACCATCTTATTTTTATTCTGAAGGCACTCATTCAGATAAACTGGACAGTTCCGCTTCCAGTGGCCTGGTGAGTTGCAGTGGTGGCAAGTTAAATCCTTCTTAGGATTCTCCTTTTTCTTTGCAGGGTTCTTTTAGAGCTGGTGGGATGACAACTTGTTTCCCCTTTCCTTTTCCTTTCCCTTTCTTATCTCCTTGCGGCTTTGGCTTATTCACCCTACCACCCTGTATTGCGAGTACAGCAGGTGTAGGAGCCTTCTTTGGCAATCTATTCTCGAAGTCTACAAGCATTGCATGTAACTCATTCACTGTCTTCCCCGTGCAATGCATGTTAAAATTTCGGACAAAATCACCAAATCGTTCCTGATTAAGGGAGTAATTGATGAGGCCGACACATACATCATTCGAGTAACCACAGCCGAGCTTCTCCAATTGATCCAAGTGATGTTTCATCTCAAGGACGTGGTCGGAGACAGATTTGCCAACCTCCTCGCTGCAGCTATGAACCTTTTCAATCAATTCATACAGTTTAGCTGCAGGTGGCTTCTCAAACATACGTTTGAGTTCATCTAGCATGCTCATAGGCGGATAGTGCTCAAATTGTTTTGGCAATTGAGCAGACATCCCCGAAAGCATTAGACACGCCACATCATTGTGCTTCTCATATTCAACACGATATGCCTCTTGTTCAAGAGCAGTAGCCGTGTCGAGAGGAGCATCAGACAGAGGTGTAGTCAAAATATCAAGTATTTTGGCAACACGAAGGATGATCCTAAGCGCACGATGCCAATCATTAAAATTAGGGCCAGTCAGCTTGTCTCTTCCAATCATATATTTGAAAGCAGAACTCATTAAGCTCATAGTGTTTTCAGGTTGATGAGCCATCTACAGAAAAAGTTCAAAAAACCATAATTAGTATTTTGATAATTTTCCTTTTCAATAAACAATTAAATACCCAAGGTTCATATTCATATAACCAATTAATTATTATTGAAAACTAGGATCCAAATTGTCATAATCTCATCACGTCAGTTGATCTGCTAGTAATGAACCTTAAACAAAGTGGTAGAGCTTTTGCTCAATTGCCAATATCAATTGCAATTCCTAGATTTATGAGATTTACATATAGCCAATTTCAATTGCCATGTAAACATGTTTTATCCCATCTTATGCCTTGAGTTTCCAGTTCTCACCGCCTAACTCAATTAAGTTGTCCAACTTAAGAAACTGCAAAATCGTCCATGCCCGTTCTCACGACACGTGGACATTTTACCCTTTGATTACGATCTACGTCACGTTCTCACGCAAATAAAAGGTAATCTTAGGTGTTTCCGTTTCGTTGGATGGCATATAACTTAAATTAAAGGGTAATAATTTTTTATGTCAAATCAAATATGTACAAAGATGTCATGCATTCATCTTTGTAGCATAGGTTTTATTAAAACATTTATATCCTTGTTTTAATGGTTTAAGCTTTTCATCATCAAACTTTAATCGAGGTATTGGATAACCAATTAAAGAATCACCTTAATTACCACTATATCCTACTACTGCATGAGTCATAAGACCCAAGTTATTCGGATAATTACCACAAAAGTGACGCGTAAAAATTAAAGTAATTCACCCTTAAGATTTTATGCACACATATAGGAATACTTGGTAGCTCCATTAAGACGCACAAACGACGAGAATTAGGTCATATGAAGCATATTACATACCATCATCTTTAAGGTCACAATTTAATGCGTACCAACCTTATACCCATCACACATTTTGTCATTAATGGGTGAGCCGTTCTAACTATTTTGTGCAAAAATCAATCAATTAAACGATTACGATTACTATGCTTAAAAATACATGTTTCACCATTGTTTAGGCCAGTTTATTTTTCTTGTAAAAATACCCTTGTTACACATAACAAACACGCATGTATTTAAAATAAACAAATAAACAATAAATGCATAACATAATAAGTAAGTCATGCATATCAAATAGCCACATGCAAACCTTTTGATAAATCCTATTAATAATCAATTCTAGATCTGTCAATATGTATATGTTTAATTAAGACTCTCACCTTCAGCAATGTACAAAGTGCGCCACATGCATCGATTTATCGATTGTGTGAGTCAAAATCAAACACATACCACATAGCACATAATTGATTAAATTAATAATGATTGAGGTCTTCTTCAATTTTAGATCTATCATAATAATTAGTGTATATCAATTAATCAAGAAAGACATACAATAAAAGCAGATCCATGATAAAACATGCAGATAATTATCATGGATATAAATCACACTTAACAATTAATGCAATTAAACAGAGTTACGCAATACACATAAAATTGCATGCATCCTAGGGTTTCTAATCCAATTAAAACATAAGTTTACAAAACCCTAATTAGGGCACCGAAAAAATGCCCCCCTAATAAATTAGGGTTTAGGTTTTGCAAACCCTAGATCTACGCATACAAATAATAACACAATCATGTTTATTTTAATTATGTGTTTCAGTAATTAATTACTTGTTATACAAGGCTCGTGATGCCACTGTTGAGTTTATAATACATGACATACAATAAAACATGTAGACATCAAGAGTACACAGCGGAAGACTTAAGATCATAACAAATAAATAATTAACTGAAAGTATGCGTAACGTACCTCTTGCAAATGTCAGATCACTTGAACAAAACAGAAGAAGTGGTTTAAAAAGTTGGCCCTTACCGTTTTACAACTCAAACCAATTAGGTGTAAGAATAGTGTCTTACTACCACAGTTTTGTACACACGAATTAACCAACGAATCAAGCGATTGCTAGATCTAACACAAGTCCTTGTTTTATGTAAAAACAAAACCAAAACACCCTTTGGAGGAGGGTTCGGCCGAACAAGAGCAAGAGAGGAAGAGGGAGAGATCTAGGGTTAATTCAATGCACAAAGTAATGAGAAACCCTAAACCCTAGCCTCTGTATATATAGTGGATACAAATCTTTGGGAACAAGTTAGGGTTTGGGCTTGTGAAGCCCCCCTATGGCCGGCCACTATAGAGCCCCAAAGGGTTTCCCAAATCTTTTCCATTTTAAGATTTTACACTACAAGTCCTTCTCTTTTCAGTTAACGGTCGTTAGTTATTTTCCGTTAAATACTTAACGGTCGTTAAATGGACTTTATGTGCAATAATTAATCGTAAACATTAACATTAACTATTTAACTTTAATTCTCATTCGCTATTGTGTGCACTCCCGTGGTCACGAGTTCGAATCCGAACATTTACGTATTTGTAAATATATACATTTCCAACAAATTCTGTATATTAACTTACTCCGTGCAATATACTAATCAAACGACGCAACTTTATCATATCAAAGAAAGGCAAATGGCACAAAAAGATACTAAAGTTAGGGTCCATATTCAATCAAGACATTCTTCTTTTTTTCTTGCACAAAAAGGTTGTCAACAAATTTTTTTGACGGATTTGGGTTTTTTACTAATTTCCGTTAACCCACTTCTTTAGTATATTACATATTTAGTCCTTGATTTGGTAGAGTCATTTTATGCACCATCCATCCTCCTCCACCGTCCACCACCACCCTCCTCCTCCACCAACACCGTCTGCCACCATCACCTGCCAACACCACCGTCCTCCTCCATCTAGGGTTCTTCAACATCTCAAAATCCCCTAAATAAACACATCTAAGGTTCTTCAATATCTCAAAACCCTCTTCACCTTCTTCAAATCCGTACAATCACCCAATCCAAACCCAAACCCAAATCCAAAACCTCATTTCGTGAACTCAAATCCCATCTCAAATCCGATGGGAACTTAAGGAATGTGGGTCAGGATTGCTATGTTGGATTCCCAAGCTGATATGGTTTATAATGCACTTAAGGTGTTTGATGAAATGCTTGAATGAAAACCATGGGATTTTGGCTGATTCTAAGATATCAAAAGTGTCAATTTTTAAGTTGTTAAGTCAGGTTTACAAGAAAAAAATCAAGTTCAGTTGTTTTTAGAATATGTTTCAAGTAATTAACACCCTTGAAGGGGTGTTTGGTTTAAGCTCATTTTGGGTATAAAAAACATTCTCACCCACTTTGACTCTTAAAGTCAAAGTGTTTTTTAGCTAGTTTGATCAATTTAGGTGTCACAAGGAGTCTTCAACAGGTTTAGTTAAAGTTTTATAGCTTTTCAAAACAAAAAAAACAATAATAATAAATAAAAAATATCCAATACAGTTTCTAAATAGGTCCATTTTTACATTTTTATTTTCTTCATTTTATGCTCAAACTTGTTGAAACTTGGGGAATTTGAAGTTTGGAAGTTAGTCTTTAACCTAGTATTTTTAGTTCATTTTTAATATTTTTTTAACAGCTTTTTATGATCTTAAAAAGCACCACTGTGCCCTTTTTTTTGTTCTGTCTCAGTAGCCTCAGCAGCCCAAGTGACCCTGGTCACAGCTTATTTTTAAAGGGTCTAATTTACCCACCATTTAGTTTTTTTAGGTTGTTGGTATTGCAAACTTCCCTTGTTCAGCTTGCTTCTGTCTTTGGATTGCAGTTCATGGCTTAAAATTAAGCTCAAATCAGCCCCCTTGGGCTGTTTGGCTTAAAGTACCACAGAAGCATTAATTCTCCCCTTTTAAAGTGCTTATCAGGTTCTCACTTTAGCTTATTTATGATTTTTATTGCTCTCTAGTATACTTAGGGTAGGATAGTGTTGGTTTTTGGTTCTGCTTGAAGAATTACACTAAGTGTGTTATCACTGCTAGTGTAATAGTTATCACGGCTAGAAGGGAAGTTACCACTGCTCAAGACAAAGTACTGCTAGTAGAAGAAGCTTATCACTGCTAATGTTATTTACCACTGCTAGAAGTATTGTGTCGGTCTAAGTGTTTGTATTATTCTAGAATGTCTTGAGTAGAAAGTTTTGTATTAGATAAATATATAAAAGATATTTATCTTGTAGATAAATATAGAAAAGATATTGATCAAACTAACTAAAAAGCACTTTGACTTTAAGAGTCAAAGTGGGTGAGAATGTTTTGAGAGGCAAAATGAGACTGAGATGCCATTTGGGTTTCTTTGAAATCATCTCATCCCTTCAACCAACCTTGGAGAATCAACCCCATGATCACAGCCATCCAATTAGGTCTTCAAATGAGCTCCAATGGGGAAGCAAAGGATTGCCAAGGTGTAATCCATCATGTGAAGGGGTTTTGACCATTCTTGTGCAGTTTACCAAGCTGAGAGTGACAGGGAGTTAGTGGGAATTTTGTTTTGGCGGGCAATTGGGTTTCTGGGATTTTATATTTTGTTCTGCATTTAACAAGCATTTCAGAACTGACTATAGAATCAGCCAAAATCCCATGGTTTTCGTACAATCATTTCATCAAACACCTTAAGTGCATTATCAACCATACCAGTTTGGTAATACAACATAGCAATCCTTACCCACATTCCTTGAGTTCCCATCGGATTTGAGATGGGATTTGAGTTCACGAAATGAGCTTTTAGATTTGGGTTTGGGTTTGGATTGGGTGATTGTATGGATTTGGAAATGGGTTTGGGTTATTACGGGGTTTGTGAGTTTTCTGAGTCTCAAAATGTGGGATGAGAGTGACATTTTTGTGATGGTGTAAGATTGAAGAAGGTGAAGAGGGATTTGAGATGTTGAAGAACCCTAGATGTGTTTATTTAGGGGATTTTGAGATGTTGAAGAACCCTAGATGGAGGAGGACGGTGGTGGTGGTGGCGGGTGGTGTTGGCAGGTGATGGTGGCAGACGGTGTTGGTGAAGGAGGAGGATGGTGGTGGTGGACGGTGGAGGAGGAGGGATGGTGCATAAAATGACTCTACTAAATCAAGGACCAAATATGTTATATACTAACGAAGTGGGTTAACGGAAGTTAGTAAAAAACCCAAATCCGCCAAAAAAATTTTGTTGGCAACCTTTTTGTGCAAGAAAAAAAGAAGAATGCCTGGATTGAATATGGACCCTAACTTTAGTACCTTTTGTGCCATTTGCCCTACCAAAGAATAATTTGTGATAAAAACCTCAAAATTATCAAGTTAATACATTCCTAAAGATTTTAATCCAATTTTAACTTTAGCTTCTCCAGTCTCCACTTACATTAGCACCTAATTGTAAAGCTTGACAACCTGATGATTATTTACTTTCTACACGACTCTTAAACTTTCTCTTTGCGCGAACAATGTCTATAATTCTTTAAAGAGCTAATGTTGACGCTAAAGCGAAGACAGATTGAGAAAGCATCCTCTGCGTTCTCTTTAGCTTTAGCTAGATCAAATCGTATCCATTGCTTGGGATCTTTACAAGCTAGAATTCAATGTATTCAATTGATGTGTGATTTTCCCGCCTTCCGCACGTTGTGATCGAGTTTACTTTTGAGCCTTCTTGCTTGCAAGACCTCATTCCTAAGACGTCTTTCTCTTTTTAAAGTTTCCTCAGAATCGCATCGCTATCTCTCTCGCTAGTGGAGAGCAAACGGATTAAACATGTCATTAACTTCACTTGAGAAATTAAAGATGTTGGGTTGATCCATGTAGCCAATGCCAACAAGTGGTTCCATAGCTCCCCAAACCAAATTAGCATATAGGAAAACCTAACGGTGGCCTACTATATTGGGTTCTAGCCGATGCTGAACTAATCATAGAGGCAAATCAAAAGCGATGATAATGATTGCGAGCTAGGTTATATGTATAATCTTGCATGACTTTTCACCTTTTCGCGGATGAAGAAAAAATTAATCGAAGATTTTGTAACACACCAAATGAAGCCCTTAAAAGTGTTGTTATTGATTTTATGGCAATAAAACATCAGTTTTGAGCATGGTTATAAATAGCTCGAGGCGTGATAAGCTCCATCCAATCTTATGTTTCTTCTTCTTGATAAATAAATCATGCACACTATAAGAAAATAGACGAAACCTTCACGTAAAATCGGAGGTAAAATTATATATGACTCTACTAAACTAGGATATAATGCTTGTGGAATGGATGTTTGCAGATTTTCTGGAAAATTAAGACCTGAGAATTTCCAAAAAAATTATAAGTAGCACAGAAAACAAGAGAAAGTAATAAACTATTTATACTCCTCCTGACGTAGTCAGGTTGCAATCCTGACGCCGTCCGGTTATCCTGACAGAAACTGATCCTCTGCGTTTTTCTTGAAATATTACACCTTTAAAATCTGGAAAAATTCCTGCAAAACATCCATTATGACTCGATACAAGCATTTGACTCTAACAAACACACATATATATCTTTTTCACTAATCGTAGTTCTCATGTTCACGTTCTTTAAAAACGTGTGTAATCCTCCCTACACGTATCCTTTTTATAAAATACATTTATATGTAATTAATACGATGTTAAAGACAAAATAAAGCATTTTCACAAGTTTAAACATGAGAACAAACAATAATGAAAAGACATATGACACACAACAAGCAAATAATTATACATGGGTTGCCTCTCACGAAGCGCTTTTATTTATTTATGAGTCTTGTAGCTAAACTCGATGTCGTGCTCCTACGTGACTTCATTTCCGTCCTTCTTTTCTTCCACTAAGCCCTTATCATAAGGTTGTAGACGTTGTATGCTCACCGTGAATTCTCCTCCAACGCTGTTCATTATGATAACGGTTTTCTTTTTTAGATTAGTTTCTTTCACCGTATAAGGTCCAAACCATCTTGGCTTATTCCTTCCTCTTAATGCTTTTATTCTTGATCTATACAACATCACCTTTTCTCCATTCAAAAATTCTCTAGGGTTCTTTTGAGGTTGTGGCTTTGTCATGTTTATGTTTCCTAATTTTTTATCACGTTTCCATAATGTCGCGTTTAACCCTTGACCCATGAATTTTCTAAATCCTCTTTCCCATTCATTAATCTTCTTCTTAACAGTATTATTGGAGACCTGTGGATTCTCATCATTGATCTTCTCCATAATTTTCAACGGGTATCTCATAACAATAGGTATCCTAATATATCCTTTGCTCTTTTGAGTATCATGATACCCTCGCCGCATTTGGTTGCCTTGGCGGTGGCCAATAAAGGTGTTACAAGAATGAGTGGCATGTTTCTATCTTCCTCAATGCCTATGATCATGAAGTCCACCGGATAGACAATATTGGCCACCTCAATTAAGACATCCTCCGCTATTCCTACGGGATAAACATATGTGTAATTTTCTAAGGAAAGTCTAAGATTGGTCTTGGTTGGCTCCTCCTTAGTCAACTTACTATAGACTGATAGCGGCATTATGTTTACATCGGATCCTTGATCGGCTAAGGCATTTATATTCTCGAGGTCGCCTATGCTACATGGTATTACGAAGTTCCCCGAGGTTTCTAGTTTTTTAGTCACTGGTTTTTTTAGAAGCAACTCGTACATAGGTCCCATAGGCATGGTGTCATATTCTTCTTCTTTTATTTCTCCTTCAAGGGCTTTCCTAAGAACTTCATTGTACCTAAAGTTGTTCACTTGGTTAACGATTGTTTTCTTATTAATCTCATGCTTTAGGTAGTATTCAATGATCTCGGGTTCATTATTAGTTTCAGCCTCCTCCTTTTCCTTACTATCATTGCTTCTCTCAGTCTCCTTCCTCTCAACTACTCCACCTTCATCGTTTTAGGTTTTTGATCCGTGCAAAACCGTCAAGTTTTATCACTCAAGTCGGCCACTTGTGAATGGCCGACCGTAACAAACTTAAAACAGTTTAAAACACAAATGCAATGAAGATCAGGAGAGTATAGTGTTTCCCCAGGTCGTTAAGTCCCAACGAGCTGTGCGAGAATAGTCAAACGTTTAGTGATCGAGAGGATTTGAACGGGAAAGGATTGTGATTTATTATAACTAAGGAAAAAGTACATAAACTACAGGGGCTTAAATGCAAATTAAAGGAAATTAAAAAGATAAACTATATTAAATAAACGCTATCACTATTTTTAAATTCTAATGTTTTTGATTTTTCTGTTTATAAAACTTAAATTAAAAACTACGCAACGTACTAAAGAAAATGTAAAACTTACACAATATAAATCCTAAAAATATGAAAATGACATTTTTACAAACCTAATGATAAAAGAAAATTTATAGAAAAAGAAAATTATTTTTAAAACTATTTATCTAATTATTATTAATTAAAAACTAATTTTAACTATTTAATAATAACCTAAATTACAAGAAAATAGGAAATAAAGCTAGAAAAATAAAATTATGACTTGGAAAAATCTAAAATAACAAAAGAGAATTTTCAAAACTATTTTTGTATTTTTCTGATTATTTTTGTATTTTCTAGGAATTAAAATCTATTTAAAACTACTTAAATTGCTTAAAAATACAAATTTAACTAAGAAAAATCTAGAAAAATATTTTTTTGTCTTTTTATATTTATCTTAACTTAAGAAAAATGAAAACTTATTTTTTTGAAACTTTTCTTAATTTCTTGTATTAAATGCTATTTAAAAATGCTTAAAAACTGAATTAAATCAAGAAAAATACTAAACTGACTTGGAAAAATATGAAAAATTCAAGAAAAGTCTAAAATATTATTGAGAATATAGGAAAAATGGAAAAACAGGTGGTTGTGTGTGGGAATAAGAGGCTGCAAGGATAAGTGCTTATTATTAAGCACTTGAAATAAGCAAAATGAAAACCAAGGACCACCACAGCAACACAGAAGCTAAAATATGATAAGAGTACCCAAATGCAACTTAAAACACAAGCCTTAACCTCTGATTAACAAGCTCAACAGATTTGAGGTTTTGGCTAATGAGGTAAAAACAGTTGTGAGGGTACCAAGTTGGAGCTTAAGCACAAGCTTCCTAATAAGCTAAAATATGAAACCAAGAGTTGGAACTCAAACTAGACCTGGCTAAGAACATGTAAACCAAAAACTAGACCTTGGCAAGCTCTGATGAGCTCTTGACAAACTCTGCAAGGTACTGTGAAAACTCAGTGTATACTGAGTTTTGGTGAACATGGCATATAAGCCCTGTTTGACAAGCTTATTTGAAGCTTATAGAAAATTTGCAAAAATATACAAAAATGGCAATAATAAACTAGACCAAGAGAACTTTTTAAAACCACGAGTTTCATTTAATTTGGCTCAGAAATGAATCCAAGAAAAATCCTCCTAGTTAGGCTCAAACTGGATATTCAGTTTTTGACTTTTTGACATATTTGAAAGGTTTGACTTATATGAACTTTGGAACCAAATTTATGGAATGAAATAGATGTTAATTGATGAAATGAACTTAATGCAAGCTACATCTATGAATTTGAAACACAAAACAAGATTTGCTTTTCCAAAATTCCAAACAGTTAAGAGATTAAGACAGGGAACACATGATTTTGACTTTTGTGAGTTGCAGATGCAATTTTAAGACAGAGTTGAGTTCAAATGAGGTACACAAGCTTAGCACAACAAGACTCTACCACTGACTAAACCTCTAAGACAGTTTTAACCAGAAATCCAAACACCCTTTAAAATACTGATATGCAATTTAAAACTAAACAAACTGTTAAACTAGCTCTAGCTCTTGATCAAACCGAAGTTTACATGACCTAATTACAACTATATAAACAAGCTTGAACTATCTAAAACCACAGGTACAAATTAAGCAATGAAACTTGAAAATCACTTACATTTGGTCCTATCCACAGTGGATTGCCAAAGAAACACAAGACCCATTTATCTATTCTAAACCATAAAACAACTTAATAACAACCCAAATCCATGCTCTGCATCACCATTATCCATTTCCAATTCCATTTGAGCTCACAGTTGACTTTTGTAGACCATATGACAAATTTGTTTGAAAATGATTTTTAAGCTTACAAAAAGCTGTAAATAGCTTATATAAGCTTAGTTGAGTTTAGAAATAAGCTTCTAAGAGCTTATGCATAAGAGTTGTAAACTGAAATTTGCAATAGTTAGCTTAAAACTTGAAACTTATATAAGAACTTGGAATTACTATTTAAAAACACATTACACTGATAATTTTACTTAAATGTGATACATAGAAACTGAAATTACATCATTTTGATTTAAACTACAACATTTATTTAAAAAAACGACATAAAGGAAAAATATAAAACTAACTACTGGTCTTTCTTGCTTCTTCTTCCCTCTTTTATACCCAAAAAGCTTCCACGTGTCCTCTTGATCAAATCCCACCACTTTTTGAGCCAATGGATGAGTTTTGCTCATATTGGCCTTTCACTTGGTTTTGGCGGGAAAAGGTTATTTGACCTCATGGACCTCGAACTAGCACTAGGGGGGTGGACTAGGTGTGATGATGAGGGGGTTGAAAGTTGGAAGGGATAAGGTGTTGTGATGGGAGATGTGTTGGGAGTTGCAGAGAGCAGGCAAGTGGTGGGAAAACCATTTGGGAGGGAAAGGTGTTTGGGTTTACTGGATTTGACCAGGGGGTCCAAAAAGGGTATTGACAGGGGTCCAAATGGTATAAAGGCAGGGGTCAATTTGGATTTTGACAAGGCTAAGTTTAGTATAACACAAGGGCCATTTTGTAATTTTGCCAAACTAGAGGGACTAAACCTGTAATTTTCCAAAGTTGTTTCAAGGGACCAAAATTGATAAGTTTCAATAGTACAAGGACTATTGTTGACATTTTCAAACTTCCAGGGACCAAACTTGACATTTTTGAAAGTCGAGGGACCTTTTCTGCCATTTAACAAAAGATTTATTCAAGGACCATTTTTGACAACTTAGAATATTTCAGGGACCTTGAATAACATTTTTCTTTATTTTGTTTTACCAGTGACTGTTTTTGACAACTTTTGAAACTTGGGGACTAAAACTGCCAATTATGCAAACTTGATACGTTTTTTCACCAGATTTTGATATTTTTGCATTTAAAACACATAAAACACTTATTTGTGATATTTTTGTCATTTTGATGCATTTCTGAAAGTGTTTCGATGTTTTGCAAGTTAAATGGTACAAAATGATGAGTATTTAGACACTCATCAATCTCCCCCACTAAGATATTGCTAGTCCCTAGCAATGTTTTGAGAAAAATTAATGGATTTCATCTCTTTACCAAAAGCCATTACTCTTGGAGTAGCCAAATGTTTCAGTTCAAGTAAGAACCTTGGTACACCGATAACCAAATGATTTTGAGCAAATCACCAGCTTTCAACGGATTTGATTTGTCTTTACCAGAAGCCGTTTGCTCTGGACTAGCCAACTCTTAGATAAATTATCAATATTATCTTTGGTGAGTCGATTACCAATTATGGTTTTTCCACTGCCTTTACCACAAGCCATAAACTTGCGGGCTAGCCAACTCTTTACTAATTAAAGATATGGTGAGCTGAACACCATACAATTTTGGGCAAATTGCAAGCCGTCAACGGATTTGATATATATTTACCAAGAGCCGTTTGCTTCTGGATTAGCCAATCCTTATGTGGGTTATACATGGTGGACTGATTACCATTTGTTGTGTTTAGTACATAGTACTTCCACTAAAAAAAATTTTTAAAATTTGGCCATTTTGGGGGAAAAAAGGACTAAAAGGGGTACATTTATGATCAAATTCGCCAGAATTTCCCCCCCACACTTAGAAATGAATATTGTCCTCAATATTCAAAGTACCGGCTGTTATGCCGAAACTTATAACGTAAAAAGATAATATTACTAGCTAAGTGTAGAAACACAACAATTATTCTCTTTTTTAATATTTACAATTTTCATTCATTTTTAAAATCTATATACAACATGTGGGGCATCTCCCCCACACTAGGGTGGTACACACGGGTGAAAACCCATGTTTAGCTACTATTTTTGATTACCGAGTCGCTAGCTTGACTCGACCCCGAATTAATTTGTTCATGGGGAAGTAAGTGGAAGAGACAATCTCCATCGGACTTTCATTCAAGATGTTTGGATAAACATTGAAGTACGTGAAAGTTCCACACCGATAAGATACAGAG
The DNA here is from genome assembly GCA_910596185.1 of Chrysanthemum makinoi. Taxonomy (NCBI): domain Eukaryota; kingdom Viridiplantae; phylum Streptophyta; class Magnoliopsida; order Asterales; family Asteraceae; genus Chrysanthemum; species Chrysanthemum makinoi. The sequence continues at coordinate 128,728,153 of OU343224.1, read as the reverse complement.
ACGCAGGCTCACAAATGGTACATGGAAATGCCGGTCAAAGATAATGTCTTCATTCCGAAGGAGTGAAGAACAGGAGAAGTGACCAGAATATGAAGAAAAGAAGAAAATCATGATAAAAATCATGACTAACTCTTCATCCTCACAGCGGAATTCATAGTTTCATGACTCTCCTCAGTTAAGCTCGCTTGATCAAGACATATTATGGGTGTGTCTAGATCAAAGTAGAAATTATCATACTCCGGCGGAGATATGATATGAGTGAGTTCACTGGCGAACTCCTCGTGAAGAGAATCAATCACAAGATGTAAATCTGTGAATTCTTGTTCCATTGTAGACTCATCACTATCCTCAATCTGAGTATCAAAGAGTGGATTCTCAGAAATTAAGGTGAATTCAGGTTCGAATTCAAATAGAGGATTGGTGAGAGTTGTTTTGAATGTTTCAGGAACAAAGTGATTAATATTCTCTATTGTACTGTTGGGATAAGAAGTGAGTGAACGATCATTATCAATGAGACTTTCAGTCTCTCCCGATCGGCTTTGAAATCAGAACGACTATCATTACTTTCCGATGAAAGTGGATTGATGTGAGTGAGTTCATCGGTGAACTCCTCAAGATGATGATCAGCATCAGACTGTGGGAGTGATGCCTCAACATACTCGATGTTTCCATGAGAAGTACAATCATCGCTAACATCGGAGAAAGTTTCAAAATGATCTTTTGAACACTCAAGAGGGGAAATAGAATCGCACATATGATCAGAAGTTCCTTGTGACTCTCTCGGGATTGGGACAAGGTTCTCAACACTAGACTTTATGAATTCGTCCGATTCCTTTTCAGGAACAGTGTCAAGATGCTCATCCCCCATGTTCAGAGAGTGAGCGGGAATATCGGGTGTGATAACAACAGACTGAGGGAGTTGAGAAGGACTAGCATACATATGTTTTATACTTTCCATTTGTTCTTTTGCTAGTAATTCCATCATAGTCTTTTCTCCCTGATTTTTCATGGAAGGAATTTCAACTGATGAACTTGATGAACCTGTACATAATTGACTAATATCAAGGGTAACTTCATCATCATCGTCATCAGGAATGAAACGGAATCGAGAGCTAGATTTGGCTGCTTTTTCCTTTGCAATTGATTCCCTAATAGATTTTTCAAAGGCAATTTGGGAATTTAATTTAGCAGTCCGCTCTTCGGCTAACAAAACTTCCATGGATTTCTCATTTGGATTATCTTGGGAATGTTTACATTCCTTCAAATCTTTCACTAAATCCAAAAGATTAAGGAGAAGATTTTGAGGAAGTGGCTCAGGCTGAGGTGGTGCCTGATTCTCTTGGTACTGTGGAGGTTGGTTATGATACGAAGAGTCGTAATTGTTACAAGGAATTGGATTCCTTGTTTGACAATCAGAGCTACAGTGTGGACCTCCACAATACTCACAACAAAGAAAACTGATGTGGCTGCGAGTTGTATGTGTGGTAGTCATAATTGTTATCAGGAACCTGCTCATAGACAAGCGTGTTTCCAGATTGACAATCAGAACTGAGTGTGAACCACCACGTACTCACAACAAAGAAAACTGCTGAGTCTCACAGTGTAGTAGTGATGGAATAAATCGGTTGTGTTATGGTAGGAATAGGGATCCTGGTTATGACATGCACCGTTTCCTGACTCCACCATGCTACAACTGGGGCAATAGCCACCATTATAAGGACCACCACACCATTGACAACCAAGAGGGTGAGGATAAGACATAGAAAGAATCAAAGGGTTTCAGAGGGTAAGAAATGAAGAATCAAAAGGGTAAGAGGGTAAAGAGGAATATTTTTGATATTTTAGAAAAACATGTTGTAAAAATAAGAAAGAAAATCTTTTTGGGTTTTTATAAGAAAATACAAACATATATAGATGGTATGAACAAGGAGTGAATATTCAAATCACTAATCTGCTAAACGTAAGATAATTAGCACAGCTCCCCGGCAGCGGCGCCAAAATTTGATCCGTGCTGAACCGTCAAGTTTATTACACAAGTCAACCACTTGTGAATGGTCAACCGTAATAAAATTAAAACAGCTCAGAAACCAATGCAATTAAATCTAGGAGAGTATAGTGTTTCCCCAGGTCGTTAAGTCCCAACGAGCTGTGCGAGAATAGTCAAACGTTTAGTGATCGAGAGGATTTGAACGGGAAAGGATTGTGATTTATTATAACTAAGGAAAAAGTACATAAACTACAGGGGCTTAAATGCAAATTAAAGGAAATTAAAAAGATAAACTATATTAAATAAACGCTATCACTATTTTTAAATTCTAATGTTTTTGATTTTTCTGTTTATAAAACTTAAATTAAAAACTACGCAACGTACTAAAGAAAATGTAAAACTTACACAATATAAATCCCAAAAATATGAAAATGACATTTTTTCAAACCTAATGATAAAAGAAAATTTATAGAAAAAGAAAATTATTTTTAAAACTATTTATCTAATTATTATTAATTAAAAACTAATTTTAACTATTTAATAATAACCTAAATTACAAGAAAATAGGAAATAAAGCTAGAAAAATAAAATTATGACTTTGAAAAATCTAAAATAACAAAAGAGAATTTTCAAAACTATTTTTGTATTTTTCTGATTATTTTTGTATTTTCTAGGAATTAAAATCTATTTAAAACTACTTAAATTGCTTAAAAATACAAATTTAACTAAGAAAAATCTAGAAAAATATTTTTTTGTCTTTTTATATTTATCTTAACTTAAGAAAAATGAAAACTTATTTTTTTGAAACTTTTCTTAATTTCTTGTATTAAATGCTATTTAAAAATGCTTAAAAACTTAATTAAATCAAGAAAAATACTAAACTGACTTGGAAAAATATGAAAAATTCAAGAAAAGTCTAAAATATTATTGAGAATATAGGAAAAATGGAAAAACAGGTGGTTGTGTGTGGGAATAAGAGGCTGCAAGGATAAGTGCTTATTATTAAGCACTTGAAATAAGCAAAATGAAAACCAAGGACCACCACAGCAACACAGAAGCTAAAATATGATAAGAGTACCCAAATGAAACTTAAAACACAAGCCTTAACCTCTGATTAACAAGCTCAACAGATTTGAGGTTTTGGCTAATGAGCTAAAAACAGTTGTGAGGGTACCAAGTTGGAGCTTAAGCACAAGCTTCCTAATAAGCTAAAATATGAAACCAAGAGTTGGAACTCAAACTAGACCTGGCTAAGAACATGTAAACCAAAAACTAGACCTTGGCAAGCTCTGATGAGCTCTTGACAAACTCTCAAGTACTGTCTTGAAAACTCAGTGTATAATGAGTTTTGGTGAACAGGGCACTTAAGCCCTGTTTGACAAGCTTATCTGAGGCTTATAGAAAATTTGCAAAAATATACAAAATGGCAATAATAAACTAGACCAGAGAACTTTTAAAACCACGAGTTTCATTTAATTTGGCTCAGAAATGAATCCAAGAAAAATCCTCCTAGTTAGGCTCAAACTGGATATTCAGTTTTTGACTTTTTGACATATTTGAAAGGTTTGACTTATATGAACTTTGGAACCAAATTTATGGAATGAAATAGATGTTAATTGATGAAATGAACTTAATGCAAGCTACATCTATGAATTTGAAACACAAAACAAGATTTGCTTTTCCAAAATTCCAAACAGTTAAGAGATTAAGACAGGGAACACATGATTTTGACTTTTGTGAGTTGCAGATGCAATTTTAAGACAGAGTTGAGTTCAAATGAGGTACACAAGCTTAGCACAACAAGACTCTACCACTGACTAAACCTCTAAGACAGTTTAACCAGTAAATCCAAACACCCTTTAAAATACTGATATGCAATTTAAAACTAAACAAACTGTTAAACTAGCTCTAGCTACTGATCAAACTGAGTTTACATGACCTAATTACAACTATATAAACAAGCTTGAACTATCTAAAACCACAGGTACAAATTAAGCAATGAAACTTGAAAATCACTTACATTTGGTCCTATCCACAGTGGATTGCCAAAGAAACACAAGACCCATTTATCTATTCTAAACCATAAAACAACTTAATAACAACCCAAATCCATGCTCTGCATCACCATTATCCATTTCCAATTCCATTTGAGCTCACAGTTGACTTTTGTTGACCATATGACAAATTTGTTTGAAAATGATTTTTAAGCTTACAAAAAGCTGTAAATAGCTTATATAAGCTTAGTTGAGTTTAGAAATAAGCTTCTAAGAGCTTATGCATAAGAGTTGTAAACTGAAATTTGCAACAGTTAGCTTAAAACTTGAAACTTATATAAGAACTTGGAATTACTATTTAAAAACACATTACACTGATAATTTTACTTAAATGTGATACATAGAAACTGAAATTACATCATTTTGATTTAAACTACAACATTTATTTAAAAAAACGACATAAAGGAAAAACTTAAAACTAACTACTACTGGTTCTTGCTTCTTCTTCCTTCTTTTATACCCAAAAAGCTTCCACGTGTCCTCTTGATCAAATCCCACCACTTTTTTAAGCCAATGGATGAGTTTTGCTCATATTGGCCTTTCACTTGGTTTTGGCGGGAAAAAGTTATTTGACCTCTGTGGACTCTGAACTAGCACTAGGGGGGGGGGGTGGACTAGGTGTGATGATGAGGGGGTTGAAAGTTGGAAGGGATAAGGTGTTGTGATGGGAGATGTGTTGGGAGTTGCAGAGGAGCAGGGCAAGTGGTGGGGAAAACCATTTGGGAGGGAAAGGTGTTTGGGTTGACTGGATTTGACCAGGGGGTCCAAAAAGGGTATTGACAGGGGTCCAAATGGTATAAAGGCAGGGGTCAATTTGGATTTTGACAAGGCTTAGTTTAGTATAACACAAGGGCCATTTTGTAATTTTGCCAAACTAGAGGGACTAAACCTGTAATTTTCCAAAGTTGTTTCAAGGGACCAAAATTGATAAGTTTCAATAGTACAAGGACTATTGTTGACATTTTCAAACTTCCAGGGACCAAACTTGACATTTTTGAAAGTCGAGGGACCTTTTCTGCCATTTAACAAAAGATTTATTCAAGGACCATTTTTGACAACTTAGAATATTTCAGGGACCTTGAATAACATTTTTTCTTTATTTTGTTTTACCAGGGACTGTTTTTGACAACTTTTGAAACTTAGGGGACTAAAACTGCCAATTATGCAAACTTGATACGTTTTTCACCAGATTTTGATATTTTTGCATTTAAAACACATAAAACACTTATTTGTGATATTTTTGTCATTTTGATGCATTTCTGAGTGTTTTCAGATGTTTTTGCAGTTAAATGGTACAAAAATGATGAGTATTTAGACACTCATCAGTTTTTACTCCACAAGTCTACCTCTCAAATGTCTGAAAATTCGATTTCTATATATAATTTTACATATGCGACGGCGTCACCTTATAGTTGGGACGCCGTCAGATCACCGCCATTAAGGTTTCGTCTTGGCCAAGTCATCATTGGGACGACGTCACGTTGTGGTTGTGACGCCGTCAATCTTCAGTAGTGACGTCGTCTGAATCTGGATCTAGGTCGTCGGAGAAGAAAAGTCTTCGTAACGCCCTTACTCTTCAAAGCCTAACGCCGTCAGGTGTAAAATAGTAAGTTCGCTCCTGAGTCATCACAAAATAGGGACGGCGTCGCCCTCTGTTTGGGACGCTGTCAGGTGTAATTTCAGCAGCTTGAGTGTCTTGATCTTGACTTAGCCATTTTCTTCATATATTCACTCATTTTCGTCCAAAAATGCATCATTCCAGCATTTTGCTTCCAAGAGACCTAAAAAGTGAAAAGGAACGAAATTAAGCAGTAACGGATATAAAAGTGGGCGATTAAGGGCTTAAATGACCATTTAAAAGTGTACGTTTTAAATCCTTATCAAATATCCCTACACTTGGTATTTGTTTGTCCTCAAGCAAATGTGCTTTTGGCCAAACAATTTATAAGCTAGGGGGCATAAAGCATTGGTTTAACATAATTCATAACAAGTAAAAGCACTGAAATAGTCATAACAAGCACGGAAATTATATACTAGCACCTCACAAGGGGTGTTTGGATTCTCTCATCTATCGAGTATATATGAAATATATCAAATGGAAATGGAAGATAAACACTCATTAACCGGTCATAGTACATAGAATAGCATAGGCTTGAGACTAGATCAAACCTCCACCGCTTTGGCGTAAGCACCTAGGAACAACTATCCAAGAGGTCTTTTAAAGGGTTGTAACGTTAGGCTTACGGTTAGAGAAACAAAGGGTTTCGTTGGATAGGCGATTTAGCCGTGGCAAGTCAAAAATCTTTATGTTACAAGCATGAAAAGAATGGCGTTGCAAAGCCAAGACTCGACTCTCTAAACTCTAGATAACTTTGAAACAAACAAACATAAATATAAAGAAAGATGTAGGATGGTAGCCCGTTATTATTTTTTTTTTGCATACACTTTTTCTTTACCATCCTCCACGATAACATCAAAATATAAGGGATTTATAGGCACATCCCCACCCTTGAGTTTTTATTACTCTAACACTAATTTGACCCGAATTGAAAAGATCAAAACACTTGGAGACATTATTACGTAAATAAAGGGAATTTGAATTTAACTTTCTTTCCCGTCTCTCCATAAAATTTAACTTTACCCATGAGTCCCAATCGTCCCAAAATTGTGTACAAAAGATATGACTCGACTTAGCAACCATGCAAGTAACTAGATAATTGAACTAAGGGTTTAGTATGATAACAATAATGCACTAAAAGTGAGTGCATACAAGGTAGGCTAAGGCGATTTGGGTGTACATTTGGGGGTGGATTGTAAACAATGTTCTTCATTGATATTCTAGAAAACTGAAACATCACGAGAACCGCGAAAATGATAGGCTCTGAGGGGTTAGCTAGGGGTATCGCGTACTAAAGATGAGTACAACGCAAGGGTGTGGGGGAATTACTCAACCGACGTGGAAGAAGTAATTATAATACGGGTATCAAACAAGGGTTATCCTAATGCCTTTTATCATTTAGTTATTCCTAACTACACAAGTGTAGTCTCACTAGCGATCTAGGGATGCATCACAAAACAAGTTCTAGAATCTATTATACTACCGGTACACTCTCGAAGCATTAAAGGTGAATGCTTTAATTCCTATAGATCTAGGGGCGAACCTCACATTTTTGGGGTGGAATTTGAGTGGTAAATGGTTTTTGTGCTAGTCATATAACTCCTATCCATGAGACGCTTTATTAAAACTAAAGACCCACCCGTACAAGTCATGAAAATTTTAAATTTGGTGCTAAAATTGCCCTAACAAATATCTCTCATGGTTTATTACACAAATGAAATAGGACAAGACAAATGATCAAGGATAAGCATAGTTTCAAAGTTCCCATTTTATTCTCCCTCCCTGCACTTAAACTGAACATTGTTCCCCAATGTTCCCCGAAAGTATCAAAGTTATGATAACGGAAGGTAATTAAAAGAGAAAGAAACTAATACTCCCCTGATTAGCTCGGTAGGATCTGTGTGAAGTAGTGGTTAAACTTTTTCCAAGAAGAATGTATGCGTGATAAGCTCCATCCAATCTTATGTTTCTTCTTCTTGATAAATAAAACCTGCACACTTTAAGAAAATAGACGAAACCTTCGTGTAAAATCGGCGATAAAATTATATATGACTCTACTAAACTAGGATATAATGCTTGTGGAATGGATGTTTGCAGATTTTATGTAAAATTAAGACCCGAGAATTTCGAAAAATTTATAAGTAGCACAGAAAACGAGAGAAAGTAATAAGTTGTTTCTACTCCTCCTGACGTTGTCAGGTTATCCTGACAGAAACTGGTCTGTTGCGTTTTTCTAGAGAAATTACACCTTTAAAATCTGGAAAAATTCCTGCAAAACATCCATTATGACTCGATACAAGCATTTGACTCTAACAAACACACATATATATCTTTTTCACTAATCGTAGTTCTCATGTTCACGTTCTTTAAAAACGTGTGTAATCCTCCCTACACTTATCCTTTTTGTAAAATACCTTTATATGTAATTAAGACGAGGTTAAAGACAAAATAAAGCATTTTCACAAGTTTAAACATGAGAACAAACAATAATGAAAAGACATATGACACACAACAAGCAAACAATTAAGCATGGGTTACCTCCCACAAAGCCCTTTTCTTTATTTATGAGTCTTGTAGCTAGACTCGAAGTCGTGCTCCTACGTGACTTCATTTCCGTCCTTCTTTTCCTCCACTAAGCCCTTATCATAAGGTTGTAGACGTTGTATGCTCACCGTGAATTCTCCTCCAACGCTGTCCATTATGATAACGATTTTCTTTTTTAGATTAGTTTCTTTCACCGCATAAGGTCCAAACCATCTTGGCTTATTCCTTCCTCTTAATGCTTTTATTCTTGATCTATACAAAAGCACCTTTTCTATATTCAAAAATTCTCTAGGGTTCTTTTGAGGTTGTGGCTTTGTCATGTTTATGTTTCCTAATTTTTTATCACGTTTCCACAATGTCGCGTTTAACCCTTGACCCATGAATTCTCTAAGTCCTCTTTCCCATTCATTAATCTTCTTCTTAACAGTATTATTGGAGACCTGCGGATTCTCATCATTGATCTTCTCCATAATTTTCAACGGGTATCTCGGAACAATAGGTATCCTGATATATCCTTTGCCACTTTTGAGTATCATGATACCCTCACCGCATTTGATGGTTGCCTTGGCGGTGGCCAATAAAGGTGCTCCAAGAATGAGTGGTATGTTTCTATCTTCCTCAATGTCTATGATCATGAAGTCCACCGGATAGACAATATTGGCCACCTCAATTAAAACATCCCCCGCTATTCCTACGGGATAAACATATGTGTGACTTGCTAAGGAAAGTCTAAGATTGGTCTTGGTTGGCTCCTCCTTAGTCAACTTACTATAGACTGATAGCGGCATTATGTTTACATCGGATCCTTGATCGGCTAAGGCATTTATATTCTCGATGTCGCCTATGCTACATGGTATTACAAAGTTTCCAGAGGTTTATCGTTTTTTAGTCACAGGTTTTTTTAGAACCAACTCGTACATAGGTCCCATAGGCATGGTGTCATATTCTTATTCTTTTATTTCTCCTTCAAGGGCTTTCCTAAGAACTTTATTGTACCTAAAGTTGTTCACTTGGTTAACGATTGTTTTCTTATTAATCTCATGCTTTAGGTAGTATTCAATGATCTCGGGTTCATTATTAGTTTCAGCCTCCTCCTTTTCCTTACTATCTTTGCTTCTCTCAGTCTCCTTCCTCTTAACTACTCCACCTTCATCGGAAACAATGGAAATGGCGTTAACAAATGATGTGGGAGGAGGGTAATCATTGCTTCTCACTAGCACCTTCTCGGGAACCTTCGTCTTAGTATATTCTTTCACCAAGTTCATCATCTCCGTCATTTTTTCCTGCATTTTCTCCCTTTGCCTATAAACCTCTTCTTCAAATTTGGCTAATCTTTCCGAATGGGCCGCCATGTACTCTCTCATTCATTCCTTGAAGCTTGGTGAGAGTGGAATTGGAGAGGTAGAACGGAAGAGTCATACGAAATAGGTATTTCGCTCTCGGCTTGGTGATTCAGAGAGAGGTGTTGGGTGGTTGGCGGAGTTAACGAAGTTAACTGATGCTCGAGGGATTGGTCCAGGTACTCTCTTTTGCCTCTCAAATAGAGAGTCGATCCTTCTTTCAAGAGCACTCATTTGCTCTTCATAATGTTGGAAGGCTCATGAGGAATTGAGATGGCATTAACCATTCTCACGGGGGTTTCATGGGATTCACTCCAATCTAAGTAGCTTTTATTGGCAAGCTCTTTTATTATATCCCATGATTCTTCTGCGTTGAAATCGCTGAGCATTCCTCCGGCCGCTCGATCAGTGGATCGCTTGGTGAGGAAATTGGTATGATCGTAAAAGATTTGGACTTGAAGCCAAAGATCAATACCGTGATGAGGGACTTTATGGAGCAAGTCCTTGAATCGAGTCCATGCCTCGTAGAGAGATTCGCCTTGATGTTGTTGGAATGTCAAGATGTCCTTCCTAAGTTTAGTAGTTCTCCCCGGTGGGAAAAATTGGGCAAGGAAACGAGTAGTGAGATCATCCCAACTTGAGTTGGATCCGGCGGGAAGTCGCTCAAGCCAATTACTAGCTTGGTCTCGTAGAGAGAATTGGAAGAGACGCAAGCGCGTGGTCTCCCGTGTAGTAGCATCAAGGTCGATGGAATCAACGATTTTAAGGAAATCCTTGAGATGCTGATTAGGATCTTCGGAACGAAGTCCATGGAATGCACATCCGTTTTGCACCAACCGGGTGGTGTCGGTTCGCAGGGCCGTAGTTTGAGCTTGATCGGGGAGCTCAATAGTGTTCATATAGCCTTGGTGGCTTGGTCTAGAGTATTCACCAAGAGTACGGCCTCTTGGCGGGTCATTGATTGGTGGATCGATGAGTGGTGGCGGGTTATCACCTTTCATGATGAAAAGTGATGAGATTACTAACAAAGTCACGAAGAAGGGGGATAGACTACGAGGAAGCTAAAAAGTGAGAAAAAATCTTACTTGATAGGAATCAAGCAAGGAAACCTAAACGAGATGGAAATCTAACTAGCTATTCTATTCCCCGGCAGCGGCGCCAAAAACTTGATGCGCGTATAACGCGTTCGAGGTCAAAGGAACTTCCTTTTCGTCGAGTAAGTTTTTCAACACCCTAGGCAGTTGTTAATACAAATATCGTCATTAAACGTTATTTATATTTTTGATCTTTACCTAAGTTTTGTTAACGACAAAAGTAAATTTAATTTGTATAAAAGCTTAAAGCTTGTCAAGTTTAATAGATATTAAAACAAGCTTTTTCAAACAATATATTCATCATTCAAGCATTTACATTTATGATTAGTAACATCTTGATATAACTCTAATCATTATGTATGATAGTAGTTTTTAGAATGTGTTAGGTTCTTAAAACCAAACACTACTTAAGTACTTGCATATTTCTAAAAATAGAAATACAACATATGACATCATGTGATGCATCATGGAAATCATTGGAAGATTTCATTAGATATTTTGTGTGGATTTGTACTCTTCATATCTTGCACAATCTCACTTAGATAGAGTTGACTTTAGCAAAGATTTGATATCTTGAGTGTCGACGGCGGTACCAAATTGGTACACGGTGGAACCCTTTTAAGGGTTCCGTGGACGCTCCTGTCCATTTTGGCTATAAATAGCAATGCCAAGCCAAGTAGTTTTTCATCCCTTTCTAACATACTCTCATACATATCTTCTCTCTAACCTTTCTAACTCAGTTTCATATCATATTAGTGATCTCTTTTGTAGCAAAGAAGATCAAGTCACATTCAAGCTTCAAACGAGAAGTTGGAAGTCTTGTTTGTTTAGTGTTGTATGATCTTGTGTTGATTCATACTTCATTGTTGTATTAAACCATCATAATCTTGTGAGTGTGAGTGGTTAGTATTTTAGTCCTCAAAATACGTCGTGTGTGGGAGTGGTTGTACCCTTGGAAAGAACTCGACATCTAGCTTAGTGTCGGAAATAGTGTAAGCGAAGTGTAAAGGTTTTCTCCGCCGGTGAAAGGAGCTTGTTGACTAGTGAAGTTAAACTCTCGAGTGTGAGACTCGAGGAGTGGAGTAGGGCAAGGAAAAAGAGTCCTTGTAGACCGAACCACTATAAACAACTTGTTGTGGTTTGATCATTTCTTTCCTTATTTACTCTTTACATATTGCTTGCATATTTCATTAACATATCTAAGATCAATATTAATTGATCTTTACAATAAGTTTCAAAACAAAGTTTTTAATTGGTAAACTATTCAACCCCCCTTCTAGTTTTCTACAATTAGGCAGTGAACCTAATCGTTGTAGTGTAGTATTGGGTAAGCCTTGGGTATTGATATCGTTCTCTAGGGGATATCGTTCTCAACTACTCCACCTTCATCGTTTTAGGTTTTTACTCCACAAGTCTACCTCTCAAAAGTCTGAAAATTCGATTTCTATATATAATTTTACATATGCGACGGCGTCACCTTATAGTTGGGACGCCGTCAGATCGCCGCCATTAGGGCTTCGTCTTAGCCAAGTCATCATTGGGACGGCGTCATGTTGTGGTTGTGACGCCGTCAGTCTTCAGTAGTGACGTCGTCTGAATCTGGATCTAGGTCGTCTGAGAAGAAAAGTCTTTGTGACGCCCTTACTCTTCAAAGCCTAACACCGTTAGGTGTAAAATAGTAAATTCGCTTATGAGTCGTCACAAAATAGGGACGGCGTCGCCCTCTGTTTGGGACGCCGTCAGGTGTAATTTCAGCAGCTTGAGTGTCTTGATCTTGACTTAGCCATTTTCTTCATATATTCACTCCTTTTCGTCCAAAAATGCATCATTCCAGCATTTTGCTTCCAAGAGACCTAAAAAGTGAAAAGGAACGAAATTAAGCAGTAACGGATATAAAAGTGGGAGATTAAGGGCTTAAATGACCCCTTAAAAGTGTACGTTTTAAATCCTTATCACATAACGAACATTTATAATTTAAAGACTTTCGACTTTAGGTACGTTTTTATACGTTTTCATCCGTTTTCGTTCGTTTTTATACGTTTTCATTCGTATTTATAGGTTTTTATCTGTTTTCATCCGTTTTTATACGCTTTAGTCCATTTTTATTTGTTTTCGTCCGTTTTTATATGTTTTCATCCATTTTTCTTATTTTTCATACGGTTTCATCCATTTTTATATGTTTTCGCCCATTTGCTTTCATTTTTTTTTACATTTTAGTCCATTTTTACACGTTTTCATCTTATTTTATACATTTTTCTCATGTTTTTATCCGTTTTCGTATGTTTTGAAAAATTTTCATCCGTTTTATACGTTTTCGTCCGTTTTTATACGTTTTCGTCCGTTTTTATTCGTTTTTGTCCGTATTTATACGTTTTTATACCTTTTCGTCCATTTTTATTCGCTTTCGTCTGTTTTTATTCGTTTTCGTCCGTTTTTATTCGTTTTCTTCCGTTTTGATACGTTTTATCTATTTTCGTCCGTTTTTATTCGTTTTCATCGGTTTTTATACATTTTCGTTTGTTTTTATACGTTTTTATTCGTTTTAATACGCTATCATCTGTTTTTATAAGTTTTCATACGTTTTTCTTTCGTTTTTATATGTTTTTATATGATTTTATCCGTTTTCATATACTTTCATCCGTTTTATAGGTTTTTATTTGTTTTTGTCCATTTCGATATGTTTTTGTCTATTTTTATACGTGTTCGTCTGTTTTTCTTACGTATAAAAATGGATAAAAACGTATGAAACGTAAGAAAATGTATAAGGACGGATTAAAATGTGCGAAAAACGTATAAAAATGGATGAAAACGTATTAAAACAGATAAAAACGGATGAAAACATATGAGAACGTAAGGAAAACGTATGAAAACGGACGAAAACATATGAAAATGGATAAAAACATATACAACGGATGAAAACATATGAAAACGGATAAAAACGTATGAAAATGTATAAAAACGGATAAAAACGTATAAAAACGGACGAAAATGTATTAAAACAAATAAAAACGTATGGAAACGTAAGAAAGTTATAAAAACAAACGAAAATGTATACAAACAGACAAAAATGAATAAAAATGGATGAAAACGGATAAAAACGTATAAATACGGATGAAAACGTATAAAACGGATGAAAGCGTATAAAACGGATGAAAGCAAATAAACACGTACAAAAATGTATAAAACGAACGAAAACGTATAAAAATGGATAAACGTATAAAAACAGTCAAAACGGATTAAAACGTGAGAAAAACGTATAAAATCAAACGAAAACGTATAAAAAAAGACCAAAATGTAAAAAAAATGTAAGCAAACGAGCGAAAACGTATTAAAACGGATGGAAACATAAGAAAAACATATGAAACGTATAAAAACGGACAAAAACGAATAAAAGCGGACGAAAACGTATAAAAACGGAGGAAAACGGATAAAAACCTATATATACGAACTAAAAACGTATAAAAGTGGACGAAAACGGATGAAACATAAGAAAACGTACCTAAAGTCAAAAATCTTTAAATTATAACCGTTCGTTATGATAAAGGACTGACGAGGCAACGATCTTTAACCAAAAGGGCTAAAAGTGTAAATTATAACGGAACTCACCTAACGCCAGTTAAATAAAAGACCATAAGTGTTATTCTTTTCAGAGATAGGGACTATCCATGCAACTTTAAACTTTCAAGGATTTTGAGTGAAATTTTGGACAAACCTTAGGAATCATCCATGGAATTTTATTACAATATCTTTTTTGAGCATCTTATATTTCACAATTTTGATTGCCACATTTTAACATTCATATATCCATTACTTCTATCATATTAGCACAACTTGATCTGGCACGGAAATTTGATTTTTATTTATTGGATCTCCAATATATTACATGTAATTTGATTTGAGTGGCTTAGCAACAAACGTAACGCTATTTTCATTTTCTTGTAATTTTGTTTGCTAGCTCCATGCTTGGCCATAATGCAATCTGTTGTTCAAAAAAAAATCAAAACTGTAATCTGAAACTATATTTATACTACGTACTAATACATTTAGTACTTCTAAAATAGAAAGTTTTAAAAAATTAAGACCAAAAACATTTCTTTAATTGAAAAGATTTCAAACTAACACATACACATGAATAAGAGTTACATTCCATTATGGATTTTAATCTCTTCAATTGTAAAAGCCTCTAATATTTATAAACCTCATTAATTTGCAATAACTAATTTAATCAATGTGAAATAACAGGCCAACTAAAAAGCAAAAAAAACAAAAAAACTGCAATGTGATTTTAATATATATATATATATATATATATATATATATATATATATATATATATATATATATATATATATAACTACTATTTTAATGCATATTTCATATATAAAAAGCCTACAAACTAACACACTTTCATCTCAGCTTCTAAACACACACATGATATTATCACCATCACCGGCTAAACAACTGCCGACACCAGATCTTCGAGAACAGTGGTTTGAATGGTTTTCGGGTTTTATCTTTTTTGTGGTTTTAGTGATGTTCTAACAACATATCTTCGGACATGGTGGTTTCGGCTAAAGTTCCATTCCGACCATTAACCCGTCGTCCCGGCTGTTAACAATCGCCGACAAAGAGGTGGTGATGGTTGAAAAGTTATTTTAATCTAAATCGTTATTCATGTGTACAATTATTGTTAAAGAAAACGCGTAACCGAATAGAATTTGTTCGTCGCAAAATGTAACCGAATAGAATTTGTTCGGAAATAATCTTAGAGAGCTTGGTGAAGGAAGAGACAACTCTTATTAATGTGTCACATTAGCGCCATCTCATTATTCTATCAATAACACCCCTATAATTAAAATACCCCTAGTAATAATATCATTAACTGTTATTGGTGCATGTAAGTCCCACAAAACACCTCACAAAAAAACTCACTCACTCACAAAAAATAAATAAATAAATAAATAAACAAACGGCATCTGCCAGCAGAATGACAAAAGAATGAACGACGAACGGAACCTCTGTAACATGACGCGAATGGCGGCACCATTCGTCCCAAAAATGCCCCAATGGCGTGTCCAATGGCTAGCGCATCGTGCACTCTTAGGATTACATGTGTTAAACATAAAACATGCTAGACATTTTAAGTCCTTCAAGGCCTTTTAGTCCCAATGCACATCTGTGTAGTGAATGTTTTGGTAGCTTAATTAATTAGGTGAGTCGTTTGGTGTATAATCTTTTTCAAATTTTTGGATTTTTCTCAAGGATAACTTTAAAATTTTGTTGACGAGGCATTTTAATTTTTAAGTATATATTTTCTTTTTCTTTAAACAAAGGTGATAAAGCTGTAACCCAATTTACATTGTATGATTGATCGTGTCTCTATCAATCAGAGAAAAAACATATACTAAATTGAACAAATCTGTGAACATAAGTCCACTTTTGTGGATTTTGTCACCTAGAAATTGATTTGAAGTCGTTGCATGTTACATACACAGCAATTGTCGGCATAAATACATAATGAATGATACGTTTCTAAAAAAAGCAAGCACTAAAACTATTGTAATTTGTTTATATTGTTAGGATGATTTTAAGTTACTATGTCTAGCTATCCGATTGTTAAGATGTAACAATAAGTCGTGATGTTTAATGAGTGAAGAATGTAGGAAAATTGACATCGCATATGTAAGTAAGCTGACTTCGGTTTTTGTTTTGGGTAAAAGGTTTTTTCGGTATATGTATTACTCCAAAAAACGTTTAAATACAAAGTATATGGGTGAAGTCCTATATCTCAGCCTGTTACATAGGCGGTAAAACTAACATAACAAGAAACTTCCTATCCTTTAAAACAAGAAAACAAACCACTACTCACTAGATTATCTTTGACACAAAACCAATCATAAACTAACATCTAGAGTTCTTAGGGATCCTTATGTCATAGGAATCACAAAAGGCAATTTGACTAGCAGAAAGCTGTTCGTGGACTTCATCATCTTCATCATAAGGATCATCATCATAGGGGTCATCTTCATTACTCTCCCTCTAACTTTCTAGTAAACTATTTTTCCCACCACTTCCGTTTCCACTATCAGCCTTAGAAGAACTAGCAACAACAGGCATACCAAATGCTAAAAAATTAGCCATATCGTTATCAACAATTTCAGCCTCATCTTCACAATCATGATCACTCGGATAATCAACCTTTTTTAAAGGATTACTATCAAAATCCACATGAGTAGTTTTCCCATCAATAATTAGCTTTTCAGGCTTTTCAATTTTCTCAACAATAAGAGTAGTACAAGGAACACTATTCTCATTAGTATCGTCCATATCAAGAGCATCAAATGGGTTTGATGTTGCAACATTCATCCCACGCGTACTTGCCTCATTGGTGATTTTCTCCTTAGTAGCATCCGACTTCTTTGACACAGTTACATACACCTGCTTAGGTTTTGAAGGGCTATATTTAGCCCCTTTGCTCATATCAACACCATGAAACGGCTTTTCTGAGGCATTTGAACCCCAACCTTCTTTCCTTTAGCCTTACGATTCTTTACCTCAATAAAACCATCATAAATCTTTTCCAAAGTAGTCGAAGCTTCAGCTGCCACATTATTGTCACTACGAACCGCCTCCTTAACACATTTTGAACAATTGATACGATCATGCCCAAAAACTTTACACACATCACACTGAGGAGGCGTCCATTCATATTCAACTTTAATGATCTTCGTAGTATAACCACAATCCTCATTAGGAATAGCCATACTAACTTGACTCTTCAAATCAGACTCCACACTTAATTAAACGAGAGCACGAGCAAAACTAATACGTTCCCACTAATCAACACACATTGATACCTGATTCGATGTTTTAATTATACGGTTTTAATCTGCTTATTCTTACATTGCTCTATGAAGTCTACAGATCTTATTTACGGTCTCAAATAATGTAAAACAGTAAGAAGTGTTTTTCATTACATTAGAAAACATGCTAAACATTTGAGCAAAAGAGATAAAAGTAAAGTAAAAAAAGTAGAGTAAGTAAAAATAAAAGGGAGAATTTCATATATATCCCTATTTTGCATCAAAATTACATATATATCCAACCCAACTTAAAAATTACATATATATCCAATCTTAAACGTAAAATTACGTATATATTCAACCTAACTTAAAATTTTCATATATAACCAATCTTAAACTTAAAATTATCATATATGTCTAATAATTAAAATCTTAAAATACATATTAAATATCATTTGATTTTAAAATGACCAGTATACCCTTGTTTCCCTTTTCATTGTCACACAGAGGGGTGTTAGTCGGGTCGGGTTAGTCGGGTTCGGATTAATTCGGGTCGAGGCTAAAAAAAAATCACCGAACCCGACTCTATTTAGAACCTTGGTTAGTCGGGTTCGGGTCTATTCAGGTATGTTTTTTAGCCTCGACTCGAATTAACCCGAACCGGACCCGACTAACAACTTATGTGTAATTATAATGAAAAGAGAAACATGGGTATGATGGTCATTTTAAAATCAAATGATATTTAATATGTATTTTATGGTTTTAATTATATATAAATTTGGTATTTGAACATATATTCTAATTTTAAGTTTTAGATTGAATATATATGAAATTTTAAAGTTAGGTTAGATATATATGTTATTTTATGTTTAAGATTGGATATATATGTAATTTTTATGTTAGGTTAGATATATATGTAAGTTTAATGCAAAAAAAGAATATATATGAAATTTTTCCAAAAAAAAAAAAGCGATAGAAAAATGTGGGTCTTAAAATTTATCTCATTATTGAAGTGAAATATTTTAACGAGAGAAGACAAGTACTTTCATCCCTTTCCTGTCTTGAAAAAAACTTAAGAACCCACATGACTTTAGTTTCACTTTATTTCATTCTCTTTCATCTAAAAAAAACTCCATGCAGATAAGAGTGTAAATGTATTCTTTTGCTATAGATCAACCATGTGTCACATGTATATAGGGTTTATGTCGTAGAATAGCAATGTACTTTTCAAAGTGTCCCGTTTTAGTAAGTGTACTTTTTTTAAGTTGTAGAATAGCAATGTACTTTCATAAGTGTTCCAATCTGGTACGTGTACTTTTTTTAACTTCGTAAAAGCTGTAGAATAGCAATGAACTTTCCATAAGTGTTCCATTTTAGTACGTCGATCGACGTACTAAAATGGAACACTTATAGAAAGTTCATTGCTATTCTACAGCTTTTACGAAGTTAAAAAAAATACACGTACCAAAACAGGACACTCATGAAAGTACATTGCTATTCTACGACATAAACCCATGTATATAAGAAATTAACATCTCAATAGTACTCTATTTGGAATCACATCATTCATACCAGCACCAAAAATCAAATCAACCATATATAGTCATTTTTTTCTTTAGCAAACCATATGTAGTCATTTCACAAACTCTTATATGAAATCTTTGGGAAAAAGACGCTGGCGATACTTCCGGTTAAATTATTAGTATCGTCTTATTAACACTTGCTTAATAACTAAAATAAAATACGTAAAATTTTTGTCGCCATAACCTATAATTAGGAATGCTTGAGTAACAAGATCATAAAATTTATCTGAAATGACAAAACATTATCCTAACTCATATACGACATACACTGCAACCCAAATCATGTTTTTTATTGTCGAATTGATTAGGGCACCGGGTACGTGTCTCTTCATACTTGAAAACTTATTTGTTTGTTTGTTTATAATTTGTACGAAAGATTAAAATGGTCAAAGATTGTCATTTAAATATAATTGTAAATTATGGCGTAGCCATGCATGTATAAAAGGGTTGAAGCATGCATTCATTCAATCATCACTTGAGATTCTTGCCCAATATGGGGAAGCTTCAATGGGGTGCCTTTTTATTGTTACTTGTAAACTTAGATACATTTACCATTTCACTGGCTTGTCCCAACTGTGAACCACCACAATTGCCATCATACGGCCATCCACCAATTATTGTCAAACCACCACCATCACCACCCAAAGTAACCCCACCCGTTATCAAGCCGCCACCAAAATCATCACCGCCGTATGTTCCAAAACCACCTAGCACTACTCCTCAGACTCCACCAATAGTTAAACCACCTTATTTTCCTAAGCCACCATACGTACATCCGCCAATTGTCAAGCCACCAACGGTTAAACCACCTTATTTTCCTAAGCCACCATACGTACATCCGCCAATTGTCAAGCCACCAACGGTTAAACCACCTATTGTACATCCTCCGATTGTTAAGCCACCAACTGTTAAACCACCTTTTGTACATCCTCCGATTGTTAAACCACCAACTGTTAAACCGCCTTATGTTCCCAAACCACCGTACGTACATCCACCAATTGTCAAGCCACCAATTGTTAAACCACCAACTGTTAAGCCGCCTTATGTTCCTAAGCCGCCATATGTACATCCACCAATTGTCAAGCCACCACCAACTGTTAAGCCGCCTTATGTTCCTAAACCGCCATATGTACATCCACCAATTGTCAAGCCACCAATTGTTAAACCACCAACTGTTAAGCCGCCTTATGTTCCTAAACCGCCGTATGTACATCCACCAATTGTGAAGCCACCAATTGTTAAACCACCAACTGTTAAGCCGCCTTATGTTCCTAAACCGCCGTATGTACATCCACCAATTGTCAAGCCACCAATTGTTAAACCACCAACTGTTAAGCCGCCTTATGTTCCTAAACCGCCGTACGTACATCCACCAATTGTCAAGCCGCCAATTGTTAAACCACCAACTGTTAAGCCGCCTTATGTTCCTAAACCGCCGTACGTACATCCACCAATTGTCAACCCACCAATTGTTAAACCACCAACTGTTAAGCCGCCTTATGTTCCTAAACCGCCGTACGTACATCCACCAATTGTCAAGCCACCAATTGTTAAACCACCAACTGTTAAGCCGCCTTATGTTCCTAAACCGCCATATGTACATCCACCAATTGTCAAGCCACCAATTGTTAAACCACCAACTGTTAAGCCGCCTTATGTTCCTAAACCGCCATATGTACATCCACCAATTGTCAAGCCACCAATTGTTAAACCACCAACTGTTAAGCCGCCTTATGTTCCTAAGCCGCCATATGTACATCCACCGATTGTTAAGCCACCAACTGTTAAACCGCCGTATGTTCCAAAACCACCTACCACTACTCCTCAGACTCCACCAATTGTTAAACCACCTTATATTCCTAAACCACCCTATGTACAACCACCAATTGTCAAGCCACCAATTGTTGGACCACCTTTCGAGCATCCACCAATTGTTAACCCGCCCTTTGAGCATCCGCCAATTGTCAATCCGCCCTTTGAACATCCACCAATTGTCAACCCACCATTCGAACATCCACCTATCGTAAATCCACCGTTATGGCCGGAACCACCTTCTTTGTTTCCACCATTGTTCATGCCACCTGTTAATCCCTTACCACCAGTTTATCCATACTACGGATCACCACCACCACCAATAGTCACAAAACCACCGCCAACTCCACCAGTAGTCACAAAACCACCACCAACTCCACCAGTAGTCACAAAACCACCGCCAACTCCACCAGTAGTCACAAAACCACCACCAACTCCACCAGTAGTCACAAAACCACCACCAACTCCACCAGTAGTAACAAAACCACCACCAACTCCACCGGTTGAAAAGCCATGCCCCCCACCACCGCCACCTATTGAAAAACCATGCCCACCACCATACAATATCAATGCAAGAAAGAACTTGAAGTGAAAAATTGGTGACTGAGAATAAAGTGTTTGATTTCCTATACCAAGGAAATTTCGAAACCTATTAATAAGTTTTAATGCTTGTTACGAAGTTGTTGTATTTCTTGGCCTGGTATCGTTCGAAATTATTACGAAGGTGTTTTAATGCTTGTTACGAAGTTTTAATGCTTGTTACAATGTTTGAGGATGAATCATAAGATTTATATATGAGAATATGCAAATTACTTGCCAGCATTGTTATATGATGCAAGATAATAGCTATCAACATTTACGATAAGTAATTATAACTTGAAAACGTATGAATTAAAATCAACTGGTCATATTCATTTTAACATGATATTTCAGTCCAATGAGAGAGAAGATAAGTGTTAAGAGTTTCAAATTCTAACTAAACCAAGGGTCCGCTAGTTAACTTTATGTGTTCTCACGATATGTAGCAACATTGCCTGTAATGTATGAACATGAGAGGATCTTGTTATAACTAAACGCTATACGTAGTGGGTGCCAATAAAGATACAAGAAAAAAAATCGAATCTCATGTTAGAATTCTATGTTAAACTGATTAAGGAAAAAACACCATTTGATCATTGTTTAAAATCTCAAAAGTTGAAGTTTCAACACAAAAGCATAATCTGATATTTTTTTTAAAAATGTATGTTTAGGATTCTAGGAAAATTAAGCAATTTGGTTAAAATCTAAGAGGTGTTTGAGGTTGCTTATTTTTTCTGCTTATGTGCCTTATTTAACGCATAAGTAATTTTCAGTTATCAAAACTCAAAAGTGCTTATGCCTTTTTAATTATTTTGGGTTAAAAAAACATTTTCACCTAAGCATGTAGGAAGCTGTTATTTGTAATGTAGTAATAATTAGAGGCATTTGCATATATATCCTTTCAAAATGCAAAGTTGCCTATATATTAAAAACGAAACATGAGTGAAAATCATTGTAGCATGTGCATTAAAAACTTGCACAAATGATATATGTGAAAGGATTATGTGCAAAGACACAATTGCTTTTACAAATGGTCTTTATAGAAATGTCAAAGGGTCACACCGGTGCACACTAAACAGAACATGCAAGTGAAAATGAGAAACGAGTTACGAAATGCATTAAGAGCAGTGAGGAAATAAAAATCCCAAAGAATTTTCATTAAGAGGAAAAATGGTAATTGTCCAGAATAAATAATATTTATCAAAAGATAAATATTCAAGTAATAAAAGGAAACATACATCCCTTTGGGATACATGGGTTAGCCATAAACCCTATGGGGTATAGTTGGACAAGTTGTCAGACTCTATTAATTGGCGGACTAGTTTAGGGCTTTCTAGTCCTTCAAGAGTTCAAGGAATGTTCTAGGGGTGCCTATAAATACTAATGCATTCCCCAAGAACCTCATAACTAATCCGTTATCCCTAAAATCACTTCCCGTCCTCTTCTCATCCTATGATCGGTCAAACCAAAGGGATAAAATCCTTTGGTCGATTCCCTAAGTCGACCAAATTCGAATTATAGTCGACTTTCTAGTCGATACCCATCGACTAGGATTTTATCAGATTTCGTCCTCGCCAACTTGCATAGGTTCGTAGCCCTATTTCTATCTGTGCAGTACAGGTGGATACCCGACGCAGTCCAAGTGGTGGTTTTCTCCAAAAACCCTAAAGAAGTTCGTGAAATATCAAGATAAAAAAAAGGCGTCCAGTGCAGTTAAAGAAAGGTCAAGGAGCTTTTGTAATGCAGGATTAACAAGTAAGTATCCCTAAACACCCTTCTTATGTATTAGTTAGGTTATAAACCTTATTAGGAGATTTGACTAGTTATGGTTTTGGCAGCATGGTTCTTCTCTATACATTTTTTGTTGTGTATGTTTATAAGCCATACGGGTGACCACCAAACCCCTACAGTGGTATCATAGCCATATATAACATAGTTAAGGCTCTTAGTAATTACTTATATTGCCATATAGTTTGAATCTTTAAGTGCGTTATGCTAGGTTTGGTCGATTTATGTGTTTAGGGTTTTTTTTGTGACAACTAGGGTTCAATCACTCTTGTGATTAAAGTTAGGCTTTAAGTTTTTGATTGGCATAAAATCGACCCATTAAGGTTTTCTATACCCTAAATGTGTCGACTTTATGGGATACATGAGTATCTGGGATCAATCTTGGAAATCCTAATGCGTGTTGTTGCAGTTACAAAAACTAAAGTTTTCTTGGAATTGCTTTCTTTGATTGCAAGTTATTTTCTTTCCTTTTATGATTTAGGGTGTTGGGTATTTTTAGTAAAATTCAAATCTTTCTAAGAAATAAGCTAAAACCATTATTGGAAACCTTTTTTTTAGGTAAAGGGTTTCTCCGGTAAAATATATTACTCCAAAAAACAATTAAGTACATAGGATGAGGGTCAATCCCACATCTCAACCCGTTATAGGCAAACAAACGCAGCTATTGTGCTCCAAATAAAAACTATCATAAGAGAGACATGTCAATCTTATGAACCTACCAAAGTATAAAGCCAACAATAAAACCGGAACTACTTCCTAACTCTATCACAGATACGGATGTCCCACGTGTCACAAAAAGCAAGTTGTCCTTCAGCTAAGTCATTACCATCATACTTGTAACCATCGTAACCATCATAATCTTCAATCAAGGAGACTTACATCATTAGCTCCTCCACCAACATGATTCGGGTTTGCCATATATCGAGCCATGTCATCATCAATATCCTCGACATCATCACTATCCAAATTTTCCCCTTGTTTTCCATAGTAGTACTAGCTTCACTTACCGATGTCACAGTAGACTCCTTATGCACAGGAAGCTTCGATTTACAAGGATTTAGTGGCTTCCCATCATTACTCAATAACACAAGCTTCCTATCAAGCATTTGACTTTCTAGTTCATTAATCCTTGCAGTGAGAGATGTAGTACTTGGACTACTAGATGCCGAAGCTTTACGACCATCTCCTTCCTCCATATCCACCATAGAGCTTTGTACATCAAGCGAGCATTGGTACAAAAAGTGGTATTTGTTACTCCAAAAATGTGTGACAATATGCATATAGTCACACATGTTTTTTTTGGTGTGTGTCACCAAAGGTCGTGCCACCGTAGGTGTCCTACGGTGACATTTTTTAGTTTGTGGCCTTTTTCATTGAAAAAGAATGACCAAAATCTGAATATGTGTGAAAAATTAGGCACAAGTATTGTTGGATTAATCAGTATTAGTGACCGTAAACACTTTATAGTCACACGAATGGTTTTTGAGAGTAACTATTTTTCGTCTTTTGGCCACATAAATATATAATATATGTGACATTTGTGATAATTTATTCAAGTAACTGTGTATTTTGTGTGACTATTTCCTGTCATGTGGCCACATGAATATATAATAAATGTGACGTTTGTGATGATTTAGTCACACAACTGATATTGTTTTGTTGGATTTAGTCACATACAATTTAAAACAAAGTGGCCAAAAGTGTTAATAACTATGACCATATAACTTACGATCCTGAATTGCAAACGGGATGATAAACTAACTCGTATACCTTCTCACATGAAGTTTGCAACAACATATCATAACATTTGAATTTGATCCAAAATATTGGATCATGTTACCTTTTGTCGGGTGTGTTTGTTGCATGATTGTTTGTCCGTGCATATGACCGAGTAGAGCAGAACTGCTTTCACGATCCTGACCATTTGTCTTAGCATCAGGAAAACAAGGTAACCAAGATAGAACACGATCCACCAGAGGCATCACTCCACTACTCAAAAAACTCGCTCTCAATTCCTTTCCATGACAAACGAAAACTCAGGAACCAAATACACAAACCCAAATTCTTCAGTAACACCAACATACTTCATAACCTCTTAAGAATCCCAGACTCCATACACAACAACCCAAATCAGAACCACCCGCAAACTATAAGAACTAGTTTTTACTCATTATCCGGCCCACCGATTTTTAACCAGTTACCCGTACCACCAATAGCAAAGTACAATATGAATCTTACAGCTCGTGAAGCCTCTTCAAAAGATGAAAAAGCAACAAAATTTAGAACCTCTACTGATTCCACTTAGATCACGCATAACCTATTAATAAAAAAACTGAATGTTAGAACTTAACACATAAACAGAACATATATGCAAAATAAATCCAAACAATTTGCTACTTTCATCTCATGTAACTTTCTCAATATATGTATAAAAACGCATACATAAATGTACACACATAATAGAATTTATTGCTAAAACTCTATTCAGACATTTCAACGAACACTTGGCATTTACAATTTGCAAATGTGTAACAAGTAGCCAGCAAAGACAACCAATCAATGATTTCAGTAATCTGTATCATATCACAACCTCATATAATCAACATTTACTCATATCATCTATTTTACAGTGCAACAAACATCAATATAACCAATTAACCACATCCTTACAAATACACAAATTAAACACATAAATAACTTTATAAACAAACTAAAACTAAAAAATTAAAAAATGAACAAACCTTTCTTTTACACAAACATAAACAAACACAAATGTAACAAAATTAAAATTATAATTGAACAAAAACTATAAAAACTAAAATTAAAAAAGAAAAAAATACCTTTAAGATAATTTAAAAAAAAATAGTGGTGCGTGTGTGTTGGTTTCGCGTGTGTGGTGCTTTCGGTTGGGAGGATGAAGATGCTATGAGAATGAGATGAGTTTTGTGTGTTTGGGAGCAGATGGAGATGAGAACGAGTTAGAAAAAGTCACGAAAATATTTAGGGCAAATTGTCTGAAAAGGCATTGAAGTTGCCACCTTTTCCTTTTCTGGGCATCGAACTTTTTTTTTTCCTAAAGTAGCCCTAAACTTACCTGATTTTCCTATTGTAACACAAAATCACGCTTAGAGTGTAATTAACTTTCTTAATCACACTAATCTCGTTTTTAATTGAGTTTGTGAATCTTGGGCTGGTTTTGAGCAAAAAATGAATCCTTAGGGATGTCTTCTAAAGTTTTTTACAAACCTTATTTACTTCCCCCACCCAAATCCCAACCCTAAACCTTACTGAATATTTTCCCCAATCCTTTCAAAATCAAGAACCCTAATTATGAGTAATTCTTCTTCAGCACAATCACGTTTAGTTGGAGGTAAACTTGAACGTTTTTGTAAGTGTAATCGACAATTGAGAGTCCAAACATCAACCACAAGGACGAATCCAGGAAAGAGATTTGTAAAATGTGGTCAATGTCTCGTCTATGAGTTTCTGGATGATGACCTTCCTAGTGAATACTACAAGGACTTGGTATATGGGTTCTTTCAAAGGCAGAGAGGTGTTGAAACTGCACCCATGATTGAAGCTCTAGCTTTGGATAAGGCAAGGATGGAAGAGGAGTTGAAGGCTACAAAGACAAGATTGGAAGAGGAGGTGAAGGCTGGAAAGTCTAAACTGGAATTGTATGATAGGTTGTTTATGATGATGTTAGGATTGTTATGTTTCATTTGTGTTTGGTTTGGTATGAAACTATCCAACTGATGTAGTCTTTTGAATTGTTAATGTAGTGTTTTGAATTGTTAACAGTTAACTTTGGAAAATCAATGTCAATGTTTTAGTTTGCTAAATGTTTTAAATTGTTAAGTGTTAGTATGGTATGCACACATATATGATAGTCATAGGATTATACAGGACTGTAACCATAGGATTACATAAAAGGGCTTACTACAGCCATAACATTACATAGGATTATTCTAGGGCTTACTAAAGCCATACCACTAACATTACTAAAGCCATAAAACCACTGATGAGCCTACTACCACTACCATTACTAACTTGTAGTGGTTCCAAACCACTCATTTCCTCCCCTTCCTCTTCCCCTTCCCCTTCCCCTTAGTTGTCTCAGCTTCATTGTTGATAGGTTTGGCCACAAAGTCTTTGATGCCTAGATCAGCACAAGTTGCCTTGTTTGGCAATCCCAGAACTTTGGGCCTAGCATCAAAAGCTAGCTTGGCAAGCTGCTTTGATGTTAGTGGCACCTCCTCATCATCAGTTTCAACTTGCCTTGAGCTGGAACCAACTTTCCAATCAATAGGTAGTGGCTCTTCAATGGTCTGCAATGGTGTAAAATAAGTTCCCCATGATATTTCTTCATAACCATCTTGTTCAGCAGTCTCTTCTGTGGTGCTGGAAATGGTTATTATTTCTGAAAACAAAAAACAATGTCAGTGACTGCATAAAGGAAATCTGCATAAAGTTGTTAGATTTCCTGGTGTATGGTTATTATTTCTGAAAATGGTTATTATTAAGTTGTTACATACCTGGTGTATGGCTGGAAACAATCCTCTTGCTTGAACTCATGTTTTGAAAAGTATGTTTAGATAAACAGATATAAGTAGAAGATGTGTGGGATATGGTATTGGTTCATTTGGTTTTATAACAAGTCTAAAAAACAGTTGAGATTCTCAAATAGTTTAGATGCTCACCTATGTTAACATTGACTGCATAAAGCCTAGTGACTGCATAAAAACAGTTGACACCTTATCAATGTGTTTATAGACTGCATAAAGCAAATCTGCAAATAGCCTAGTGACTGCATAAAAACAGATTTCATTGACTGCAAATAGCCTATGGTTCATTTAATTTACATGATTGCCTTATCAATGTGTTTATAGACTGCATAAAGCAAACTTGCAAATAGTATAGATTCTCATAAAGGGAATCTGCATAAATGAAATCTGTAAAAAATGTCAACTTTATGCATAAAGGAAGTCTGTATAAAGGATGACAAGTGCATTTACTGCAAATAGTGATGCCTGTAAATAATGACAAATGCATTTACTCATAAGATGTAAAAAATTGGAAAGTAATAACAAAACATATTTAGAAACTGCATATTTCATTAATCTTAGTAGTTTAAAAATGACCATCTTTTTACTGCCCTCAAAGGATGTACAAAATGGGCTATTGTAAGATGGTCATTACATAAACTTGTAACATAAGTGGCTGCTATCATGAGTGTATCTGTTCTAGCCATATTACATACCAAAATGACCATCAGTTAGTGCCCTCAAAAGATGTATAAAATGGGCTACTGTTTGATGGTCATGACCTATTAACATTAGTTATCTAGACATATTACATACCCAAATTAAGTTATCATAGTTTACATTAGTTGCCCACAAAATATATACAAAAAGGGCACATGGAATTCCTTGTTGTTCAAGCATCATCTATTTCCAGTGCAGACTCTGTAGTGTTGCCCTGGCCATCCAACTGTTTAGCCAACTTCAATTTGATGATCCTTTCACTAGGCCTTCTTACTTTCAGTTTAGTCGTCCTTTTTTGCAAATGTTTCTGCTGAGGTTGTTCTTGAACTTGTTCATGACTCTGATCTTCTTCAGCATGCATGTGTTCAACTTGAGTAGCAGTCATTTCAATCTCTGTTTGAACTTCAGGGTGTTCTTCATGGTCAACTTGAGGGTGTTCTTCATGGTTAACTTGAGGTTGTTCCTCATGGTCAACTTGAGGGTCTTCTTCATGGTGAACTTGAGGTTGTTCCTCTGTTTCAGCTTGAGGTTGTTCCTCTGTTTGAACTTGAGGTTGTTCTTCAGTTGCATCTTGGTCACCAAACCATCTTGCATAAGCTGATGTGCAACCTCTTTTCAAGCCCTTCCTATTTGACCCACTTGACCCACCAACCTACATTACAAATAAAACAAATGAAAGTTTATAACCAAAAGTTTGAAACAATATCTGCAGTTGAAATAAAATTAGGAGAATACCTTTGACCCACTTGAGCAACCAGTCTTTTTCTTTGACCCACCAGTTCCCCTTGACCCACCAAGTCCACTAGACCCACCAGTTGCTTCCATCCCACAAGCCTTCTTATTTGAATCACCAGTTTCCTTTGACCCATCATTTTTCCTCTTTGACCCACAAGTCTTCTTCTTTGACCCAGACACATTCCCACTCTTTTTTGACACAGACGCATCCTCATCCACAATATTTTCTTTGCATCCTTTTTTGTTGTGTCCAAGTTTGTGGCTGTAACCTTCTCATCAAATTGTTCATGAACATATCATGTTCCATCATAGTCTCACTTCTATGGTTATTGGGAGGTACAGTGTTTGTTGGAATTGGTTCACTCATTTCTGGCAATGACTCACTTTCCTTCACTCTATTGGCTTTGATCCTTTTCCTAAGTTCTATAACCTCCTCTTCACCAGGACTTAGATAGTCAACTGCTTTATCTGAACCATATCCACTGTCATTGTCACTATCAAAGTCATTATCAAACTCACCATCTGGTTCATCCTCTCTAACCTTCCCTTCGCCCTTATCTACACCTGAACTAGACCTAGTATCATCACCATCTAGACTAGTCTGCAAATCCTCACCCTCTACACTAGGCCTACTATCATCACCATTTTCACTAGGCCTCCACAAACTAACTTGTACTACCTCATCTTGTAATTGTACTTCATGTGCAACAGTTGGATCTTCTGCATCAATGTTCTCAACTGCACTAGTCTTCCCTTTGCCCTTATCAACACCTGAACTAGACCTAGTATCATCACCCTCTACACTAGTCTGAAAATCATCACCCTTTACACTAGGCCTACTATCATCACCCTCTACACTAGTCCTAGTATTCTCACCCTCTACACTAGTCCTAGATTTATCACCCTCTGATTCATTAACCTTCCTAGTATGATCAACCTCCATCTCAGCCCAATTAACCATCTCATCTATTGAAAAGTCATTGCAATACCTCTTTTTGGGAAAGCCTTTTGCTTTAGCAACAGACTCATCCATAAAAGTGGTATCTGCTTGGCCTAAATACTCTGACAGATTCATATCATTGTGATCAAGATATAGTTCAATCCTACCAAACAATTGAGCAACATCGAACATGTGTTCTATTTCCTTATCATTAGTTACTCTAACTAAACCTTTCTCTAATTCAGCATGAGGCACCTTATAATACAAACCTTGAAAGTAATTACCAACTTTTTTTTTCAGGAATTCAGCAAAGGTAAGATAGGGCATCCTTGGAGCACACATGTTAAGAATCACCCCATCCGCGTACCTTAAGGGCAAATGCCTAAAATATCCGTCATTGTGTACATCAAATTGGTGCAAATTCGTACCTGGTATCATTCTGGCACATAATTGAGAAAAAAAATAAATTAGGGTTTTCACCATAGTTAAAACTTTGATCAAAACAGATCATAATCAAAGAAATCATACAATTGTTTACTTGAAATAACGAAACAAGCATCAAATATAGCAATGCACAACGATCAATTTTTTGGGTAGGTGAAATTAGGGCTTGGAATATTTACGGGTTATGAGGAAAACGGTCAAATTGGGGGAAGTAAATAAGGTTTGTAAAAAACTTTAGAAGACATCCCTAAGGATACATTTTTTGTTCAAATCCAGCCCAAGATTCACAAACTCAGTTAAAAACGAGATTATTGTGATTAAGAAAGTTAATTACACTCAAAGAGTGATTTTGTGTTACAATAGGAAAATCAGGTAAGTTTAGGGCTACTTTAGGAAGAAGAAAAAGTTCGATGCCCAAAAAAGGAAAAGGTGGCAACTTCGATGCTTTTTCAGACAATTTACCCAAATATTTATTTTGTAATGTATGCTTATGGTTCAGTGTGACCATATATGACATTTGGACACACTGTTCAAGTGTGTGTGACATATATTTGTCACTTTTAAATTCATATCGTGACTAATGCTTCAAACTTACTTTTCAGTTGCCACACATTCCACACATTTCAAACTCATATGTGGCTAAATATTCAGCAAAAAAGTAGCAGTCACTTTTAAATAATGTATGACAAAATTGACTATATGATTTAGCCGTATACACAATTACTTCATGTGACCATATATGGATTTTGCACATACTGTTCAATTGTGTGATATATATTTGTCACATATGTATATATAGTGTGACTAATGTTTCAAACTTATTTGTATTTGTCACACGTCTCAAAATTTAAGTGACTAAATAATCAAAAAAAAATTACGAGTTACCTGTAATCACATAAATATTCAAATGTGTGACAATGAAATTCCAAAATGGGCACACAAGTCGAATCAAGTGTGGCTTTTTATTTTATTCTGATACATTTAGTCACATAAATATATGAATGTGTGGCAGTTCAAAAAACAGCATGTGTACGAAATCCCAGATTTGTACTAGTAGAGTTCGAAGTTGAAGAAACCGTAGTATCATTTTTATCATTAATTACCTTCGGTTTCTTTGGTGCCTTAGATTGATAAGCGAACTTCGTCTTCGAACCAACCTGAATCCCTCGTATAGGTTGCTTTGACGCTTTCATGTTCTTACTTGCATTTGTGACAAGTTTTTAGGACATTCATTTAGAACGTGACCCAATACCTTACAACTTGAGCATCTTGGAGGTGTCCACTTGTACTAAATACAAATAGTGTGCATTGTATACCCCTCACCCTCAAATTTTGGCACTGCCACTATGAAGGAGTGTTTCAACTCCTCATCTGCTCTCAACTTAATCATGGCTTGTGCAAAACTCGACTTACCCTAAGACTCCATGCACATAGTGGACGTGTAAGAATCTAGCATCAATGGGGTGCCAAGTTTGGTTCCAATAGCCCTTAAATCATATTACGTGAATGCGGTAGGAATATCATGAAGCTTAACACAAACCAGAACATGAGACACATCCTCCTTTAAAATATTCACATCCAGTGACCATTTTTCCAAAATTAATGGCACGTTGTGAATTAACCATGGACCGTTCTTAAGCATTACATTCATACCTTCCATAGAGCTGAATTTGAAGAAAAATGCGCCTTTAGAATTCAACATCGATTTAACTAAACCAAACTTACTCCAACTATTCTTAACATAGTTCTTGACTACCGGGTACGCCACACGTTTGCCCAAAAAGAAGCCATATACCGAATTACTAAACCTTTCATGAACAACATCAACCGATTCCCTCGAAACTGCTACATCCATCCCATTTACAACCAGTGTAAACAATGTACGAAAGTTGGGACCTTTCCTATGCGTGTTACCCTTAAATAGCTTAGCATACAAAATAGGATCCTTGGTATTATCATTCATAACATGCCCACTTGAGTTTTCACCATGTTCACCACATGTTCCTTTGTATTGTCATTCGAAAGAGGTCATGTTTGATCAAGGTTGAAGTAGAAGAACCCATAAACAAATCCTTCACTAAAACATCACTATCCCTATTAAATTTTCTACTTGACTTCTCCAACAGATCCACCACAGGAACATTAACAGCAATCGACTCCGCATTCTGAACCAAGGCGATTTGCTTCTCCTTTACATTCTTACCACTCCCTCTCCATTTAGGACTCAGAAAAACTTTCTCCATATCAACACATACAGCCTAAGCCAAGAAAAACCAGTATTACAAAACCCTTATCAAAACTAGAAAAACTCGATCCAGAAAAAACCCTGTATGGTTTGGATTTGGACAATAACGCACAGGTACTCAGATAAGATCAATAACGATTAATAAGAGCATAAGATTGAACAATGAATGTGTGTAAGAAACCTACTGATTAGACCAAAAAAAGCCTAAACAAGTTTCAGAAAGCCTAATAGGAAACCACTAATCCATAACAAAATCAAACAAGTTGAGATGTTAAAAAAGACTGAGAATACGATCAAAGATTAGGAAAACCGATTTAGAGATGTTAGATCAGGTCAATTTAATGGATGATTTAGGGTTTTTTTTTGGTCACCAAAGTCACCAATTTGGGGAGAAGGGAGATTATTGGAAACCCTGGGTTACCAAAGTAAATCATAAGGAAACAAGATTAGTTGAGGCATAAGAAAAAACTAATATGAGATTACTAAAACCCTGTGTGGGTCGATTTCTTGTATCTCAGCCAGTGGGATCTGGAAATATTGACCGACATAAATCTTAGTAACCAAACTGTGAGTTTCCATAAACTGTATTTTTAACAGTTTTGCTTTATTTGGAATCTATGATTCCCAATTATGGAAACAATGGTTTTAAAATATTTTAAGAAAAACTGGGTAATTTGGGAAAAATAAATACTTTTTTTATTAGAAAGTCCTTAATAAACTTTTATAACTAAAACCCATTAGCTTATGGTTTCTTGTTACCTAACTCACATGCTTTTAAAATCTAAACTTGTAAATCCTAATTAGGGGTTGTGATTTTTAAAAGTAATTTTTTTTCCTAAATTGGCAATATATAGTATAAGGTAAGAACCGTCATTCCTGAAGAATGACATGTTGCATTGTTGTGCAGCGGTGCGGTGAAACTCGTGGTTTGCATGTACAATTAGGATGAGTTATATATGCGGTGCACGTGCACATGTCGTAGGTCCTATCAAACAATACCTTAAGTATTTTCACCTGCAATTTTTTTTAGTATAGCTTTTATTATTAATCATGCATGACACGAGCATAATTCATTGACAAAAAATATAAATTGTGTGGTTGTGATGTAGTTTAAATCTGTTCATATGTTTACTGCTTTTAGGTTTAAGGGAGGCCTGTGTGCCATTGTTTATCTCTTGTAATTTAATTCTAAGTAGAGTAGCTTTATATTAAATGTAAACCAAGATGGACGTGACGCAAGAAAGCCAAGATTAGGTAGGAGAACTTATGGAGTACGAAGAGAGAGGAGATCCGGTAGGAGCATGGAGGATTGAAGATCATGAGTCATACGATAGTAAGTTGGCTAGTAAAGAGTTTGTTTTTGTTTTCTTTCATATCGATGTGATTTACTTTAACTGTCTAATGTTTTGTTTCTTGTAACTTTTATTTTTTAAGTGCAATAGGTAACTCACCTTCATGTAATTGCATTTTAAGGTGTAGGACGAAAAGTGCTTGATCGAGTTCACGAAACATACGAGAGAGTATGGGGTAGTAAAGAGTTTCTTTTTAGTTTGTGTGATATCAATGTGATTTGGTAGAAGTAATTATGAAGTGTACTTCAACTATTTGGTGTTTTGTTTGTTGCATCTTTATTCTGTTAGTGAATTAGGTAAGTCATCTTCGTTTGTATTTAACTTTCTGATGTTTTGTTTCTTGTAACTTTTATTTTTTAAGTGCAATAGGTAACTCACCTTCATGTAATTGCATTTTAAGGTGTAGGACGAAAAGTGCTTGATCGAGTTCACGAAACCTACGAGAGAGTATGGGGTGGTAAAGAGTTTCTTTTTAGTTTGTGTGATATCAATGTGATTTGGTAGAAGTAATTATGAAGTGTACTTCAACTATTTGGTATTTTGTTTGTTGCATCTTTATTCTGTTAGTGAATTAGGTAAGTCATCTTCGTTTGTATTTTGAGTAAAAGGGGATCACCATGGTAAATATATTAATCCCAAAATGTTTAAGTACAACGGATGAGAGTGAGTCTCTCATCTAGGCCCGTTACATGGGCATTGAACAAGCATGAAATGTGCAACAACCAAAATCACTACATAACCAAAATCACTACATAAGAAAAACATGTCAATCTTATTACCTACCAAACATAAAATTACTTCCTACCACGACCTTGAATCTTGAAATCATACATGTCACAAAAATCATCCAATTGCCCTGGAAAATCGTAGACCTGAGCAGCATAATCATTATCAAAATAATCTTCAAACTCATGATAGCCACTAGACGATGCAAGAAACGTTGCCATATCATTATCCGGCTCAAGTAACTCATCCTCATCACTGTCTATAACAAGTACTTCACCCATTTTAGAGTATGGGTTGCCCACCTTTTTCAAAGACGTACATGGAGAAGAAAAAGAACTAGGCTTAGTAGCCGCAACCTGCACCCTTTTAAGAGGCTTACCATCAGCATCCACAATAGTAGTTTTCTCATTAATAATAAGCTTTTCAAGCTTCCCAATTTTCTCAACATTAGGAGTAGTACAAGGAATACCATTCACATCAGTATCTTCCATTTCAAGAGCATCAAATGTGTTTGGTGTAGCAATATTTGTCCCTGTACTTGCCTCCTTACTAGCATCCAGCTTCTTCGTGACAGGAACATATACTTCTGCTTAGGTTTTGAAGGGCTAAATTTAGCCCCTTTACCCACATCAATACCACGAAAAGACTTTTTCTGAGACATTTGAACGCCAACCTTCTTACCCATATCCTTACGATTCTTAACCTCAACAAAACCATCATCATTATTATCCAAAAGAGTAGGTGCCTTAGGAGCCACATTAGTGTCATTACGACTCACCTCCTTAACACATTTCGGACAATTGATAGGATCATGTCCAAAACTGTACACACGCCACAATGAGAAGGCTTCCATTCATATTAGACCTTAATGATTTCCATAGGATAACCATCATCCTCCTCATTTGGAATGGCCATAGAAACTTCACTCTTCAAAACAGAATCTACATTTAGTTCAACAAGAGCACAAGCAAAACTAATATGACCCCAAGAATCAACACACATTGAGCTTGTAGATGCATCTAACATAATAGGTTTCCCTACTTGAGTAGCAATTAATCTCAAACCATCTTCCGAATACGCAACTAAGGGAACATTATGCAATTTAACCCATATTGGAACCTTAGTTGCCTCATTTTTAGTTAAGGATACATTCGAATTCCATTTGTTAAGAATGAAAGGTGATTTTTGGATTATCCAAGGGCCACTTTGAAGAACACGATCCACACCCTCTTTCGAATCAAATTTAAAAATGTAAACTCCAACATCATTCTTCATAAGCTTTTTCAAGCCAAACTTACCCCACGTATTGGTAACATACTTACTAACAATTGGAAATGCAATGGTCTTACCCACAAAATACACAGCAAGAGTATTTTCATACCTGCCCAAAATGCTCTCCATTGCTTCTTTAGGTAACACAGTATCATGGTTGTCAACTCAACCCGAATCTCATTAACCAATGGTCTAAAATTAACCTTCTTCATATTGCGACATTGGTTCAACATATTAGCAAACGAAATAGATGAATCACCCTTAAGAACCGATCCTGAAACCACATGCACATTAAATGAAGACGAGGCAGCTTTCAGATAGTCGAGTCAATTTCATGAAACATGCGGCAGTAAGTTGGCTGGTAAAGCATTAGTTTTTAGTTTGCTTGATGTCTATGTGACTGAGGAGGAGCAATTATGTAGTTTACTTAGTCTGTTTGATGTTTTATTTGTTGCAATTTTTAGTTTGTTGGTGGGTTATCTTCATGTAATTAGGAGTTACGAAAAGTGAAATTGACTATGTTGATGTTGGTTTATGTCTCGCACTTAACTAAAAAAGGTTTGAGAATGGAATTGTGTGACGTCATAGTTAGTGGTCATTTAGATGTTTCTTAACATGATCAAGCACTTTTCATCCTATATGATGATTCGATTCTTTTACTACAAATTAAGTTGTTTTGGTTGATAGTCAAAATGATAAGAATTCGTCAGAATTAGTGGTCATTTATTTGATTGAATGCGTTTGATTAGAATTGAGGAAAGTTGATATTATCCGCATCTTGCAAGTTAACTTACTATGTTTGCAGCCATGACAGACTAATTCGACTTTTTTGATTTTTGAAGATCTGAGCCTCATTAAAAGAGGCATTTTTGAGTGTCTATGATTTTGTCAGTATAAATGTGACGCTATACTTACAAATTTATAGTCCATGTTTGCTAACATTTTGTATCCATGGTTGTGGTTACGTTTTCCCTCTTTGTTCCTTGCCTCATACTGACGAATGAAGATTGGGCACCTCAACTATATAGGTGCACTCATACCGGTGTGTTTTTTGGTGGGTTTTCAACAGAGCTTCCACTTAAGTTTAGAGGTTAGTTACATGCTTAACACCTGTTTTACATTATTAATATGATAACAATATATATTACACATAGAAGCTTCGGTGAGGATATCAGAAAATAGTCCGTTATCTATCTTCACATGCAATCTCTATCTCGCCATTGCCGAAAAGAATCTCGGAGCTTCCTTTGAAGTATTTTACATACTTTTTTATAAATCTGTTGGATAGTGGTTGTCGGGCTATGTTGATATTGTCGCCCGCTGTGTTTTAAATTTTGGCTTGGTAAAAACTAGAATGCATAAAATGCAACCAAGTTTTAGAGCCAATACGATGTCTGAGCCAAGCATAAATACTCTTCATTTTTGTATTTATGCTATCCAAGGAATGTCAATTGGACATGCTAATGTTGTCATGCAGAGGATGGGAAGAATTGATACGAAGGCTCTCTACGATGGGCAAGGAGAAGTTGTGTTAAGAAGAAGCCTTTAGTTGACCTTCTTTTTACAAAAAATGCTCCTTGTAGGCATCATAGAAAGCCTTCATATCAATTTCTCCCATCCTCCTCAACTCAATACTATTTTATCCAATTGACATATCGTGAATAGCCTGAATATAAAATGATCAATTTCACAAATAAATGTTTATTGATTGGGAGGAGATCCTAACATAAATTCTACTATAAAAAGGGGAGAGGATCCTTAAATAGTTTGCGTATGTTTCCTGACATGCTACACCAACTTAGGCATTCCCCAATTAATTCATTTACTAAGCTTTTCTTCGTTATGTTACTGTGTTTTGTTTATATTTCCTTGCCGTGAATACATATAAAAATGTTGATGTTTTATTAAAAACTTGGATGAATTTGAGATAGTTGTGTGGTTTTAATGTATTAAAAAATGTATATTTG
The DNA here is from genome assembly GCA_910596185.1 of Chrysanthemum makinoi. Classification (NCBI taxonomy): domain Eukaryota; kingdom Viridiplantae; phylum Streptophyta; class Magnoliopsida; order Asterales; family Asteraceae; genus Chrysanthemum; species Chrysanthemum makinoi. The sequence goes on along the minus strand of OU343224.1, from coordinate 128,690,006 downwards.
AATCTCTTTTTTTGTTTGCTAATCATCTTTATACTGCTTGCGTAGATGCACGCTTAATAGTTCTTCAATATGTAACTAATAACTTACTTCAATATGGGTTTCGGATTGTTTAAATATTTAATCAGTTATGTTTTGTTGCTGCAGATATGATTCTTTAAACTGACATTTTATTAAAAAAAAATTTGTAACAGAAAGCTGTAGACCTCCTCCACCTCCACGGGTTGAGGCATATCTGTCACAAAAACCAGTATACGTCCTCCACCTCCGCAGTTTGAGGAAAAATAATCCTAACTTTCGGAGATCGATACATATGGCCACGTTAAGTATTAGAAGAGGTGGCAACAATGATGATAATTCTAAATGTTTAATTTTTTAGACGAGAGGGGCAACATCTATTTTTCATAGCAGTTTAAATTCAGATGATTAAGCCAAAATCTTTGATAAAATGCGCTTACCTAAAGAAAGATGAGAAACAGATGAGGATGTCGTGAAAGTGATTTGATGCAAATTCTTTCACTATATCCTCTTCTGTTTCCTACATTTCTTTAGTTAAGTCTATTTTTTTCACTGGTCTTGGCTTTCTGCTGATTTGAAGCTTAACTATTCTCAAAGAATGAAATTACTCATTTTTCTTTTCAAAACTGAACAGAATTTACCATTATCATCATTGTTGCCATCCATTCAATATGCTCAGGCACTGTTTAATGTGAAGAATGTCGTTGCTGTATTTCATTCATGTTTTGATATTTTGTTACAACTCGAGTTATTGCTTGTTTACTCCCGTTTGATCAAAAATATCGTCACTTTGTTTACTATTGGTGCACTTCCGAGAAATAAGTTACAGCTCACAAACTCCCATTCTCTTGATAAAACTCAATTTGTATATATTTTTATTAGCGTTATTTGTGTTTTTATGCCTATTATTTGGTTGTTTTATTGAGCTTTCAATACTTAAAAGATAAAAGTTGTGCTTTCAGGTTCAGGACCTCCAAGAAGAAGAAAAACAAAGAAATGGCAAATAAATTCATAAATAACGTTCATACGTTGAATTCTCGTCAAATGCATGTCTCGTAGAATCAAGTTTAAAAGGAAATGGCAAAAATAAATTACTTATGGGACTCGAGAGAAATAAGCTTTGCAAGTTTGGAGTAAAAGAAGGAATACTAAAGTCATGAAATGATCAATCGAAGAATAAAACAAAAAAGAAAAAATCTGAGAAGCTCGGAACCGCCTAACATGGCTTCGAAACTGCCCGACCTCATCTAACCGACCGTTTTGATGTTCTAACCACCCGGTCTGATAAACCACGCGGCAGGGCCTCGGAACCGCAAGGCTGAAGCTGTAACTGCATTTTTAGTTACCATTTATGGATTTTTAACTCTTGTCATTTTGAGAGGCCGATCATTTCCACCCCATTACTCCTAGAGACGTTTTTGGGTCGCTAGTTAAGTGTTTGAGGCTATAAGTCAAAGCCTTGGGTTGGCATAATGGAAAACCACTTGTAATCACAATTAGGGATTAACCCTACTCCCTAAGGCTTAATTCCAGTACTTATTCACTCCCAAAAAGCTGTAGAAGTTCTGCCATTTTCGAATTGTGTACTAGGAGCAAGATAGGAAGTGTTTTGGTACTCATTTTGGTGTGGTAGGGACAACTTTGGTTGATTGGAGTCTTATGAAGTGCCCTAACTTCACATATTTCTTTCTTGTTATCAAAGCTGGGTAAAACTCTTGTTAATTTTCTGCATCATGATGAATCATAAATGTTTTGTGTTTTACAATAAAATTTATTATAGAGTAGTTTTATTCTACTTGTATTGAATGATGTAATCTTTCATATGGAGTGTTCGGATATATAATGTGTTTTGAAATAATGATTTTTCTTATGAGTTTGTTTAAAGGTTAAAACAAGTTCAATTCAACTTGTTGGTAAAATGTAAAAGGATTTAAGGTCGAAAGAATTTTATCTTTATGTTTGGTTCTAAACGGTTAGTGCACGAACATGTTTGGTTTTCAAGATTGACATCCTTAAAGTAAAGTAGTTGAAACGGGCTTGTAAATGTTTAAACTCGAGAATAGGCCGAAAGGACTCGTATGAACAAATTTGGTAAATCATGTTTTCACACAAATGATGCTTAATGAATTGGCTTTTGTTGATAATTATAGGCCGAAAGAGACAATTGAATTAAACCAATATACATGCGCTTTTTATAAGATTAACCATCGACTTGAAATTCGTGTCATATCGATTTGTGAAACACTACTACTATTGTTTTATCCAAATTGCCAACACTCAATTGTGATAAATGACTAGTTCCATACAAGTACTTATTATACCTGATTGTATTTTCGATTTTCATGGTATTTAAGATCGTGACACCTTATTTACTTATTTGCGTTACTTTGAATCTTATTATTAACAAATCTCTTGTGATGACCTCGACTTACCCAACCTTTACTATACACGAATGAGTATACTTGCTCGTATGTGTTATATTGAGTATTTAGCTAGAGTAATCGTGACTTATAAATTAAAATTTTGCTCAAACACGCACGCTTCAAGTCGCCGTTTCCGGGGAGTTTGTGAGCTGTAACTTGTTTTGATATTTTGTTACAACTCGAGTTATGGCTTGTTTAATCCCGTTTGATTAAAAAGTCCGACACTTTGTTCTTGTTGTTGCACTTTCTAGAAAGTTACTGACTCACAAACTTTCGTTCGCTTAAAGAGCTATGAATGCTTAGTGGCTGTATCTGGTTGGTTAGCGGATAGTATTTTGATTTCTTTTTTAGTTTGTATGATATTCTTGTGTTTTTTGATATATGTTTATTAGTAGTGATCCAGTGAGAAGTAAATTAAAATAATAAGTGATGAGAAATGACCAAAACCACGCATTTGAGATGCAACGACTTGCATTAAATGCATTTCTATTCATATAGATGCAACATCTTGAGTTTCGAAAGTTAATTTGATGTATAGATGGTGCAAATTGATTTTCATGATTTCGGCATGTGCGGAGGAACAAAAAACAAGAGAAATCATGCAATGCATTTAATATACGTATATGCATCTGATTAAAAGCTAGAAAACACACTATGGTGAGTTATAATGCATCTAAGATTATAGGGATGCATCTAATTTAGGTCGGTGCATCTCGGATTTACGGTTATAGTTCTTCTTATTTCTTCTTATTTTAAGTAATCTTCTTATTTGATCCTAACTCATATGTTTATAATTATTTAATACTTTTACAGATTTTCTATATTTGTTACATGATTTTTGTTGTAATCAGAATTAAGTATATGTTTATAACAGTTAGATACATATTATTAGCATTCATTATATTTACAAAAATTTACACTTCAAACACATAGAATAGTATCGTATACAAACACTATGCCGCAACGCGCGGATTGAAATCCACATTTTATATTAACTAAAAAAATATTATACGAGCTTAAAATAAGAAAATCTATTAGCAAATGTTATAGCAAGTGTGGTGTGAGTATCACCTCCCTAAACGATAATCTCCACTTAGTGAGTCCAAGTCTTATTTTTAAACGCATAATAGCCCAATAACCCCCAAGTAGCCCACATCACCCACCCCAATCGCTTTGATTCTTTTTCTACATATTATTTTCTTTACATAGCTAAGAAGAAAATAGTTAGTCTGAATATGTATTTTTTTTTTCAATTATTTCAAATCATTTTGAGATAATTTAACTATTAAAAAGTGATTTACTTCATAAACAGTAAACTATTGATAAATTCGTTTACTGCTAATATTAACATTTTACTAAGACAAAAATATATATCTATATTCAAACATTTCTTTCTTTATATTTGTTTTCACTTTTTGTTAGTTATGTGATTATGGTATGGATAACTAAAAAATAGTGTTTATGAAATTATTTGATATACAGTGAATTATTATAAAGTAATTTTTTGGATTAAATGTTTTCCTGTAGCTTTGTCACAATATATGGTGTCTGTTTATTTCATGGCATCTTTACTTTCTATGTAATACTTTTATGTTGAAGTGTATTTCAGTGTATGATAAAATCATTTAGGGTACGTTTGGTAGAAAGAATTTTAAAGAAATGAAATAAAGCAGGGAATGGAAATTCAGAGAAATGAATTGGCTGAGAAATTTCTTAAATTCCATTGTTTGGTAATGACACGTCGACACAGAGAATTGATCTCAAAGACTTTTAGTTTGTTTTTTCTTCTTTATCAGTTATTACATATTTTTTTATAAATAAACAAAGTAATACATAAATACTAACAAATAATATTTTGAAACATTGATATCACATTCAATAAAAAACTGAAACAAATAAAAATAACAAAAACTTGTTCCATTATAAGACAAATAATGACGAATCTAAAAAAATCATAACAAAGCAATAGTTAAGTCGGTATTTCAAAAATGTTGTTGGATAATTAGTTATAAAAAAATATGTAATCCTACCTATTCTTTTATGCCAGATTTCATATTTATTATTTTTCGTCATTTGTCTCTTTTTAAACAAGGAGAGAAAACTATTTCCATTGACAATGAGATGGAAATCACAACATAACAAAATAGACTATCGAGATTTGAGAGGATTAGTAATTCTCCGGTTCCTTTTTTCTTTGGCATACCAAACAAAGGAAATATGTTTAATTCCATTTATCTATTTTCTTTTCTCTTTACCAAACACACCCTTAAGGAAATATAGAGAAGATCAACTTTTGATGAATACATGTAATCGAATAATTAACTATTTTTATTTACTATAACTATATAGATGAAACATAGAAGTTTCAAACGAAGCGCGAGTATATAAAACTCGTTATGAACTACTTTCTTCATCTCATATTAGTTGTTGACTTTGACTTTTAAATATATATATATATATATATATATATATATATATATATATATATATATATAGAATCCGGATCGATTGAGAAGAGTTTTAGATCGAGAAGATTGAGAAGGAATTTTGACCACTCATCTCACTACCATAATACAAGGGCATGATGGGTATTGAAAATTCTATTTTGTTTTCACTAAATTTACTTTAATGTAAGCGTTATTTTCTCCACGTCCCTACTTCAATTCTTATTTAATTCACTGGTTATTTTTTACTCGGTTGCTTCTTTGTGTTTATCACTTTTAAGTTCATCTCAAATAATATTTAATATACTTAAGATTCTTCCACCTTTTTTATTGTTTATTTATGTAATGGTTTATATAATAAGTGTTTTGTATTATTGTTGGTATAGCGTAATTGTGATTCACAATTATAATCGGTTTTTCTTTTCAGCGGTGGAGCGAATAAAAAAAGAACAAAGCTCTAGCTCACTTTTTATTCACAAATCCGAATATTCTTCGAAACAAATCACTAATAATTTTTTTGTCGATTCACTAATTCGATTATGATTCATAAACTCGAATAATGATACATGATTCATGAAATGATCAATAATTCTCATTAAGATTACTAGTTTTCCAGAGATTCACTTTTTATGAAAGCTACATCGTTTATGACTCAATACCTAAAACATGTACGTAATACATGCAAAATTAAAAAACTTGAATCATACATCTTACAAACATTTTTTTTTTAGTTGTGGTTTAAGGATTTCTAAAAGTCATTTTGAATCTTTAAAATATGTTTTTGTTGTTACTAAAAAGATGAATGATTCACAAAAATATCTTACAAACAAATATATATATATATATATATATATATATATATATATATATATATATATATATATATATATATATATATATATTTATATACATATATATTAAAGAGATGAATGATTCACAAAAACATGGATACTTAAAAGTGGAGATATGAACAAAAATGAATCGAGTAAGTATAATACGAGATCAATTCAAATTTCAAATTTTGAGAAACGGTAATGGTTGTAGACTTGATTCCTCAATTAATTAATTCTTTAGTGATTCAATGACTATTTTACCCATTTCATTTAAGTTAATGACTTGTTTAATGCATTAAAACTAATTAATTTCTATGATCCAAATTTCTTCTCAACCTTCTCAATCAAAAAATCTTCTCAATGGAACCAAAGCCTATATATATATATATATATATATATATATATATATATATATATATATATATATATATATATATATATATATATATATATATATATATATATATATATATAGTGAAACTTTATTTTCAGAACCTACTTTAAGTGCGAGAACCTTTTTTAAACCGTTGGATAAGTAGATCAATGGCCAAGATGATGTATGGCATAATTGTAATAAATCAAAAACTAAATATTAATCCTTAAATAAAAAAAAGGGTAGTAGTGGAATTTCGTCTCCCCCTCTCTACAAAACTGTCCCAGTAAATAGGGTTTCACATTTATCACTTTAATTTCACGCACTCAAAAAATCCTCTCATCCTAAAGAAAAAACAAACCATAGCAGATCAATATTCAGTGAAGATTAAATGCACACTTCAACAAAAAAAATATCCACAGCCAATCAAACGCATCACTTTTTATATCTCCATAAATCAAAACAAACCACAGCAGGTCGCAACTTTTGTTGTTGTATATGATGAGATCCAAATCACAAACATAAGATCATCTCTTGTTATCATGCGAAATCACGAAGACCACTACTTCAAGATGCTATACACGGGTCTCGGGTAAGGTTTTGATATAATTTAATTTTCTGTCAAGATCTATAATGGGTGTCTTTGGATCTGTTTTTTTTTTTTTTTAGATGATGATAATCGATTTGATAAAAATCATAAGTATCTATGATTTGTGAATGTTAAACCGATTGTTTTGTATGTTCTAGTTGTTATCTAATAAGGATCCATTAAATCATAAGCATTTTTTTAATTAATGGAGGTGTTAGACCGTTACCATGGGCCTCTGGGGAAGAAATTTTGAAATGGATCTCAGTGTATAATTTTATTTATTACTAACTGAGTAAATGGTTAAAACAAAATCAGAGAGATGGTTGCTTTAATTTACTCAATATGTTTGCAAACCAACACCGGACTTAAGTAGTACAATCGAGGTAAATGGATCTCAATGTATTATTTTTTTAGATGATGAAAGGTTAAGGTTAATAAAGATACAAGGATATGCATATATGTTTTAAACTGTGCTAAACATGTATGTTCAAAACATACATGTTCAAAACATGTATGTTTATATGTTTTAAACTGTGCTAAACATGTATGTTCAAAACATACATGTTCAAAACATGTATGTTTTAATTAGTGGGAACTAACTAATGAAAACCATATATGTTATGTCTTTTTAACAAGTGTGCATACATGTTTTAGTAGTTGCATATATGTATTTCAACACAATTCTATTTTAATAATATCATTGTTGCTAATTTTTGTATTTTTTTTGTATCAGGTGTAATTACAAGAATGTTCATGGCTACGAGTGTACATATATGTCCGACTTTTTAAAAAATGTTGACGGCGACTTTTAAAAATGATGATAACAATGAGTGTACACATATGTCCATTTGTGTTGAATATTACGTGTATAGATCGATTAGATTCATGTATTTATGCTTTTTAAAAATTTGTATTTAATTGTATTTCAATCGATATCGAGTTTGTGTATAACATTATGTTCTTGGTTTGTTATAAATTTCATTATATTAAAAAACCCATATGCACCAAATTATTTCTGGAAACATATATTGTACAAAATCTAGAAATACAAAAAACATATATGCACTAAACATGTTAAGCTTAAAAACATATATGCACTAAATCTGCTAGCTTAAAAACATATATGCGCTAAACATGTTAAGCTTAAAAACATATATGCACTAAACCTGAAAAATGCTATCTTAAAAAAAATGATTTAGTAAAAAAAGTCAAAATAAAATTAAATAAAATAAAAATTGTGTTTTACTAATATACCCTTTCTGATTAAATAAAAAAATTAATATCTTTCAAAAAATATAGATATTTTCAAAAATGCCATTTTGCATTGATATGTTTACACACTATGCATTATTAGAGATACATAAGTGGTTACCATGAGATAAGGTGGGTTACGAAAATAAAGGGACTCTATATATATATATATATATATATATATATATATATATATATATATTGATATATAACACTTGATGCAAAATATATGAATAATTGAGTTTTAAATGTATTTCATTGGTATAATTTTTATTAAATATTATGTAACAGAAACAAAATTATTTGAGATCTAATTTGAAAAAAAAAGACTTCAAAAGTCAAAACTGGACAATTAATATGTGACGGAGTTAGTATATGTTGTGAGGAAACAAAAATAATACTATTAAATTAGACATCTACTAATTAAGAGATGTGAATATGATAATAAAGACTAGAGTAAATTGCAAAAATCGTCCTTATAATTTGGCTGAATTGTAAGTTTGGTCACTATCTTTTTTAAAATGCACTCGTTGTTCATGTAAGAAGCTTACAAATGTACTCTTAATCCCTCACCAAAATTAAATGACTAATTTATCTTCACGGGGACCAAAGTAAAAAAGAAGATGAAGAGGTTAGTTTAATAATTTAACTTTAAGCAGAGACTAGATACATACTTGTAAGTTTCTCACATGAACAATGAATGCACTTTGTAAAAGACAGAGACTTCGCAATTTTGCAATTTACTCTAAAAAATAATCATGACTAAATTTATATATAAAATATTGTTCAATATCTAAAAATTACTCCCGTAATCATGACTAATACTTACTCTTAAAAATAACCACAGGGGCGATTGTTGCAGTTTACTCTAAAAAGTTATTTTTTATGTATGTTAGATGGAATGAAGCGTGTGTGTTTGTTAGATGAAATGAAGAAGACATAGCTCAAAGGTCAAAGGTGGATACAAAATGTTTATTATAAAACTTTATTTTAATAGAAGTTTAATGTAAAATATAAATTATATATATATTTTTTTTTGAGTAAACTCCAAAATACATCCTTGTGGTTTACCCTGTTTCGCACCATACACCTCTCTCGCAAAAGTTTCAACAGATACATCACTCCGTTAATAAAAGTTAACCTATATACATCCCTCGGTTAAAATAAGGACTAACGGTGCAAATTATTTCTCCGTTATCTCCTAACGAGATATAAAATATTTACACCATTAGTCCTCTGGGTTACCGGTGTTTGCACCGTTAGTCCTTTTTAATGTTTTCATCCGTTTTTTTTACGTTTTCGTCTGTTTTTTTATGTTTTCGTCCGTTTTTTTACGTTTTCGTCCATTTTTACGTTTTCGTCCATTTTTTTTTACGTTTTCGCCTGTTTTTTACGTTTTCGTCCGTTTTTTACATTTTCGTCTATTTTTTAAGTTTTTCATCTGTTTTTTATGTTTTCGTCTGTTTTTTTCACTTTTTTATCTGTTTTCATACAGTTTTATTCGTTTTCGTCGATTATTCCGCCTTTTCATCCATTTTTCTTATGTTTTTATCCGTTTTATGAAAACGGATTAAAATGAATAAAAACGTATGAAAATGGATAAAAATTTTTCTTTATCGATTTTAAATTACGATTTCTGTATGAAAAGGGGTCAAAATCGTGATTTAAAATTGATAAAGAAATATTTTTATCCATTTTCATACGTTTTTATCCATTTTCATACATTTTTATCCGTTTTCATACATATTATATGTATGAAATGGATAAAAACGGATAAAAACATAAGAAAAATGGATGAAAACGCGGAATAATCGACGAAAACAAATAAAAGCGTATGAAAACAGATAAAAAAAGTTGAAAAAACAGACGAAAGCGTAAAACACATGTGAAAACGTAAAGGAACAGACGAAAACGTAAAAAAAGGACGAAAACGTAAAAAAATGGACGAAAAAGTAAAAAAAAAGGACAAAAACATTAAAAAGGACTAACTGTGCAAATACCGTTAACCTAGAGGACTAACGGTGTAAATATTTTATATCTCGTTAGGAGATAACGGAGAAATAATTTGCACCGTTAGTCCTTATTTTAACCGAGGGATATATATAGGTTAACTTTTACTAACGGAATGATGTATCTGTTGAAACTTTTGCGAAAGGGATGTATGTTGCGAAACAGGGAAAACCACATGGATGTATTTTGGAGTTTACTCTATTTTTTTTTATAAAGATAGGTTTGTGGTAGGCTTTGGTGGTTAACACCATGCATGCTTGGTGGTTATTTTGATGGTGTGCTAAATAGTGGTGTCAATTTAATAACTACTACCTCCGTCTTATAATAATTATCCATTTTGACTTTTTTAAGTCTTTTTTATTCAAGTTTGACCATAAATATTTGTATTTGTGTAATATTATAATATTTGATGAAAAATATATGAATAGATTTGGTTTTTAAATGTATTTTCATTTGATATAATATTCATCAAGTATTATATAAAACAAATAAATATATTAATGGTCAAAAGTAAACAAGAAAACTCAAAAAAAGTCAAAGTGAACAATTATTATGGGACGGAGAATATACATTTATAGTCTAATATACTAGTGTAGCATATGTATAGATTTATGAAAGAGCAAATTTTCAAAAAGGACAAAAACTTAGGTTGTGGTTATCAAAAGGTACAAAAAATTTACGTTGTAGTCACCAAATGGTCACCAAAATTTTCAAATAGTAATGTACGAATATGCGACTCCAATAATTTGTTGACACGTGTCCAGACAAAAAATACAATTCTAATCATTTGCGTGTACCACCACTATCAAATCTTATTCACGTTTTGTTTGACTTTTTTAAACTAATGTGTGAACGGCTCATGTGTAAATGAAAATCTACTTTATTGAGAAGGAACAAAAATATCTACTTTTTCAGGAATAAAATCTAATAGTACTTTTATTTTTCTTACTTTATTAGGAAGGAACATGCCCATTTGAATTTTTGTATACAAAATATAACATACTTTTAACATTTTGACAAACACTTTAACAAATCTTTTTATAAAAAATAAATACACTTTTAACCTTTACATAAAAATTAAAACAACACTTTTTACACTTCTCTACCCACCCACCAACACACGCACACAGTAACCAATCAAAAACAAAACGCTCACTCATGGAAGGGTATGCAAGAAAGGCGAGGCATACCAAGCAGAAGCAGATGAGAGAGCATTTTGTTTTGCTCGCCATCTGTGTAATGGCGTGGGTAGAGAAGTATTAAAATTGTAACCACCGGTAAATTTTACCTCGTATTAAACTAATATAATATTCTAACAAAAGAATACTTATCCATTTTCTAAGTCCATTTTTTTTTTTTTTTATGAAACGATATCCTTTTATTTGATCACAACCACTAGCCAATGTAATGAACCTCACATCTTTAATAAACATAAACATCTTTATATGTAAAACTATAAAGGTTCTCAACATTTATTTACCACTTTACGTTATTTCGTTAACGTACAATTATTAAACTTTCGAACTAAACGTTAGCCATTTATTAGAGTTTTCACGAAGCCCTAATTTATTTTAACTATGATTTTACACAACTAAATCATAATTACTAAAGTACAACATTTTATACCTAGAGTACAAGTCATTAAAGCACGGAACCTAGCTATACTTTAATTTCCGTTACAAGCCCTAATATACAACTCTATGATTTTATGTACATGATATATTTTCAAAATATTAATGTACAAGTCTTTCAAGCATATGTACAAGTATTTAATGCATACAAGCTTAATACTTACATAAATTATATTATAAACCTCAATGTACCTATTTTTAAGCACATAGTACAACCCTATAATGCACAAGCCTTAAAAATATATTTTCTTTTTAGTAAGTACAACAAAACAATGTTAATGTACAAACAATAATGCACCAAACTTAAGCCTTTACTTTTATTTATTACATGTAAATTAACCTAAACTAGATTTTACCTAAAATAAAACTAAGTATTTACATCTCTACACTCTAGGTACAACTCACTAAGGCCTAGGTACAACCCTTTAAGCATAAACGACCCCCCTAATTACTCTTTAGTTCAAAATGAACTAAGTCACAACTAAACTAGTTCTAGCATCATACTTGTTAATACCCTAACCATAAGATGTTTACTTGCTCCATTTTAGTCCACATCACCTTGTTTCCATGAGATTTTACCCAAGTCAAAGGTTATGGGTAAAATTCTTAGCTAGGGTTTTACCACACCACACCATATCCCCTATAACCACAAGAAGCCTCCATATGTCTTGATACACATCAACATGTCCCCTCTTTTTCTAAACAAGGTGACCTAGCACCTTAGAAACTCTTGCTTCCCACTCCTATAAATAGCAACCAAACACCCCACTCTTGCACTCACCATTCACTCAAAACTCACTAAACATCCCTCACTTATATACTCATTGATCTAAGGGTCCTAGTAAAAGCCAAGGAAGGATAGTTAAGAGCCTGGGAGGAGGGAAAGAGTCTTGTTCCATTTGAAAGCCAATCTAGCACTAGTCGAATCCCAAGGTTGTAAGTCTATTAAGCTCATTCTATTTCGTTTTAACTTTTAATATAAATTGCATACTGTTAAAAAGGATTTTATAAGGAAAACGTAGCAATTTGAATCATCTAAAACGAGTACACGAGTCAAAAGTTATGGTCTAAAGAAGTTGCCAAAAATCTGAAACTTTCGTGGACAGAACGCTTTCGGGCACGCGAAACCAGGCATTTCTGGTCCTTTTCATGAAAAAGTTAAAACACGAAAGTTGTCCGGAACGACGTTTTCTTCAAAAACTCAGGAGCACGGGTCTAGAAAACGCATAACGAAGCCAGAATTTAATAAAAATCCCAACAGCTATTATATATATGTTAAAAAATAATTCCAGCCCCCTTCTTGCGCCGCATTTATTTGCATCATGCTAAAGGTATTAGGGTCAACCAAAGTACCGTTGTAAAAACCACCTAGGATACTACAAAACGCCCCTATAACCCGGTTAAAAAGCCTAGTCGTTGTGCTTAAAGACAGCCTTTCATTTTGGCTAAAAGTCCTAAAACCAAAAGCTTCATACAACAGGTATGTGGGAAAACATGGGATTTTTGATAAATTTGATTAGGAACTATCTTAGAAACATTAGAAATGGGTAAAACAACATTTCACAAGGTTGCATGCAAAAGATATAGAGTTTTATGGTTTAAAAACGAAAATTGCAATTTGGCAAAAATAGCCTAAGTAGCCCTTTTCCGTAATTAATATTTTGCTAATTAAAGGGTTTCAAAGTACGAGTTTACACCGTTTTAAAGGGCTCGCTGCAAATATTTTAATGCCCCAATAACGTCTTTAAAATCACTTATAGTCTCTTTTATAATCAACCACAAAGAGGGTGACTCGCGGGAATTTTCATAAAAAGATCTTGTGTGCACTTTTCAAAAATTGAGTCGTAGGAGTTATGGAATGATGGATAATGACTTAAAAAGAGTTAATAAACATATTACAACGTCTCTAGGTGTCCCAGTAAAAGTTAATGGGTTAAAAATGAAATTTTCTTAAAATGCGTCGCCAAGTGGCAAGTGGCCATGTTCGTGGACTTGTATCTTTCTAATCAAAGAGAACTAGGACATGAGACTTATACCATTTAGAAGAGCTTACAAACAAAGTGTTTAAAAGGGTCAAATGCGTTGTAGAAACACTAGCTTTCCTCGTGTAAAATCTGCCCTTGTTTAGCCCTGTTATCGCCCAAAACCAACAAAAGGCACCTAACCCCCCTACTTTGGAAAATCACTGCGACCAAACCGTAAAAGCTTAAGACCTCTAGTTTGAATCATTAAAAATATCACCGGACAAACTCTTGAAGGGATCAAGAACGTAGTAAAAATCTTTTAAGGCCTCGCTTTTATTCACCCGCACTTTTATCCATTTAGGCCAAAAACAAGTAAATTTTTGGGTTAATGGTCTGGAAAATATACAAACTTTCCACTTTTTACTATTGTGACAATAAACTTTTTTTTTCCTATTGTAACAAAATAACTTCTTAATGACTACTATTGTAACCAAATGGTAATTAAGCTGTGGTAATTAACGCCAACTTAAGTGGTAATTAACTGTGCCATTAGGTTACAATAGTAGTCATTAAGAAATTATTTTGTTACAATAGGAAAAAAAAAGTTTATTGTCACAATAGTAAAAAGTGGAAAGTTTGTATATTTTCTAGACCATTAACCCTAAATTTTTCTTATAAAACTACAAGTATAAAAATTGTAATTTTTGAAAGATAAAGTTTTTCTTGGACTAAAAATGTAATTTCTGTGAAGTTAATTATACAAGGGCTGATTTTGTCAATAACCCATAGTTGAGGGTTTAAAGTGTCATTTTGAAAGTGCAAGGGTAAAAACTATAAATATTTAAAATTGTAAATTATAACATTTTGGAAACATAAAATATTTAACAACTTGGGTTTCGATAAAATTTAATATCCATCATCCGAGCCATAAAATTAAGAAAGATAAGTATTGCTAATTTTTGAAGAGACTTCATGTTACCTAACTATCGATAAAGCATCGTTATCACATAAACTTTAATTCGAATACTAAAAAGCGTGACATACTAACTTTCAGGTCACGAGTGGGAGCATTTATCAACTTTACTTAATTTGTTTTCCATCCAGACTACTGTAACATCGAGGTGAGTCATAGCCCCTCTTATCCTTATTTTGAACGTTTTGGGGGAGATACATGCTCAAATATTGCTTTATATGTTTACATTTATTTTAAACTCTTACGAATTACCGTGAGTTCGTAGCCCCGTTTTTATACTTGTTTATTAATGCTTTGGGGGAGATACATGCTCAACTAATTGTTTTTACTTTCACAAGTACTCTAAAGCTCTTACATACTACTATGATTTCATAATCACACTTTATATATTTTGTTACAAACCTGAACACAAGTATTTTTCTATGCTACACCTACATCTGATTGTTATTGCTTAAGTTAATTACACACTGAAAGTCCCTCATATCATGAGCCATTAATCACTTGCAGTGAGCGAATATAGTGAATAGATCTATTGGCAGTTGGCCCCATTTGTGTTGCTTAGGATAGGTAACCAAATGCACTTTATTTGAGAATACTAGGAAAATGGAAAACTCCTACCAGAGGGCATTGTTGCTCACATCATTATTATGATGTTTGTAACTTACGTCATTATTATGACGCGTTCGTGTTAAGGTTTGCGTTCATGAGACTTAAGGCAATATATATTGTGTTGCAATGATACAAATGCTGCAACTACTGAATTTATGGGTACAACAACATAACCCAATCTTGAAACTTGTGTTCAACTATGAACTCTATGAACTCACCAACCTTTGTGTTGACACTTTTAGCATGTTTATCTCAGGTTCATAATTTACGAGGATGGCATAGAAGGGCACGGATACTCAAGAAGGCTATATTATCATTCGAAAACTTATTTAATAAACTGTAAAACCATTGGGACGTCATTTTGTAAACTCTGATATTTATATAAATCGAATGATAAATCTTTTAAAACGACACAATTAGAGTTCGTTTTCTATTATTATAACTGTTGAGCCATGAAGTAACACCCAGCTTGAATTTCGCTGCGTATCACAAAATTGGGGGTGTTACAGATTGGTATCAGAGCCTCAGTTATAGAGAAACGGGTCTAATTGAGACCTAAACTATAACTACTTTTCACAAAAACATTTTATAGCCTTTCGCTATCCGTGCCTTCCATCCTCCAGGTAATTATGTGACTTTTAGACAGTTTATGCTACACAAACACTTTAGTATACTCATATATATTTCTGATCACTTTACACAAAATAAACATACCTGCATATGCCTATTCTAAGGCATTATGACTTAATCATATTTCCCTAAGCATGTACTTACTTTTATGTTTTTCAAATTTATGAAACCTTCTCAAGACATTGTAACCAATTACAATGGTCTCTCCTACTTATCTTATTTACACTAAATATATATACTCACCAACTATTTTGGCAACTTTCCTTGATATTCTTACTTCCATCTCTAAATAATGAGTGAAAACACTCTTTCTGTACTCCGTAAATTTTTATTACATTAGAATCCATAAATATTAATACATAATGATATAATTACCATCGGTAGTGCTAATTTTACAAAAATCACCGAATAAGGTATGGTATTGCCAATTGGTTGATCCGCCAAACTAATGAAAAACACCACCACACCTAGGAGAGCGAGAATCATGACGGGATGCATGATCTTGATTATTCTGTATAATAAATATAAATGAGTTATTAGGCGTAGTGAATGAAATATCAAGAGACATAAATCTGTATATAAAAATCTTGGCAAATCTATAAACAATATTAAACGCTCTCTTTTTATAACAAGAATTGGGCATCAACACATTAGTAAAACAAACAAACACAACCCACATTTAGATTAAAACGGGCCTCGGCCCAGATTACATAAACAAACACACCATTAAGCGTATTGGGTTTCAACCCAACAACCAACACAAGACGCAACTCAATGAGTGCTAACACATACGTTTATTACCCTAAAAAAGAGATAAAGATTACACGATAATGCAAATAAAATAAAGTTTATTCCTAACACAATGCTATTTCCCCCATAATTTATCCACGCCGATGGCTAGGACCACAAGTGGTATAAGAATCACTAAGATCACGGCCAAGAACTCGTAATCTTCATCCGTAACGTTGGCTAAATAGATAGCAACGACAACAAAATACACCAGTGCAATAATGGTAATAAAATGCAGCATTTTGAAGTATGATATGAGAAATGTAGGTGGAAAAATTAGTATGAAAGAATGAGGATTAAAATGGGGTATTTATAAAAGAAAAAGTAGCCGTTGGGGGTACTGTTCACGACCGTTGGGGGTTACTGTTCATGACCGTTAAAAATTACTGTTCACCTTACTAAAGAACAAACTAATTCATCATCTACAAAAGCTGAAGTTCAACAACTTTCTCTACATTCAACAATTTCTCATCCGAAATTTTACTTATTAAAAGACAGTTTTCGATGTTAATAATTTGATTTTCACAAGCCATTATGAACCATGTTATTTTCAAAAATTAATAACTAAAACATGATAGACCTTATAAAATAACAATCTTCATTCAAAATAAATTTTTTTTTCATAAGTTTATATGACCTTCGGAATAGTGTTATTCACAAGTAAAAACAATAAATTCTAACTTATAAGCTTTCACAAGTTAAACTACATTTAATCAACACTTAACACGGACTGAATCTCGGGACGAGATTCAATTTAATGGGGTGAGACTGTAACCACCGGTAAATTTCACCTCGTATTAAACTAATATAATATTCTAACAAAAGAATACTTATCCATTTTCTACGTCCAATTTTTTTTTAAGAAACGATATCCTTTTATTTGATCACAACCACTAGCCAATGTAATGAACCTCACATCTTTAATAAACATAAACATCTTTATATGTAAAACTATAAAGGTTCTCAACGTTTATTTACCACTTTACGTTATTTCGTTAACGTACAATTATTAAACTTTCGAACTAAACGTTAGCCATTTATTAGAGTTTTCATGAAGCCCTAATTTATTTTAACTATGATTTTACACAACTAAATCATAATTACTAAAGCACAACATTTTATACCTAGAGTACAAGTCATTAAAGCACGGAACCTAGCTATACTTTAATTTCCATTACAAGCCCTAATATACAACTCTATGATTTTATATACATGATATATTTCCAAAATATTAATGTACAAGTCTTTCAAGCATATGTACAAGTCTTTGATGCATACAAGCTTAATACTTACATAAGTTATATTATAAACCTCAATGTAACTATTTTTAAGCACAAGGTACAACCCTATAATGCACAAGCCTTAAAAATATATTTTCTTTTTAGTAAGTACAACAAAACAATGTTAATGTACAAACAATAATGCACCAAACTTAAGCCTTTAATTTTATTTATTACATGTAAATTAACCTAAACTAGATTTTACCTAAAATAAAACTAAGTATTTACATATCTACACTCTAGGTACAACTCACTAAGGCCTAGGTACAACCCTTTAAGCATAAACGACCCCCCTAATTACTCTTTAGTTCGAAATGAACTAAGTCACAACTAAACTAGTTCTAGCATCATACTTGTTAATACCCTAACCATAAGATGTTTACTTGCTCCATTTTAGTCCACATCACCTTGTTTCCATGAGATTTTACCCAAGTCAAAGGTTATGGGTAAAATTCTTGACTAGGGTTTTACCACACCACACCATATCCCCTATAACCACAAGAAGCCTCCATATGTCTTGATACACATCAACATGTCCCCTCTTTTTCTAGACAAGGTGACCTAGCACCTTAGAAACTCTTGCTTCCCACTCCTATAAATAGCAACCAAACACCCCACTCTTGCACTCACCATTCACTCAAAACTCACTAAACATCCCTCACTTATATACTCATTGATCTAAGGGTCCTAGTAGAAGCCAAGGAAGGATAGTTTAGAGCCTGGGAGGAGGGAAAGAGTCTTGTTTCATTTGAAAGCCAATCTAGCTCTAGTCGAATCCCAAGTTTGTAAGTCTATTAAACTCATTCTATTTCGTTCTAACTTTTAATATAAATTGCATACTGTTAAAAAGGATTTTATAAGGAAAACGTAGCAATTTGAATCATCTAAAACGAGTACACGAGTCAAAAGTTATGGTCTAAAGAAGTTGCCAAAAATCTGTCCGAAACTTTCTGTGGACAGAACGCTCGGGCACGCGAAACGAGGCATTTCTGGTCCTTTTCATGAAAACGTTAAAACACGAAAGTTGTCCGGAACAACGTTTTCTTCAAAAACTCAGGGGCACGGGTCTAGAAAACGCATAACGAAGCCAGAATTTAATAAAAATCCCAATAGTCATGTTATATATATGTTACAAAATAGTTCCGCCCCTTCTTACGCGCATTTATTTGCATCATGCTAAAGGTATTAGGGTCAACCAAAGTACCGTTGTAAAAACCACCTAGGATACTACAAAAGGCCCCCATAACCCGGTTAAAAAGCCTAGTCGTTGTGCTTAAAGACAGCCCTTCATTTTGGCCAAAAGTCATAAACACCAAAAGCTTCATACAACATGTATGTGGGAAAACACGGGATTTTTGATAAATTTGATTAGAAACTATCTTAGAAACATTAGAAATGGGTAAAACAACATTTCACAAGGTTGCATGCAAAAGATATAGAGTTTTATGGTTTAAAAACAAAAATTGCAATTTGGCAAGAATAGCCTAAGTAGCCCTTTTCCGTAATTAATATTTTGCTAATTAAAGGGTTTCAAAGTACGTGGTTTACACCATTTTAAAGGGCTCGCTGCAAAGATTTTAATGCCCCAATAACGTCCTTAAAATCACTTATAGTCTCTTTTATAATCAACCACAAAGAGAGTGACTCGCGGGAATTTTCATAAAAAGGTCTTGTGTGCACTTTTCAAAAATTGAGTCGTAGGAGTTATGGAATGATGGATAATGACTTAAAAAGAGTTAATAAACATATTACAACGTCTCTAGGTGTCCCCGTAAAAGTTAATGGGTTAAAAATGAAATTTTCTTAAAACGCTTCGTGGTTAAGTGGCCATGTTCGTGGACTTGTACCTTTCTAATCAAAGAGAACTAGGACATGAGACTTATACCATTTAGAAGAGCTTACAGGAAAGTGTTTAAAGGGTCAAATTCGTTGTAAAAACACTAGCTTTCCTCGTGTAAAATCTGCCCTTATTTAGCCCTGTTATCGCCCAAAACCAACAAAAGGCACCTAACCCCCCTACTTTGGAAAATCACTGCGACCAAACCGTAAAAGCTTAAGACCTCTAGTTTGAATCATTAGAAATATCACCGGACAAACTATTGAAGGGATCAAGAATGTAGTAAAAATCTTTTAAGGCCTCGCTTTTATTCACCCGCACTTTTATCCATTTAGGCCAAAAACTAGTAAATTTTTCTTATAAAACTAAAAGTATAAAAATTGTAATTTTTGAAAGATAAAGTTTTTCTTGGACTAAAAATGTAATTTCTGTGAAGTTAATTATAAAAGGGCTGATTTTGTCAATAACCCATAGTTGAGGGTTTAAAGTGTCATTTTTGAAAGTGCAAGGGTAAAAACTATAAATATTTAAAATTGTAAATTATAACATTTTGGAAACATAAAATATTTAACAACTTGGGTTTCGATAAAATTTAATATCCATCATCCGAGCCATAAAAATAAGAAAGATAAGTATTGCTAATTTTTTAAGAGACTTCATGTTACCTAACTATCGATAAAGCATCGTTATCACATAAACTTTAATTCGAATACTAAAAAACATGACATACTAAGTCAGGTTACGAGTCAGAGCAGTTTATCAACTTTACTTAATTTTTTTTTCATCCAGACTACTGTAACATCGAGGTGAGTCATAGCCCATCTTTTCCTTATTTTGAACGTTTTGGGGGAGATACATGCTCAAATATTGCTTGATATGTTTACATTTATTTTAAACTCTTACGAATTACCGTGAGTTCGTAGCCCCGTTTTTATACTTGTTTATTAATGCTTTGGGGGAGATACATGCTCAACTAATTGTTTTTACTTTCACAAGTACTCTAAAGCTCTTACATACTACTATGATTTCATAATCACACTTTATATGTTTTGTTACAAACTGAACACAAGTATTTTTCTATGCTACACCTACATCTGATTGCTATTGCTTAAGTTAATTACACCTGCCACTGAAAGTCCCTCATATCATGAGCCATTAATCACTTGCGAGTGAACGCGAATATAGTGAATAGATCTATTGGCGGTTGGCGCCCATTTGTGTTAACGGATAGGTAACCAAATGCACTTTATTGAGAATACTAGGAGAATGGCAAACTTCTACCAGGGGGCATTGTTGCTCACATCATTATTATGATGTTTGTAACTTACGTCATTATTATAACGCGTTCGTGTTAAGGTTTGCGTTCATGAGACTCAATATATCTCGTGTTGCAATGATACAAATGCTGCAACCATGAATTTATGGGTACAACAACATAACCCAATCTTGAAACTTGTGTTCAACTGATTACTAAACAAACGAACTATGGGTGGATAACAACGTAACCCACTACTTATTTCATCGATATTGGTATTTATTACAATAATCAAACTATTGAACTCAACTGTTTTAATCATAAACTCTATGAATTCACCAACCTTTGTGTTGACACTTTTAGCATGTTTATCTCAGGTTCATAATTTACGAGGATGGCATGGAAGGGCACGGATACTCAAGAAGGCTATATTATCATTCGAAAACTTATTTAATAAACTGTAAAACCATTGGGACCTTATTTTGTAAACTCTGATATTTATATAAATCGAATGATAAATCTTTTAAAACGACACAATTAGAGTTCGTTTTCTATTATTATCACTGTTGAGCCATGAAGTAACACCCAGCTTGAATTCCGCTGCGTATCACAAAATTGGGGGTGTTACAAAAATGATGTTTTAATTTTTATGTAAAAGTTAAAAGTATGTTTATTTTTTGTAAAAAGATTTGTTAAAGTGTTTGTCAAAGTGTTAAAAGTATGTTGTATTTTGTATACAAAAATTCAAATGGCCATGTCCTTTCCCAATGAAGTTAGAAAAGTAAAAAGTATAAGATTTTATTCTTGAAAAAATAGATATTTTTGTTCCTTCTCAATAAAGTAGATTTTCATTCACACATGATCCGTTCGCACATTAGTTTAAAAAAATCAAAACAGTACGTGGACAAGATTTGATAATGATGGTACTTGCAAATGATTATGATTGTACTTTTTGTCCGGACACATGTCAACAAGTTAGTGAAGTCGCACATTCGTACATGACTATTTGAAGGGAAAAAAATTATTTTTGTTCCTTTTAATAACCACAACCCAAATTTTTGTGTCCTCTTAACAATTTGCTCTTAATGAAAAGAGATATGATTTGTACATTCTCAAAATTGATGGAGACACTCAAATTTTAAGTGCTTGGACATTTATACCCTTACAGACTAAACATAACTAAATATAATGTGAGGGTATAAAAGTCCAACCACTCAATATGTGAGTGTATCAATCATTTTTATAAGTGTACAAATCAACTCCCAGGGAGATGATTTGTACACTCTCAAAAGTTATTGGTACACTCAAATTAATAGTATTTGGACATTTATACCCTCACAGTTACACTTACATTTTCACCCCTATGAGGGTATAATTGTCCAAACATAATTATTTTGAGTGTGTCAATCACTTTTTAGAGTGTACAAATCAACTCCCTTATGAAAATGATGGATTTAATAACCCTTAGAGTTAATTGCATTTTTGGTCCCTGTGGTATGACAAAATTGCAGGTTTGGTCATCAAAACTTTGAATGTACAGTGATAGTCCCTATTTTAAAGTTTGAATTGCATTTTTGGTACTTGGATAAAGTTAAATGACTAAAATACCCTTAGTCGTCTTCAGAAAAAGACAAAGGTAATTTGGTCATTTCACACCGAAAAAAACCAAAAATGCAACCCAAACTTAAAAATGAGGACTATCGTTGCACTTTTAAAGTTTTGAGACCAAACATGCAATTTGGCCAAACCACAAGGACCAAAAATGCAATTAACTCTAACCCTTATTACATTTATAGTCTAATATAGGGGTGAAAACGAGCCGAGCCGAGCTCGAGCTCGTTTAGGCTCGAGCTCGGCCCGTTTATATATAAAAAGCTCGAGCTCGAGCTCGAGCTCGTTTCGAGCCTCACATTTTGAGCTCGAGCTCGGCTTGTGAAATTTTTCACAAGCTCGAGCTCGGCTCGTTAACACAAAGCTCGGCTCGTTAACACAAGGCTCGAAAGCTTTATACTGTTAACACGGTTATACATATAGAAAATATATATCGATATATATTCTAGGGCTCGTTAAATAGGCTCGCGAGCCATGACTAAACGAGCCTTTGTATAGAAATTTCGGGCGCGAGCCGATTATAAATGAGCCCAAACTTAGAACATTTCGTTCGAGTTTTTACGATCCGATCAGCTTTTCGGCGGCTTCGGCCGTTTCCACCTAGACTAGTGTAGCACATAGATTTATGGAAAGTTGTTTGGAATTGACCACCGAAATTGGGGCAAGCCACATTAGTTAGTCAGTACACAACTGCTTGTACATAGTACGAACCAAAATGTAGGGTCAAGATTCACGTGCCAATAAGGCCCATCACACTCGATTATATCTCTTACCTAAAACTTATTGTTCCCGTCCTTGTAAAAATAATACAATGTAGAAGTAAATCGTGCAATCTTTTGATTAAAAGATGTCCTCTGATTTATGAAGCATATCCCAGACCACTGCATATCATCAAGTATTAAAAAGGAGATCGATTTTATTACTCCGTACAATTCTATTCACCAATAAAACTGGTGAATAGCCCACCTTCAATGCGTCTTGAGCTGACTTGGCACCAGTTTCAACGAGTCCATGTTATTACATTGCACCCTCACGACGCGTCTTACATGGACTTGGAGCATAAGTTGGTCATCCGGACGACCGACTTTTTTTTCTTTTATTTTGTGAGGTATATTTATGTATAAGGCATGAGGGAGTGGTACCCTAGTACCTTAATACCCTGGGAGTGCCACATCACCTCTATCCAATAAAAACCTTCCAACTCAAAACTACCCCATTACTACCCTAACACTACCCTAACTAGACGGAGTGGTACCCGATCCTACCCAATTCTACCCTAACCCCATAAAAAACACATACACTCACACACACAACCCTTGTTTCACACACAACCCTTGTTTCACACACAACCCGTTCGGTTTGTGAACTCGAATTTGGTACCCTAATACCCTACCCGATGTGGAAGGAATGGTGTACCCTAATACCCTAATGCTACTCAATTGGGTACCCGAGAGGCACTCCGTCCTCCCTAAGTGAGCTATATTTGGCTGGTGTTGTTGGTTGGGTTATTACACTATTTTTGTGATAATGTTTGTTGAAGAGAGAAACTGATGTGGCGATGAGTTAACGATGATAATTGCGGTCACTGTTACCACCGGCCTAAGAATTTTCAAGTAGAAGCAACACATTTCTAGTAGATTATATATATGCAAAATGAAAGCCATTGTTGAGTAATGTTTATATTAGTTTTAGTGAACAATATTGCATTTACTATATTAATCAAACAACTTTATTTCAGTCACCACTTTAGAGTTTAGACTACTACACAAATAAGAAATTTTATTGAACAAACCACACAAATATATTTGTATTCACAAAAAGAAATTGGTGGAATAGTTAATTATCAGACGAAGATTCCTAAGTCATTTTCAAGTCTTTTTCTTATTTTTGTCATCACAGCTGGGGTTGTCATGTGCAAAATTTTTTCTGATATAACTCAAATACTCATTGTTTAATGTCTTTTATAAAAATTAGTTTTTTGGAAGAAAAAAAAGAAAGAAAAAAGAAGAGAGAGAATATATTTTAATCATGTCTTTAACATAAATATAGTTATGTATGTGCCTGCATATTTATATTACATATAATAAAAAGAACAGTTAAAGGTGAAAAGTAGAAATATTAATTTTTTGAAATTTGTCAAATAAGAAATAAATGCATAGTGTAATTAATATTCTTATTAAAACACCCAATTACTTAAAAGTACAATAATTTATTCACATAGTACAACCAATTAATAGCACATCTACCAATTAAAACACCACTTACTAAAAAGTACAATAAAATTTTCATAACGTACAATTTAAAAAAACTACAACATAATCCAATATATAAAATAATTAAACACACTAATTAATGATATTTTTAAAACACCCTAAAATGAAAAGTACATGTTATTATACAAATTAATAAAACACACAAAACTTCATACAAGTTAACAAGTTGATATTACATATAGTTTTGAAAACCGGACCGGACCAACATGTTCAACTGGGAGCCGGTGTCGCCACCGGTTCGGCTAACCAATTAAAGCCATCCAAAAACGAACCAGAGAGGACCCGTTGAAACCG
Source organism: Chrysanthemum makinoi (assembly GCA_910596185.1). NCBI lineage: Eukaryota > Viridiplantae > Streptophyta > Magnoliopsida > Asterales > Asteraceae > Chrysanthemum > Chrysanthemum makinoi. Next base: position 128,664,922 of record OU343224.1, on the reverse strand, counting down.
ATACAAACTGGTGAATCAGGTCACATCGAGATCTATTTCTGCGGTTAATCGTCACAGGGTACCCGCCGCCAAAACGCGCGAGTACCCTGCTATATACTATATTCTATATATAAAAGAAAAACCAAAAGTAAAAACTGAAAAGTTGAAACTAAAAGTGGAAATGTTGAAGACATATATTTCAAAAGGAAACTATTAATACACATCGAAAACCGGATTGACCCGGAACACTTCAAACCCGGCGGCTTGACCCGATTTAATTTAACTTGTTTTCGACCCAACCTGTCGGGTTGACTCGGTTTAAATCGACTTGTTTTTTTTTACCGGAACGGTTCAATCGGTTGAACCACCAGGGTCGAACCAGGTTTCAAATTTGACAAAATTATATGAGAAATGATGAAGTAGTTGTGGAACCCGTAACAAATTTGGAAAAATGATAGACCAAGTAATTGTAGTTTTTTGTTATTTATTTTGCTTTGACACATGTACGTTATCATTTGTATAATGTTATTTTCAAAAATGTTTGTCTTGCACCATTTAAAGGACTAGCATATATGAATCGTCTTTTAAAAGTTAATATATAATTTATAGCCCTTTCTCCGGTATATCAATAATGTTATGTAAGTTTATTAGAATCATAAAAATTAAATAGTATTGTTATCTTTAGCGATAATTATTTGTACCCCAAACAAATAGCTTTGAACAATGCTTAAATATTTATGCAAATTGATAGTACAAGATAATCTTATTATGGTGATATTAAATTTGTAAGGTTACAAGTTTAAAAGACACACGCCAAATAATAAACGCTACACATGTAAAAAAAATAGTTATCATTGCCTAAATTACTCACAAAACAAGAAAAAGCGGTCACACACGTTGGCTATACGTCTAAACTACAATATAATATTGTCAACTAAATAATACCGTTGTTTTTTGTAATGCTTGAATCTATTATTACTAAAATCTTAATAACTTAAAAGTCAAAACAATCATATTAGAAATATACTCCCACACTTATATCGACTCCACACAATTTTCTTGAAAACTGTATATTTCTGCTGCTATGCAACTACGCATCAGAATTATAGTTATTCGAAAATGATTCTCTGACGCTACAAATACAGTTTGTTGAAAGAAACTTATGGGTCAGTCGAATTTTGAAAACTAGACACCGTTGCCGCTAGGCGTGGATACTCGTCTAGTATCATATATGTGTGTATTACTAAAAAATAATGTGTGGTATATTGATTCGAAAATGATACTATATTTTTGTAACAGAATGATTGGAGATATATCTAAGAAAAAAGTTTATAAATTAATAACATTATTGTTTTTATGAATTATCGTAATGCTAATTTTTGTAAAAACACCGAATTTCTTAAAATGCATTCGGTCTTAATGCATTGTGTTTCTAGTTATTGCTTAATTACTTCAAAAATAGGTGAAAAACAAACTTAATTTTCACTAAACTAAATTATTTTAACTGAAAACATCGTCTTTTTTCGTTAACTTTTTCCTTATACTAGAGTTTAAAAAAAAATTGAGCATCCGATCACTTTTAGCTCTGGTACCGTCCTTGATTGTCTATAATAGTGAACTTTCTAAGGTAATTCATAGTAAAACAACAAAAATTAAGTAATTAACCATGTTATTTGTTTATGAACTTTAAATGACACTCTTAACCTTGACATAAAAATTAATAATTTTTTATCCTTTTTAGACGTTGTTAATTCGCAACGTCAGTTTTAGACGTTGTGATTCACGATGAGTGAACAATCGAAGACAATATGTGTTGGTAACTTATGCAAAAGTGTTGGTAACCGGCGACACTTACATGCACGTCTAATCTCAAAGACAATATGTGTAATGTTTTGATCAAGGAACTTATGCACCGATCAACATAAATCCCCTTAAATTACATATATTGCTTTGCAAAAGTGTTGGTAACCGGCGACACTTACAGGCACGTCTAATCTCAAAGACAATATGTGTAAAACAATGTATAAAATGACTAAGTACCAGCCCGCTTAAAAGAGTGTCCGTCAACTTCAGTAACTATGACTACTTTCTTAGATGATTAGATCGACATTTTCTTAGGAACCAATAATCCAATAATAATTTGTGGTGGCTTAAAATCTAAGATGAGTTAGCTTGTGGGGTTGGGTAGGGGACAAATTTGGCAAAAGAACAGTTGTAAAAATGTCAATTAATGCATTTGAGGCCCAACATGTCTGGCCCAGATGCAGCCCACTGATTAAACGGATGGCTGTCCTTGCTTCTCTATATGGCCCTTGTCTTCTTCGGTGATTTATTTCAACATAATATATGAGTAAATTTCAAATGGTTACTTTTATTTTGGTGCTTACTAAGAGATAAATCCCCACCATTTATTTAGTTTAATCAAATGGTGAGGATAAACCTAAGATTTAATATGGAAACCTAAGTCCATGTTTTTTTTTCTCATTTTTCTTTGTCTTTTTGTCTTTCTTATTTATTAACATTTTTTTTTCTTTTTTCTTTTTTTTTTGGAATTCACGTTTTATTTCAAATTAATGTCTTTTTTTTTTTCTTTTTTTATTATTATTATTTTTTTAATTTTAAATTCACGTTTTTTAATTCAAGTTTTTTTCTGTATTCATACGTTTTCGTTCATTTTTATACGCTTTCGTCCGTGTACATATGTTTTTGTCATTTTTTTACGTTTTCGTCTAATTTCAGCCGTTTTCGTCTGTTTTCATCCGTTTTCTGACGTTTTCATGCGTTTTTGTACGTTTATATACGTTTTCTTCTGTTTTTAGACCTTTTTGTCCATTTTCATATGTTTTCGTTCGTTTTTACATTTTCGTCCATTTTTAGACATTTTCATCTGTTTTCGTCCGTTTTTGTACGTTTACGTCCGTTTTCATACGTTTTCGTCTGTTTTCTTACGTTTTCGTTTGTTTTCATACGTTTTTGTCCATTTTCTTACGTTTTCGTTCGTTTTGATACGTTTTCGTCCGTTTTTGTCCATTTTTCATACGTTTTCAGACGTGTTTTTACGCTTTCATACGTTTTCGTCTGTTTTCTTATGTTTTCGTCCGTTTTCTTACGTTTTCGGCCATTTTCATCCATTTTCATACGTTTTCGCATGTTTTTTTAGGTTTTCATGTATTTTTGTCCGTTTTTAGACGTTTTCGTCTATATTTTTACGTTTTCATGTATTTTCGTCCGTTTTATACGTTTTCAGACATTTTCATACGTTGTCATCCGTTTTTTTTACGTTTTCATCCATTTTTAGACGTTTTCGTCTGTTTTCAGACGTTTTTATACGTTTTCGTCCGTTTTCATCCGTTTTTATACGTTTCTGTCTGTTTTTATACTTTTTTGTCCGTTTTCAGATGTTTTTGTGCATTTTCATATGTTTTTCATTTGATTTTATACGTTTTTGTCCGTTTTCAGACGTTTTCATTTTGATATTTGTAAGTGACACTTATTTATCTCTTGTGATATAACAGTGTAAGGAAGATGAAAAGTTCATGTAAGTGTTATCAGTTATGATACTCAACTAAGAATGTGATGGTTGTGTTTTTGAAAATATTTAGGAATATTTTTGTGTTTTTTGATATTATGAAATATTAGAAAAGTTGTTCAACTGAAAACAAGAGATGTTATGATACTTTTGTTAGACTTGAAGTGGAATTTTCTATTTAATGAATACATTGTGCTTGTTTCGATAGGTTTTATAGCGGGATTTGAAAATATTTATGGTTGAATCAGCAAACTAAATAAGCTATGGTTGAAGATAGCACACATCTTTATAAACAAACTGAGGAAGCTCAAGCACTTGTGATATCGCATGTGATATCACCTCACTTGTGATATCACACGTGATATCATGTGTGATAACACCGTTGATATCACTTGTGATATCGTGTGTGATATCATGTGATATCACCTGTGATATCATGTGTGATATCACATGTGTTTGAGCTTACTCAATTTGTTTATAAAGATGTGTGCTTTCTTCAACCATAACTTCTTTAGTTTGTTGATTCAGCCATAGATATTTTTAAATTCCGCTATAAAACTTATCGAAACATGCACAATGTATTCATTAAATAGAAAAATCCACCACAAGTCTAACAAAAGTTTCATAACATCTTTTGTTTTCAGTTAAACACCTTTTCTAATATTTCATATTATCATAAAACACAAAAATCTTCCTAAATATTTTCAAAAACACAAATAAGAAAAATGAACAGAATCATCACAGTAATATAATAAGTGATATTTATTATCATTTCTTTCATATATACTTGGTAAAATACTAAATTCTTATCACATTTGGTATGAATTTAGTATTTCACATTCTTAGTTGAGTGTCACAACTGATAACCTACGTATATGATGAAGAGTGTAATACTCTTCATCTTTCTTACAGTGTTATATCACAAGAGATAAATAAGTGCCACTTAAAAATATCAAAAAGGAAGCAAAGTATGAAAATAGAGACTTGACATATTCTCAAAATCAAACAAGTGTTGCATTAAATTAGCATTTTTTTGAGCAAAATAAGAAATCACATAAAGAGAATTTATCCCTTTTATTTCTACTAAGAGTATAATATCACAACTGATAGATAACATTGGTTGCTTTAAAAAAATGTACGGTTGTCAAATGCGATGAAAGGCACAAAAAAACTATCTTGTAACTGAAAATTATAAAAATATTAGAAAACACATAGGTGATAATATATAAAAATATACAGAGTAATGAAATATCTCAGGTGATATTAAAGGTTAAAAAACATACTTGTTTGTTTATGAAATATCATAAGGGATATTAGATATTAACTTTTTTATTATAAAATATCACAATTGATATTAGATATGTAATATAATAAAGTTTAATAATAAGCATGAAAACATATGAAAATAGACGAAAACGTATAAAAAATGCAAAAACGAACGAAAACGTATGAAAAGGGACAAAAACGTATAAAAACATATGAAAACGGAAAAAATGCGTCTGAAAACGGACGAAAACGGATGAAAATGGACGAAAACGTATGAAAACGGACGAAAGCGTCTAAAAAAGGACGATAATGTAAAAAAACGGACGAAAGCGTACATAAACCTATGAAAACCGATGAAAACGTAAGAAAACGGACAAAAACGCAAGAAAATAGATGAAAACGTATTAAAACGGACGAAAACGTAAGAAAACAGACGAAAAGGTATGAAAACGGACAAAACGTAAGAAAACGGACGAAAACATATGAAAACGGACGAAAGTGTAAGAAAAAGGGCGAAAACGTAAGAAAACGGACGAAAACGTATGAAAACGGACAAAAACGTAAGAAAATGGACGAAAACGTAAGAAAACGAACAAAAACGTAAGAAAACTCAAGAAAATGTAAGAAAACGGACGGAAACGTAAGAAAACGAATGAAAACAGACAAAAACGTATGAAAACGAACGAAAATGTAAGAAAACAGACGAAAACGTATGAAAACGGACGAAAACGTAAGAAAACGGACGAAAATGTATGAAAACGTAAGAAAACGGACGAAAATGTAAGAAAACAGACGAAAACGCACGAAAACGTAAGAAAACTAACGAAAACGTATGAAAACGGACGAAAACAGATGAAAACGTAAGAAAACGGACGGAAACGTATGAAAACGTAACAAGACTGACGAAAACGCACGAAAACGTAAGAAAACTGACGAAAACGTATGAAAACAGACGAAAACGTAAGAAAAGGGACAAAAATGTATGAAAACGGACGAAAACGTAAGAAAACAGACGAAAACGTAGAAAACGGACGAAAACGTAAGAAAACGGAAGAAAACGTATGAAAATGGACGAAAACGTAAGAATACGTAAGAAAACAGACGAAAACGTATAAAAAGCGGAAAAAACAGACAAAAAAGTATGAAAACTGACGAAAACGAAAAAAAAAAAAAAAAAAAAAGGTGAAATTAAAAATAGTGATTAAAAGAAATACAAATAATGAGAAAATAAATAAGAAAAATAAAAAGAAAAGAAAAAGACAAGAAAAAAACATGGATTTAGGTTTAGATATTTTAAATCTTAGGTTAATTACCACCATTAGATCAAACTAGATGGAATGTGGGGATTTATCCCTTAGTATGTAAGAATTTTTGAGTATGCAAAATAAAGTGCCTCCCCTTAGTATGTAAGAATTTTTGAGTATGCAAAATAAAGTGCCTCCATAATATATATTTTTTAAACTTTAAATAAAGAAATATTCATAATTATCTTTTCCTAATAAATGCGTCAACCAAAATTGCCAACTTCTAAACTTGTCTTACTTAAAACTTGAGAATTTAATTATTAGTCGTATTTCTTTGTTACATTCTCAGAATTGAAACTTGCAATAATTATAACTTTTTCTAAGAAAAAATATCTGTGTTGCTTAGAATTGATATTTTTGAAATAAAAAGTTATTTTATTTTAATATACTAATGGAAACTATGAGCATTTTTAAAACAAATTGAATGTAAGTTGCCAAGCAATATTCTCTGTAATTTTCTCATTACCCTTTTTTAACATCTACCGTTTTTATGTTAAAAAAAATCTAGTGTTTTCTCTTAGAATAAAAATAAGCAAGTATGTTGTAAATCTGCAATAAGTACTGTATCTTCATTTTTTTTGATGATAGAGAATTTCTATCATATAAATTATCATTTTTTAATAGAAATATGAACAAGGTTTTACGATGTGTGCACGTAAATTTATAAAATAATTTCATATTTACCATACTTAAATACCAAAACCGAACATGGTTAAGTGCCATTTAAAGTTCATAAACAACCAACATGGTTAATTACTTAATTTTTAAAACATAGTTAGTAGGGGTGTGCACGGTTCGGTTTGGGTCGGTTTTTGGCTAAAACCGAAACCGAACCACAATGTTCGTTTTTGTAGGGTGTACATAGTTACAATGTATTTTAAGCATATTTTGAAAAAATATAAAATTATGTTGTTTAAATTGGGTATGTATGAATTGCCGCTAAATTTATTTATTAATTAATTAAAATAAAAGCTAATCTCAGACAATAGGGGACCGCATGGGCCAATGGACAATAGTGTAGGGCCTTTTATTGCTATTTCATGTCCTTCATCATCACAATTTGATAAAAGGGGTTTGTTATTTGTACCCGTTTAAGGGTGTTTATCAGTTTCGTTATCGAGTTTTTCGGTTTATTCGATCCGGTTATTCAGTTATTTTTTTTGGGTATAATCAAAAACCGAACCGAATAACTGAATAACTGAACCAAGTAATCCGAATTACACAATTTTAATTATTTATTCATTTATGTATAAAGATTTTTAGCTCAAAAAGATTTTAAGATTAAAAGATGTTATATTTATAGTATAAAAGAGTTTCAACATCTTTGTTTTATATAAATATATAAAAGTATATACATTTATTTGAATTCAGTTTTCGGTTCGGATTGTCAAAACCATAACCGAACCGAAAACCGAATAATTAATTCCGTTTGGTTCAGTTTTTGCAAATTCAGTTCGGTTATTTTTTGTAACATCCGCCTTACTCAGCCCACAATATTGTCTGCTTTGCCCGAAGGCTCACGACTTTGCTTTTGTGGCCTTCCTGTAATGTTTCTGTAACTTCATGGCATGGTCTCCCATGACAGTTGTACTCTCGCACGAGCACGCATAACTGTAACTTGGTATAACTATTAGATCACAAAACGTGTTCTGTCTGATAAGGCGTTTGTTATTCTAATATCCCATAATCACTTCAATCCATACCCGATGTGGGATTTGCCTAGAGTGTTATAATCCAACCCCCAGGGACTCATCGTCCCTCGATGAGGTTTGCCCCACCATCCCGAACGGCTCTGGAGTGGCTTTGATACCAATTTGTAACACCCGCCTTACTCAGCCCACAATATTGTCCGATTTGCCCAAAGGCTCACGGCTTTGCTTTTGTGGCTTTCCTGTAACGTTTCTATAACTCCCCGACATGGTCACCCAAACCAGTTGTACTCGCGCAGCACGCTTAAGCGTAACTTGCTATAACCATTAGACCACAAAACGCGTTGTGTCCGATAAAGTATGTTATTCTAATATCCCAGATCACTCACCACATCGATATGGGATTTGCCTAATGTGTTACATTTTTGCAGTTCGATTTTGGTTTTCGGTTTCTTCGGGTTACCCTTAACTCCCCCCTAAAACACCAATAATACCTTCCGCTCATTTTTCTTTCCAGGATTTTTTATTTTTTATTTTTATTTTTATAATTTTGTTTATGATTAAAAACTATAAAACCGAAAATACGGAACAGAAATATAAAGTTTAATAAGTAAAAAATATTAAATGAATGAAAATACAGGACATAAACTGCTAAAAAATGTGTTGTATCTTGTAAAAAAGAATGAGCACCGGAGTGAAGAATGTAAAAAGTGAGGTAGATGGGGTATTAATAGTAGCACCCTGGATATAATGACAAATACGGAGTAACTAGTCTAAGGGTCAAGTCAACAATGGGAATTAGTTCATAGCTAAGATCGGATATAGTGGTTACCGACCTCATCATTTTCACCTCACCGTCATGTCATCATTTAACATACTTTCAAAATCACCATCAACAGACATAGTGATGATCATCAAATCAAACGCATAAAAATATCTCACTTTAACACAAACATGTCCCAGTCCCACAATATACTCCTTGCACATGCGCGCACACACACAAATTGTGCACCACCGGCCCATGCATTCTTTCTTCCTTTCTTGCTTGAGGTGGGATGAGATGTAATGGCGAATCGCACACCAAAAGTCATCACCATCGGTAGGTTTGGTGGCCATTACTGTCGGTCTAAAAGTTATTTTTATGTATCTAATTAACGAACAAAACATGAATAAAAATTTATGTTTTTTTGTTATATAAGTGAACAGAAATGAGCACGAATAAGCTAATTTTTACCGAGGGTAAGAAAATCGGTCTCCAGCTTTTGTGCTAGTTTGATTATCTTGTTAAACATGAATGAACAAATTTGAACAAATCTCCGTCTGCAACTATTCGTTTATGTCCCTACATGCACATTATCTTTTCAATAATGCAGAGTAGACTTGAAGAGATGGAAATGTAGCTCTGTGGTTTGAAGTCCTAATGGAACATGAGTTTTACACTTCTCTTGATGAAGCCTAGATACAAGAGTCTTTGTGGTTCAATGAGAATACATGTAGGGTGTTTGTATGAATAGGAAATGTAGTAAAAAAAAAGTGGTTTCTCCATGGAGTCCTAGAACTAGTGTCCATGTCCTAATCTAGATGTATTGGTGAATGTATTTCTTGTGTGGTATTACTTTTAGTATGTTTCAGTTTTCAAGCATCAAAACGATTGTTTGGGAATGTCCTTACAGTTTTGAGATTGCGTCTTGTATGGATGATTATTATTGGAAGTAATAATATATATTCACCGGTTTACCAAAAAATGTTTTCAATAATGATCTAATTTACGAAATGGTGTTGGACTGTTTTTCAATATCCGAAATGGGTCCTTAATAAAGATTACAAGGTTTTTAAGATCGGTATCTTACCTAGGATCGTTTTCGTCTTTGAAAGATCGTGATCGTAAGATTGATCGGGATCCTAAGATCATAGTATGGTGTTCTTTTCTTAATTGGAGTTGTAAAATTATGCGAATCTACATAATATTATATATCATATATTATGAAAATGTATGTCAAAATTATGATTACGAGGTGTTTAATACAATTAACCTATTGTTTTTCATATTCTACTCAACTTAGTACACAAATTTGTAGTATTTTAGCTTGTAGTTCGAGAAAAATAAGATCAGATCGATCAAGATATTAAGATCCTATGGTTAAGATCGAGATCCTATTAAGATCATACGTAGGATCAAGATCGTTTTAGCTTTATAGTATCGTAAAATTGTAAGATCCTAAAATTAGGATCAGGATTTTAACAGCCATGAAAGATTATACTCGTAAGATTTCTAAACATAAAAGACATCTTGTTGGTAAAGCTAGTCAAAAGGGTGTTGATACTCACACCATTTTTTTATACTTACATCACAATTGTGCATTACTGTATTGTACAGTGTACATTATAATGTTGTACAATGTGGTGTAAGTATAAGAAAAAATGACGTGAGTATCAACCCCTATTCAAAAGGGGAGGAGAAACATGCAGAGTTCACTTTTTACTCATTTGTTTATTTGCTTTTCATGTGCAATGGGGGCCGTAAATAGTAGAAAATGATTATTTATGAAGATTGCTTTTATCTAGTTGTTTTTTCTTCTTTTAATGGAAGGTTACAATTAGGGGTGAAAACGAGCTGAGCCGAGCTTGAGCCTGCCAGAGCTCGAGCTCGGCTCGTTTATATATAAAAAGCTCGAGCTCGTTTCGAGCCTTTCCTTTTGAGCTCGAGCTCGGCTCGTGAAATTTTTCACAAGCTCGAGCTCGGCTCGCTAACACAAAGCTCGGCTCGTTAATGTTGGTTTGTGGGAGTTTTAAAACACGACAAAACAACTAAACGTGTATGAGCCGATGGGGGCACACGCGATAAACACGAGTATACGTGTTGAACGTTAACTAATTCTTGAATTATACGTTACCCGTTATGCATGAGAATGACCCGATCACTATTATGACCCGTGGGCTGTTTTAGCTTATGTTGTGGGTCGAATTGGATGAAGCCTTGGGCCATGTTAATCTACTGAACGGGCAGCAGATGGGATATGGGTTTTTGCATGGGTTTTTAGCTTGTTGACCAAGCTAGGTCTCCTACTTGGGTTCAACTTGTAACCTATATAAATACACCCATACTTCTTGCATTAGGATGCATAACTCTACATCTCTTATACCTAAATCAATCAACAAACATCCTGCTTCTTCTCCTTAGACGTTTGCTTCAAGAAAATGTTTAAGGGTTCATTGTTTGGTTGAAACTAAACTTGTATCTAGACAAGGGTTTAGTTTAATTAGTTGCTTTTGTTTCCTGGTTTCTGTCGACACAAACAACAGCTACAAGAGAGTATAACAAGCTCCTGCTCGTGACTAATCATCTCGGATAGAAGCTAGATATATCGGACAAGGCGTGTCCGATATCGGGTAACATCCAAAAGCTGTTTTCCAGCTTTGTATATCTCGGACAGAATTGTGAAGTTGTTTCCGGTTTTTACATGCGTGAGATTTAATTCAAGAAGACGAGAGTTGTTTGGTTTTATAGTTACGTTCTCGACTAGCTATATCGAGCGATATCGTGAATCGGGTTTGTGTGTGATACTCTTCGAGGTATCTATTTTAGATACTTAAAGTTTCGTAGGGTTTCTTGTTGCGTCACTAGAGTTCAATTGCCAAGCAAGGTTAGCCTTCTTTATTCCCTTTTAATTAATTAATAATGTATTAATTATATGTTTATTATTTACGTGTTAACATAATTGTATTAACTAGATCCATTATCCGCTGCGTACTCGTAGAGGTTCCTGGTTAACTAGATCTAAAATCCCAACAGTGGCATCACGAGTCAATTCGTTTTTGCGATTATGGGTTACACGTTTCTGATATTAATAAACATGTTTTTAAAAGGGCTGCATGAAACCTAGTTTAGTTATTTTGTTTTATTTTTATTTTGACAACTACATGCAATACTTGTCAATTTTTAATAAATAATAACTAGTCACACACAAATTAAAAACATATTGATAATTAGAATTAATTTGTTAATTAGAATTTAATTTACATGTGAATTATAATTACCTTGTTAATTAAAATTAAATTGTTAATTAAGAATTACATGTTAAATTAAAATTACTTGCTAATTAGAATTAAAAGTTAATTTGTATTTATTAATTGTTAATTAGAATTATTGTGATAATTAGAATTACATATTGATTTAAATACATATATTAGTAATTACTTGTTAATTGGGATTGCCATGCTTTTATGTGTTTTCCGGCTACAAGACCCAATCAATTGCTTTTCTAAGTGATGTATGGGGCGTTCTAGGTACTGCATCCTAGTGACGGTCTTATGGTTCTCCGTTTGGGGAAGACTCGCAAGAGGGCTCGGAACAATATGTGGTTATTTATATTAATGTTTATGCTTGTATGTTTGTGATTCCTATATGTGCATTATTACTTGCTTTGACACCTAATTGTATGCAATATGGAATAATACATATCGTAACCATAACATTAATATTGGTCTTTATTTACGCCAAAATACCATGCTCATTGTGACCAGCTATTTGATTCGTGGAAAATTGTTTTTGTAAAATAAAGTGACCTAATATATGAAACACGTTTTCAAGAATTTAAAAACTAGGCGCTATGGACACTTGGGATGTACGGCTCACCCACTAGAACAAACTCAAAAGGGGTTTAAAGAAGTGAGCACGTCTCACCGAAAGGATGTCTAAGGTTATGCTTCGGCGCTTACGGTCCTCGCCTCCCATGCGTTCGATTGGAGCTACCGTGAACCATGATGATCACTACTGTTGTCATTACCAAAGTTTCTAAAATTAGTGTTACAAAGTTGTTTTGCATGCTTCTTTGTACACGACTTTTACCACATTTATGTGTGCATACCTATTTGTTAATATTAAGTCTATGCCACCCAACTATGGACACGTGCACTTGGATTGACTTCTCAGTCGGACCTAAGGGCCTTTCCAACCCATGGTAATTATTTCTCACGGTCGACCTCGGTTATTTTTACACGTTCATACTTGGTCGACTTATATCGAGTTAACCTGGTCGGACCTCGGACCCGAGGCATAAGATGAGAACTAAACATGCTTTTGACATTATTACTTGATACTAATGCCTTAAACAATCTCATAAATCTAAGAGTTGCATTTGCAATTAAATTAAACACCTCTTGTCCTATTTTTCTACACACTGGTCAGACCTATGGTAATTAAGTGGGGTTGCAAGATGGATCTTAGTCTTAATTAGTAATTAATTGGGTAGTTAATTCTTTTAAGAATGTAATTATCGAAAATACTAGATTTGAACTTTTATGTTCTGATTAATTGTGTTATTGCAACATAATTCGTAAATAAATTTGTTTTTCTTTGAAAGACAAACTTAGTCTCTTTTCCTAGTAAGAAGAGTGAGACTTATACCTATCTTTTCTCCTTAGTTGACAAACTAAGATAGGATTCGAAAATTGATAAACTCTTATATGATCTTTCATTACCCTTGTCGTGGTCTAGAGTTAATTGAAAGATAGAATATTTTGTGTAACTGGAAACATTGTGTTTAGAGCTACCAAAACAAATAACATCCTGCACTTGTCACGATGTATGAGTTTAAACCGCAAAGAGTAAAGGAATTACTAGCATTTGCTAGGTAATCTTCTTGGACTCTTATTATTCCTAAAGTGCTAATTACCATTGGGGCTATGTAGATGATAAAGGAGGAATGCATGCTAAAGATTCAAGTTAATTGAATAATATAATGGCTAGTCCATTGTCTACATAAGTAGAACTTCATATACTCCGCTCAATACCTAAGTACATGCTACTCGTAGGCAATTGAAGAGAATAGGAAAGTATGTAAAACTGCTATATGTTTTCTACTGGAAATGTAACACTTACAATGTTGACAAATCCAGTGGGAGCAGTTGCATTTTATTACTGAAATATCATTCATGTAATGTTGTCAATTTCAGTGGGAGCTACGGGATTTATTTCCTGTTAGTCACCCATATCATTTCAAACTAGCTTTGAAATAATCCATTACTTTCCGAATATGAACAACCATTGCTTAAAGGAAAATTGCATAAGATAACACGTTGCCTTCCTATTGTCGCTTCCTGAAATGTTATCTATAGAATAATAATCCACAATTCCTTATTACAGGTTATGGTTCTAAACTACTTATGGTATATATGACATTAATCATATCGTTTGAAAAATCAATCACGTGTTGTTTGTTTTCATAATATGATGTTGTACCTTTCACAAGTGAGAGAAATCTCAAAGTGTGTGCAAGGAACAACAATATTATTGGTATCTCTTGACTGCAAGGTAAAGGAAACTAATAATTCTACTAGGACTTAAACACGTTAGATGTTTAATGCCCTACTACATGTAAATAAGAATTCTACTAGGACTTAAACACATGAGATGTTTATTGCCCTACTACATTCTAATAATGATTCTACTAGGACTTGAACACGCTAGATGTTTGTTGCCCTACTACATTCAAATGTCATGATATAGTGTTAAGATACTTCAAAATTTGACTATATGTTTCAGTCAACATAATTATGATTATATGATAATGATCATAATTATGAAGTATATAATTAACTTGAAATTACTATAGAACTCAGCAGTTTGCGTTCATGATTACTTTTGTTAGTATAATTATGCTTACATGTTAAGACATAATTATAAAGTCCTTGAATTTGTCAATGATTTATAACATAAAGTATGTATAGTAAAAGTGTTATGTCTTCTAGTTAACACACAAACATAAGGCCTTTGAATTATTCAAAGACTTATAATGTATTATTAAAATGTTATGTTTTCTTGTTAACACATGAACATATAATCCTTGAACAGTTCTGTCTTCTTGTGAACACGTGAACATAAGGTTCTTGTATTGTTCAATGAATATACATTATTGCATGCACTTGGTTCGTAAATACTTTATATGCAATTTGGCTCGACCCAATTGACAAGTATTTGGTCCTTAGAGAATTAAGTTATCTATAGAATTCTGATATAGTTTCACAATTCTAATATTTATAGAATACCACTTCATTATGGTATGTCTAAGTGTTGGATCAAACCTTATTCATATTGTTTGGTTCTTGATAGCTTTAATTGCTCTACCTCCAAAACATATCAAGGTTAGAAATTGCGTGTGTCGTGGATACACTCAATAGAGTTCAAACCTAGAAGGTATTCAAGACAACCCATAACTGAAAACCCTAATTCATTAGGGATTTGAGGTTTTACCACTCAAACCAATTGAATCAAAACCATTTTGGATTTTTGATTTTTATACACTTCCTAGCTTGAAGATTGTACTTTTGGTGTTCTTCCTAGCTTGATGAAACACAAAGCTATTGCTAGAGCTTTTGGTTAAAGAGTGATACTAAATTAGAGTTTTTCTATAAACCCTAATTTGAGTTATTGGAAGGAATTCCATTATGTCTTGATTTAAGTTCTGAATTTGTTAAGTCTTATGAAGAATTTTATTAACAAATCTTGAGATGAGAACTTAAAATGTATTTTATGATTCTTCATAAAGAACAATTTATTGTTGCTTAAATACTTAGTATTTAGAGAATTGTCTCTACTTACAAAAGTAAGTGGGAGTATATACATATCTCAAAGTTTTTAGAACAAAATACTTAACCTTCTAAAATCCACTTATTAATGTCATACTAAGGTTAAACATGAAAATGTCGACCGAAGTATAATGATTACTTTCATTCATAAATCCGAAAGGATGCCTCATCACTTAAGTGATATTTTATATCAATGCTGAGGGATATAAGTTAGAAGATTATTGTAAATCAGCTAACTACTAAAATACATTATCACATCTTGAATCTCATAAATATTTTAGAACTATGATTGATAAGATGCAGTCCTTAAAAGGCAAATCGAGTTTTGAGCTTGATTGTAATTTCGCCTAACATGTTAACCTATGAGATTGGAATGAGTTTCTTTTGAAGAAAGACTCACAAGGACAAAATTGTATACATATTAATGTTTGGCATTTTATAAGAAGTTTTTAATCATACTTAAGCAATTGACTGTGATTAAATTTTCTTATATAATACATGCATTAATTATATAAAGATATTTAATTGTCATACATGTGATTTGTATGTTGAATATGACAATTAGATTTTATAACACTTTCTTTATGATTACCTTTTGCGAGGACGGTGTGTAATCAAAAGGGTTATAAATCTATATTATCTTTATGTAGTATACAAAATTTGAGCAATCCATATTTTGGATTGGATCATGAATCTAAGAGCTGAGATCTGGAATTTAATTACAATATGATTCTGATTGAATTAAGATATCTCTTGAGTATATCTGACATTGAATGGGAGCATTGTGTTTTTTCTTAAAATTTACATGTTGAAGATATCATTCTATTTAATCTAGATATTGATCCTTAAGCTTGGAATGAAAGTTCACTTGAAATTTAGGGAATAAAACAAACAACCTTGGAATAGATGTTTATATGGAATAAACAAATGCGGAAAATAAAGTCTAACACAAATGCAATATATTATTCAAGCAAGTCTTCAATGATATATTTCACTTGGAATAATTTACATGGATGGAAACCTTGTGTTTTTAAACTAAGGATTCGTCATGTATATATATTATATTGTGTATAAGACTAGTTGTTTTTTTTGAACAAGAACAAAATGAGCTGACAACAACAATATCTAATTGAGAGTGTTTAGATTATTGTTTTTATAAATGTTTACGAATTATAAAGCATAGTGTTGTATAAGTACAAATGATGCTAGAGGATTATTTATACTACTTGTAGTAGGATTTTATCATTTATGAAAAATCTGCTAACTAGTTATGCTCAACATAGAGCATTGTTGCATTACACATTAATGAATGAGAATACTTTACACTTTTAGAAACTGTAAAGATGATTGTCAGTATGTCGTTCATTTCTAATACCTCATGCAAGGTAAGACGACATCTCCATACTATAATTCTTGCAATAATATGAGTATATGAGATAAGACACTCATCTTATATTTCAAATCACTCACTATATGTGATATTTGAAACAAGTATTCGAAAAGTTTACTCAGATGACTATTTAGTTTTTCTTGTAAAAGAAAGGTTGGTAATGTTGGAAACATTAGGCTTCAACTTACTAAATGAGTTTCATGCATATCTGTTTTAGTATTTGGATAATTGGGATTGATAGACAATTTTTACTTTATGATGAATAAAGATACTTGGTATTTGTTATTCATTCATATAATAATTGTTATCCTATATTTGCATGTTTAATCCTTGAATAATTTTATTATTCTAAATATGTCCATTGTCGGTTAACAATATGGGAATATTGTTATGATAAGGCAAATGTGAGTGTTGGTTATAATTCTAACGAAATTCGGATTGTTCCCGCCAAACTCATATGTATTCACTAGAGATGCATATTGGATTCCCCAACTTTCAAACATTTACTTTTGGATCCCTGTCATAAGTAAAATATTGAAAATGGTTTGTTATCTTCATCCTTAGACTTGAGATACAAGCAAGTTCAGTTATGTGTGGATATCATTTTTGTAAGTATATAAAGGCTATCTGAACAAGGTTGTTATAAAAGCTATATTTCGGAGTGATGTGAAGCAGCATCCACAACACTTGTAGTCAATAAAGGATATGTTACTCCACTTGATATGTTCGAAAGATACCATGGCCTCTCCGATTTAATCAGATAAGCTGTGCGGCCGGACCCAAAGGGCAATGCAAGATGATTCTTGATTACATTTGGTATATCTGAATTAAAATCTATAACGAGATTCTAAATGGTTAAACTATATGGAATGATTTGAGATCCATAATCCATGGTTTAACGGTATCTATAACAAAGGATGATTAGATCAAGACATTGAATGACCATGCTACTGAGAAACTTTTACGAAACTATTCTCTCAGACACTTTTAGTTAAAAAGAGAGTGAGAGCGTTTGCTAGGCGTTTTCGTCGTTAGTTTTGTGTGCCATTCGACACACCAACTCCCAAGTGGGAGCTGTTGGTTTGTGGGAGTTTTAAAACACGACAAAACAACTAAACGTGTATGAGCCGATGGGGGCACACGCGATAAACACGAGTATACGTGGTGAACGTTAACTAATTCTTGAATTATACGTTACCCGTTATGCATGAGAATGACCCGATCACTATTATGACCCGTGGGTGTTTTAGCTTATGTTGTGGGTCGAATTGGATGAAGCCTTGGGCCATGTTAATCTACTGAACGGGCAGCAGATGGGATATGGGTTTTTGCATGGGTTTTTAGCTTGTTGACCAAGCTAGGTCTCCTACTTGGGTTCAACTTGTAACCTATATAAATACACCCATACTTCTTGCATTAGGATGCATAACTCTACATCTCTTATACCTAAATCAATCAACAAACATCCTGCTTCTTCTCCTTGGACGTTTGCTTCAAGAAAATGTTTAAGGGTTCATTGTTTGGTTGAAAACTAAACTTGTATCTAGACAAGGGTTTAGTTTAATTAGTTGCTTTTGTTTCCTGGTTTCTGTCGACACAAACAACAGCTACAAGAGAGTATAACAAGCTCCTGCTCGTGACTAATCATCTCGGATAGAAGCTAGATATATCGGACAAGGCATGTCCGATATCGGGTAACATCTAAAAGCTGTTTTCCAGCTTTGTATATCTCGGACAGAATTGTGAAGTTGTTTCCTGGGTTTTTCTGTACGTGAGATTTAATTCAAGAAGACGAGAGTTGTTTGGTTTTATAGTTACGTTCTCGACTAGCTATATCGAACGTATACGTGAATCGGGTTTGTGTGTGATACTCTTCGAGGTATCTATTTTAGATACTTAAAGTTTCGTAGGGTTTCTTGTTGCGTCACTAGAGTTCAATTGCCAAGCAAGGTTAGCCTTCTTTATTCCCTTTTAATTAATTAATAATGTATTAATTATATGTTTATTATTTACGTGTTAACATAATTGTATTAACTAGATCCATTATCCGCTGCGTACTCGTAGAGGTTACTGGTTAACTAGATCTAAAATCCCAACAGTTAACACAAGGCTCGAGCTCGTTAACACGTTTATACGTATAGAAAATATATACGTATATATTTATAGGGCTCGTTTAGGCTCGCGAGCCTAAACGAGCTTTTTGTATAGAGCTCGGGCTCGAGCTCGATTATTAAATGAGCCCAAACTTAGGCTCGAGCTCGGGCTCGAGCTCGTTTAGGCTCGACTTGTTCGAGCTTTTTACCGATCCAATCCCGAGCTTTTCATGAGCGGCTCGGCTCGTTTCCACCCCTAGTTACAATGGGGTATTCAAATGTGACAAATTCTAAGCTGCAGGAATATATATATACTGATATACATAGAAAAAAAAAAAGGTAAACTTGCATGCACCTATACAGTTGTTAAGCTTGATCGATATAAACTTCAAGTATACATTATTTTGGCTGCAATAGACTCAAAATGAGTGGGTAAAGCATTTACAAAGGAGATTACGTGCTAATGTGGTCTATTTGAAAATGGAGAAATTAGGTTGTGCATGCTCCGTTAGCAAATAGACGCAACTCTCTAATGTGTATCCTGATAGATGTTCGTTATAGCTTACACATCATAATAATTGACACAACAGTGGAATTCATTTTCCAATAATGAGCTCTTGCGCGCTAATATGAACCATTCATTTAATCAAGATCGCGAGTAAGATCGTATATGCAATCCCACTAACAAAAAACTTGCAAGAACGTTCTAAGATCGTGTGTGTTGTAAGATCGCACATAAGATCGTCGGATTGTCCGTAAGATCGTAGGATCGGCTCTCGATCCGATCTTACCACTTTGATGAGTTATCTTATTATTTTATGCCAAACCTTATATATAAGATTGTAATTTTTTCTTCCTTGCTATTACAATATTACTCTATAGTTTATATTATTATATTTTGGTTTTAAAGTCTTTTATAAAATGTATATTTTTCTACCATATAAAGCCGTGATGAAGACTCTAAAAGAGAATTGAAAATTTATTTGGGAGTGGGAACTAAAGTTACCGAAACATTTATATTTTGAATTTTTGGCATGTTTACGACTCATGTATTCTTTTTCCTATTTAAATAAATTGTTTATTTAGCTATAAAAACTTGACAAATTAAATGTATTTCATTATTTTATTATCACGATGTTTGAACGTCGAATTTTTTTAGGCAATCTTATGAATTCGTGTTTGATATTCAATAGATATGTTTAAGTGTATAACGTTATGATGCATCAACGCTTATTAGTAAGAAAAGACACTTTGGTCGGATGTTACTATCTCGATCCGATCTTACGATTCTGATCTTATAAAGACAAAAACGATTTTAAGCAAGATCTCGATCTTAACGACCTTAGTACTAAGTATTAACTATCTCATATTCGTAAGTGTTTGTGGAATGTTAAAGATTTCTTATTATAAAACATAATTTATGACTGCCTGTCTACATGTAAAGAATCTTATTTCGATCTTGAATATTCCAAATCTTGAAAAAGTAATCAACCCTTAAGGGTACCCACGCACATGATGAAATAGTAAGCAATGCATTGAAAGTTGAAACTTTTTACCAAAGGTCGACAACCATGATGGTTAACAATTTAAAAAATTACGGAGTATCAATCACGCACGGTTAAGAAAGTTAAAAATAGTAATCGGGTAAAGTGATCGAGATTTTTTTTTTTTTTTTTTTCTGTTCAGGTTACATGAGTACCATTTTCAGCCCTTCTTTCGTCACTTCAAAATTTACGCACTTATCGAAACCAATAACGTTGTCACTAGACTCACTACACCATTTTAGAGTGGTTTACAGAAGTTAAAATAGTAAGATCTCTTTTATACCTAAAAAAAAGAAGAAAAAAAAACTTCAAACTTTTAATCCAAAACAACTTATGTTAAAAAGACGAGTATTCGTGTATAATATAGTTTTCGACAAGAGTCGGCTTCGCCAATTTATGTTTATACATTTACCTTTTTGCGTATCTAATAGCGTGGTTTAAAAATAATAATCGCTTGTGTGTACGCGTTTTATGCGTTTTTTATATTTTTTTAAATAAAATATTATGACGACAATAAATCGTAGTTTTGGTTTGTTTTTGCCGATGGTGTAGCGACATTTCAGTAGTAATAGTCCAGGAGCAAATGAAGGTGTTGTTGGATAATTTGGTCAAATTAAGTTTGAATGACAATTGATGGTCATTAAAGATACTAATGGAAATTAAAGAAAAAGTTAATATTTGGTGAAATTAACTTTGTATTCATGAGCCATTAGTAGGATTAATAAGGTTAATTAATCTGACCGTTATCCTTCATCTCCTATATATAGTGAGTGATATCCTCACATATCAAATACACCCGAAAATACACACTCATTCCTCTCCTTTGTGTTACCGTTCATATATTTCTTGAGTATTCGGTTCGTAATAGATGGAAGACACGATTTTGGTTCGCCTTGATAACCCGTTTGTGCCAACGGAGTTATCCGTTGTTGTATCCTGGGAGATAGACGTTCACGATTCTCAAGCACCGTGGAGAGGACGAATCTGTCTTAAGGAAACTGTGAGCATCACAGGCCTCAACATTTTCCTTGTTTGTGTTTTTGAATCTCAACGATCAAAAGATTTACGGTATCGTTTCTATACACTTTTATGTTTTAAGTTACGGTTTCTTTGTCTCTTATAGCAATACACCTAATATATACAACAATCTTAAGACAGATTCTTTTTGTGTTGCTATTAAAGATTTACCGTGTTCAATTCATGCTAGAAACAATAGTATGAAACTTGATTTTTGAGATTATTTTATTAATAACGTTTGTGTTAAAGAAAACTAAAACTGCTGCATTGAGTATGTCACTCTTAATGTAGCTATTAATACAATTTTATATGTGAGTAATTGATGGAGAGTCTAAACTGCTTCTCGTCCCTAGTCAAATGATAGTTATTTATATTGCTTGTTTACTGCTATTACACATGATTTTTTAGTGTGTAACTTTTTTGGTCCTTTGGTGTTTGGATATATTTTGAGGGAAACTACGCCAGAATGCTTTGCCACTTAAAATTGTTTATTTGCATCCATTTAGAATTAGTCATTTTGTATATGATTAATTACATGTTGAATGTTTAGACAATGTTGGTTTTTTGCTATTTTGATGGATAGAAATGTTTTAAGTTCTCTCATTCATTTATAAATGAATATGGTTTTTGTTTCTTTAGTCAAAGCATCTACTGAAATTTAATCATAACAACTATATGTGACTTAAATGTGAGTTATTAGATGATTAATAACATAAATTGTTATGGTTTCTAAAATAATTTGAGAGACAATAACATGATAAGTAACAAATTTATTTTATTTGGTTTCCTTGTCCTCTCGGCTAAAATCTGGGATGGAATTGTGATTAAACAAGTCATATAACTTATGTTTTCATTATATCATTTTTTAAATGGCCTGTTATATAAACGAATTGTGATTATACAATTATCTTTTGTTGGTTTTGCAACTATTTTTAAGAGTTTGTTTCATTTGATAAATAAATAAGATACAAGGCCAAGTTCGAACTAGAGTGTTGAAGTTTATGTTGGGAATAAAACATGTAGGTTTTTATAATTGATTGATAATGCTCTAGTTTATGTGTGAATTAAGTCGTATAATCAATTTATTGAATGGAAAGGTAGGCCCCAACGAGATTTGATTCATTTGTTTTATTCAGTAAATCAACAAAGCTCGCACTTATTTTACCGGTTTGATATTGTCGCACTATATCGATTTGTGTAAATGATATAAGTCACGTAAATGGCTAATCGGAATAAAACTCATTCTTGTGGAATGTGAGTATAGGTGTAATTTGGGTCAAAATATGCATTTCATGAAGAAAAAAAAAAGAAATTTGACATACATAGTTTAGGGTGAGTTTAACCTAGATTATTGTAATCTTTTTGGTAAAAGAATTTGGCAGTTGCATGTTGGCTGAAATCTCGTCATGATACTGGTTTGTGTAACTAGTATGGTTTCATGACAAAATGTTGAGATTAATCTCGTTCATGAGGAGTGATATTTTTTGTTGTTATTTGGACTCCAAATTACTTGTTGTCACAGTTGTGTTGTCGTGAGAATATGTGTTGTTCTCATAGTAAACGGAGGAGCTTTGTACCCAAAGTCTTTTTTTTGCGCGTAATTAAGGCATTAAGCTTCAATTCTGTAAAGTTTGAGCTTAAACGAATGAACCTTTTGGTCACACTTTTTATTTTGACACAACAGTTCAATTTGGACAGGTTTGTGGTCACAACCGCAACATCGGAAAAAAAAATGTTGTTCGCATGGTAACAAATGAGTTTTGCACCCAATTCTGTATTTTTCTGGTAATTAGGTAACAATGAAACATCTTAAACTTGACTTTGAAAAAATAAAATAAAAAAATGTTGAGCTTAAACGGAAAACTCAAATGATCGTAGTTTGTATTTTAGCATAACATTTTTTCCAAGCAACTTATATATTTTTTGTGATGATATTTGTGTTGATTGGATGCATACATTTGAGCTGTTTGGTACAACAATTTTTGGTTGTTATAATACAAAATTATGTGATATTTTGTACAATGTTCAACGCAAAATTGTTTGTATCATTTGGTGCAAAAGATTTTGGCAAAGTAGTGCTTATTTAAAATTGTTTGGTCTTTGTTTTGTGCAACTAATTTTGGTAACATTAGAATAAACAAGTCTCTCGATTTTGTATCGAGTATTGAAAGTTTGGATGTTGCAAATATTCTATTGTGAATATTGTTGCGAATAATCAAACTACTTGTTATTCTAGAAAGATGAATAATCGTCAAGATTTGTTATAACTCATATTGCTATAATCGAACGGTTTGTCATATGTAAGAAATGACTATGTGTTGAATATAGCCGTGTAGGACATTGTAGAATGTCAAGAAAGAACACACATATAGATGACAACGAATTACGTTGGTTTATGTAACTAACTTGAACGGTGTGATTGTCATTCAATGTGAGCTATTGTCCATTCGCTAAGTTGGACATATTTTGATTGTGTAAAATGATTACACATTGATTTTATGTGATTATAATCACATAATAAATTGTGATAATCATATAATGATAAGAGATTAAATGTGATTAATTTATAATCACAAGTGAATTGGAATGACTTGTTATAAGTGTAGGACTTACACATATAACTTATGGGATCCTCCTAATACATGTATGGTTTAAGGTGGTAATTTGTTTAAAAGAAGAATGTTAGTAGATGAAGCTATGAGTAATCAGAATGATGCATCTTCTGTCATACGCTTGATTCCTTGGTCTATAGCATGCTAGATTTGGAATCTGTTAATTATGATACAGAAAATAATTAGCATAAGATATTCAAAAAGTTTGCATACACTAGTATGAAACTTGTGAAGTGACAAATTACTACGGATCTTGATGTCATATCCATGTGAGAAAAAGAAAATGTTATAAACATGATTAATACATTGAAAGAAAGAACCTTTATACAAAATTCTTGAGATAAATTCCATGTGGGGGATTCCGGCCTAGCTAGAGTTCAAAAGAACGTCAACAAACATGAAGTTCTTGCCTAGTTGGAATACTCAAGAATTACCTAGAGCATGATATATTTAGAGTTTGCACGAAACTCAATTTGGTACAAACATATTATGTCGATACGACAACTACTCTCAGCATGGGTTATCCCTATTGAAAATATGAAGTCATAGAATAACTTTGCGGATCCGCTTGCGAAAAGCTAAATGTGAGAGTTAGTTAGCAAGTCGTGAAGAGGAATATGACTAAAGACCTTGAAAAGTTTATATGAAGGAAAACCTAACCCAGCTGACTGGAGATCCCAAGATCTGGGTTCAATAGGACAACCTACTTGTATAAACTGAGGTCACTGTGGGGGAGTAATAAACTCCATATTTATTTAAGGGAGTTAGCAAACTTCCTAGTCCATTCCTATAACAGTGACAATATGAGGTTAAGCATATGGCTTTTAATGATTAATCGAGAATCACCTATGTGAGAGAGAAGTGGGGTCGCTTCTAAGTGAATTGTGGGGGCGCAATTCTTAACAGCTTTCGTAGAACCAGGCTAATGTTCATGACCATAACGAACATAACTATGAGAACCAAAAGTGTCAAGGAGATATTTGTGTGAATATATATTGTCGTCTCCATAAACAGCAGACATTTCAAAGACATCAAGTTCTACTGGCTGCTAGGAGTCTAAGTATATTTCACAAGGGAAGGTTCAAAGGGTAACACCTACCTATCCTTTGCAAATATCAACTGTAAAACTCTATTACAACATCGAGTCGTTGAAATTTGTTTCCCTTTATCAATTTCATTCATGTGGGGGATTGTTGGATAATTTGGTCAAATTAAGTTTGAATGACAATTGATGGTCATTAAAGATACTAATGGAAATTAAAGAAAAAGTTAATATTTGGTGAAATTAACTTTGTATTCATGAGCCATTAGTAGGATTAATAAGGTTAATTAATCTGACCGTTATCCTTCATCTCCTATATATAGTGAGTGATATCCTCACATATCAAATACACCCGAAAATACACACTCATTCCTCTCCTTTGTGTTACCGTTCATATATTTCTTGAGTATTCGGTTCGTAATAGATGGAAGACACGATTTTGGTTCGCCTTGGTAACCCGTTTTTGCTAACGGAGTTATCCGTTGTTGTTGTATCCTGGGAGATAGACGTTCACGATTCTCAAGCACCGTGGAGAGGACGAATCTGTCTTAAGGAAACTGTGAGCATCACAGGCCTCAACATTTTCCTTGTTTGTGTTTTTGAATCTCAACGATCAAAAGATTTACGGTATCGTTTCTATACACTTTTATGTTTTATGTTACGGTTTCTTTGTCTCTTATAGCAATACACCTAATATATACAACAGGTGTGTGCAATCCACTTGTGCGTAAGTTACTTGAACAGTTAAATAAAATCATTATACACATTTTAAATCTTTACTTAGCAAATCATTACTACAGGTTTATGTGTTTGTGTGTATATTATGACGCATGTTTATATGCTTGGTTTGGTAATTACCAGTACTGCTGTTTAATGGTTTGATTTGATGAAAGGAGTGAATGCCGAGGTGGCAGCCATGAGTACTTACAACAAATCACCTACAAAGTTTGCTAGTCATTTTGATACTGAAAAATAGAAATTCGAATCAAGACTAAAAACTTAACGGGCACGGCATCAGTGATTGGAGGAGGTGGCGCAACCGGTAATGCGAACCCATGACGCGAGGACGACACCACAACTGGCGCCATCAGTTCTGGCGTCCATGATCCGTAATTTTTTTAATTTTATTTTTCAAATCTGAATGTTTTATAACAGCTAAATAATGGACGTTTGGGGTCAGACTAGCCCTTTTTTAAAACAAATACCCACTTTTTATAATTTTTTACCTTTTAAAAATCTTATATATACCCTGGTTGATTGTACTAAATCTGTTTCTCCTCCTACTCAGCCTAAACAGAGTGTTAATGATGGTTTTCAAACTGTCAATAACAAGAATAAGGGTAGGAATGATGGTCAAAGTGTTCCACGTAAGGGAGGTTTTACTAAACCTGGTGTGAGTCCTAAGTTTAGGTATCAACCTAAAGCGCCTCCTCGAACCGAAGGTGGATAATACAAAGAAGAAAGCCACCCTGCTAGTAATGCGAAGTGGGACGAAGATTGCTACATTTAATCATTTTGTTGCACTTAATATGATCGATACTGATGAATGTGGCACTCATACTGATGTAGTGGATTCTGGTAGTACAATGGAAGCAAAGGAGGTTGGGTCTCTTAAGACCGGTAATGTATCACAAGAACCGCTTGTGAGTGATTCAATAGAAGCTAACGAGGTTGGTCCTACCCTGATTGTTGAGAAAATTGGGGAGTTTGAAAAGCTTCTTATTGATGGGAAAGCTACTCTTGTTGATGATGATGGTAATCCTATTAAAAAGGTTGATTATCCAGGTAATAAAAGGATTTTCCGTCTACTTCTTCTACTAAGAGGGTTAATGATCGGTTCCAAACCGTCAGGTTTATCACACAAGCTAACCACTTGTAAATGGTCAACCGTAATAAACTTCAAACAGCTCAGAAACAATGCAATGAAGATCTAGAGGAGCATAGTTTTACCTCAGGTCGTTAAGTCCCAACAAGGTGTGAAAACTGTAATACAACGAATCTGTGATTGGGTGATATTGAACAGGGAAGGTATTATGATTGTTTACACTAAGGAAATTAAATCTAATAAAGACTTTGAAGTCATTTTAATTCTATATTTAAAATCGATTAATGATTAAAACCTAAAACGTACGTTTAAATAAAATTACGTGAACGTACGAAATAAAACGTGAAAATAAAGAAGTAAAATACCTACGGATATGGAAAATACATTTTTACAATCCTAATGATGCAAGAAAATTATTGGAAATTTAAAACTAATTTTTTTGGATTTTTCTTGATTTAATTTGAATTAAAAACTACTTTTAAATATTTAAAATAGGCTTAAAATACTAAAAATCAGGAAAATAAACTAGAAAAATACAAAACTATTTTTCAAAAATCTTAAATGACTAAAAAGAATTTTAGAAACTGGAATCACATTTTTTTGACTTTTTCTCAATTTATTATGAATTTAATACTATTAAAAACTAATTAAATTCCTAGAAAATACTACAATAACTAGGAAAAATCTTGAAAAATACTTTTTAAGACATTTTTATTTTTCTAAAACTAAGAAAATTTAAATTGCATTTTTCTGAACATTTTATGAATTATAAGGATTAAATGCTATTTAAAAATGCTAGAAAATGTATTAAAATGCAGAAAAATAGCAAATAAGCTGAGAAAATTATGAAAACTTCCAGATAAGTATAAAATGATACTGAGAATCCATAAAAAATAACAGAAACAGCTAACTATGGCAGATTAAGCAAATGGGCATGAAACTGATGAAATAAGCACATGAAAATAAGCAATAAGCTACCTATAAGCTACTATAAGCTAACTAAAGCTCAAAATGACCTAAACTAACTGATATAAGCCTTTTGCAACTGAATTGAACCTAAATAGCACAAGCTAGAGGCATAAAAGCTACATATCATGTTCTAACTCTACTATGCCAAACGGCCCTAACTAGCTACTTTAAGCCTAGATTAAGCTAGCTAGAAAAATTCCTAAAAATTAACTAAAATGACCAGGCAGTAGACA
The DNA here is from genome assembly GCA_910596185.1 of Chrysanthemum makinoi. Taxonomy (NCBI): domain Eukaryota; kingdom Viridiplantae; phylum Streptophyta; class Magnoliopsida; order Asterales; family Asteraceae; genus Chrysanthemum; species Chrysanthemum makinoi. The sequence continues at coordinate 128,636,883 of OU343224.1, read as the reverse complement.
ACCAACCAAAGAGCTAGAATCCAGAATTTCATCTAATTTGGCCCTATATTGAAGGAATGAAAAATCAAAACTATAACCTATTTGAACATATGGAACCTGATGTCGAGTTAAAAACAGAAAATGGCTAAAAGCAAAGGAAACAGTGCCAGGGCCTATGATCCTATTCTAACATCTAAATGACATCAAAAACTACTTAAAACATGCACTAACAAGAGTCTAGATCTACAAATGCTAATATGGCAAATCCGACTCTAAAACTGCCTAATCTAACTAAAAAACTACAAATGGCATTAAATGGGCTAAATAGCAACTGAAAACAACTTATCTAGCTCTAATTATCTCTGATCAAACTTAATCAAGTGACCAAATGAACAATAGCATGCAAAAACTACCCAAAACAATGTTGTTCCAAACACCCCTGTAACTTCTAAGATTAGCAGGTAAGGGCAATTCAGGACAGGATAAGCTACATTTCTAGGTTCCTAAAGACTAAACTACTTATAAACAAGCTAATAAAACAGATTGTAACACTTAAATAAGCACTAATTTATCTAACTTACAATTAAGCTATTTTAGGCTTTTTCTTGATTTTGGCAAAAACTAATTTAAGCAGTTATACTACACTGAATTAAAAGCTAACATCTATGATTATAGCAAATAAACTGAGAAATCTAAAATAAGCAACAAATTAAGTTGTGCTACAAGAGAGTTGACTTTGTTGACTTTTCTAAACTTTTGGAAAATTGCATTTAAAACAGTGAAACTTATTTAATCCTATTGATTAGGCAAAAATAAGGTTGAACAAAGTAATTAGGATTATTATAACAATTTAAAATGGGACAATTAATATAACTTGATTTTGGCGGGAAAGATGAACAAAGCAGTAAAGTGAAATTAACAGCAGAAAAATCTTAAATTAAACTTGAATTAACTTGTAAATTACACAAAGCATGAAACCCAGAAAGATTTAACATTCAAAAACTAAAAACGATTACAAGAAAAATAAAAGAAAGGTCTAAAACAAGTGACATACTTTGCTCTTCTTTCTTCTTATATAGCTCTCAACAAGTTTCCTCTTCCATTTTAAACCATTGGATTGGTCAGAGTTGATCTAAGCCTTTGATTGGTCTTTTGGCCAAATTTTGCAACTGGGCCTGATGACTTGGGACAAGGGAGGGTGTAATAAATGTATTTTGGCTTGGGGTGTTTGGAGGGTAGGAATAGGGTGGGTGTGATGATGGGGGTTGGAGTGTTGCAGGTGGTGTTGCAGGGCAGTTGGGAAGAAGGTGGGAAGGAGGGAAAAACGTGGGCGGGTTTTGGTTTGGTCAAACGAGGTTTGACTGGGGGGTATTATTTAGACAGGGGGTTCAAGGGTCAAGGGTATATTGGCCTGGGGGTCATAATACCAAAAGGTTCGTTTGGTTTTAAGATAAACAAGGACCAAATTTGTAATTTCTGCAAACTTGAGGGACCAAATCTGCAATTTTCCCAAACTTATCAAAAGGGCCAATCATGCCAAGTTTCATTAGTACAAGGACCATAAAAGACATTTTTTAAAATTCCAAGGACTATATTTGCCAATTTTGAAACTTGAAGGACCAAACTTGTAAATTCTCCAAACTTTTCACCAAAGGATTAAATATGACAACATATGATTTCAAAAGGACCTTTGGTGACTTTTATTTCAAAACAAATGCTCAGGGACTGATTATGTCAAGATTTGAAAGTTGAGGGACTGAAACTGCCAATTATGCAAACTTAGCTCGTTTTTCATCTGATTTTAAACATTTTGCATCTGAAACATATAAAACAAAATTTTGGAATATTTTCAGTAGTTTGATGCATTTATGAGTGTTTTTAAATGTTTTGCAGTTCAGATTTGACCAAAAATGATGAGTATTTACACACTCATCAATCCCCCACACTAAACTATTGCTAGTCCCTAGCAATCTTTTATGAAAACTTAATGGATTTGAATCTCTTTACCAAAAGCCATTACTTCTGGAGTACCCAAATGTTTCAGTTCAAGTAAGAACTATGGTACACTGATAACCATATGATTTTGAGCAAATCACCAGCTTTCAACGGATTTGGTTTGTCTTTACCAGAAGCCGTTTGCTTCAGGACTAGCCAACTCTTAGATAAAATATCTTTGGTGAGTCGATTACCAATTATGGTTTTCCAAGTGCCTTTACCACAAGCCATAAACTTGCGGGCTAGCCAACTCTTCACTTTTAAGGATATGGTGAGTCGAATACCATACAATTTTGGGCAAATTGCAAGCCATCAACGGATTTGAGATATCTTTACCAAGAGCCGTTTGCTCTTGGATTAGCCAATCCTTTTGTTTATTAGACATGGCGGATGATAACGTAAGTGAGTAAGTGCAAAACACTTACTCCAAAAAAATTTGCCAAAATGGGGAATTAGGCGTGTAATTACATGATAAAATTCGTGAGAATTTCCCCCCCACACTAGAAATGAATATTGCCCTCAATATTCAAAGTACCAGCGGTTATGCCGAAACATAGAATGTAAAAGGGAAATACTACGGCCATTATTTGAATTTTTTTTTTTTGAAAACTTATATACAACAGCGGGGGGCAACTCCCCCACACTAGGGTGGTACACACGGGTGAAAACCCATGTTTAACTACTGTTTTTGATTACCGAGTCACTAGCTTGACTCAATCCCCGCATTCATTGGTTCATGGGGAAGTAAGTGGAAGAGACAATCTCCATCGGACTTTCATTCAAGATGTTTGGATAAACATTGAAGTACGCGAAAGTTCCACACCGATGAGATATAGAGAGACCCGGCTCACAGATGATAAATGAAAATGCTGGGGTCAAAGATAGTGTCCTCACTCCCGAACGAGTGAAGAAGAGAGGAAGTCACCGGGTAGGTGAAGAAAAGAAGGAAAATCATGATGACGATCATGATAAGATCTTCTTCCTCGGGATCAAGTGCAGTTGCACTCGTTTGGATTTTATCGGTTGCGCTCTTTGGTTTGGAAAGCATCTCGGGAGGGAGGGTTGGAAAATTTGTCATAGAAATACAAACTCTCATGATTGAGAACTTTTCCCCCCGATCATGATTTTTGCCATCCAAGCGATCATACTCCGGTGGAGTCATGATAAGAGTGAGTTCACCGGCGAACTTCTCATGAAGAGAATCATTCACATGATGTGAATTTGTGAACTCTTGTTCCATTGTGGACTCATTACTATCCTCAATCTGAGTATCAAAGAGTGGATTCTCAGAAATTAAAGTGAATTCAGAGTCGAATTCAAATAGAGGATTGGTGAAAGTAGCTTTGAATGTTTCAGGAACAAAGTGATCAACATCTCTATTGGATGTTGGGATAAGAATTGAGTGAACGATCATTATCAAGGAGACTTTCGGTCTCTCCCGGATCGGCTTTGAAATCAAGGAGACTATCATCACTTTCCGATGAAAGTGGATTGATGTGAGTGAGTTCATCGGTGAACTCCTCAAGAAGATGGTCAGATCATCGTGGAAGTGATGCCTCAATATACTCAATGTTTCCATAAGAAGCACAGTCTTCGCTACCATCGGAGAAAGTCTCAAATTGATCGTTTGAACACTCAAGAGGGAAAGAAGAATCACACATATGATCAGAAATTCCCTGTGACTCTCTCGGGATTGGGACAAGGTTCTCATCACTAGACTTTATGAATTCGTCCGATTCCTTTTCAGGAACAGTGTCAAGAAGCTCGCCCCCCATGTTCAGAGAGTGAGTGGGAATATCGGGTGTGATAACAACATGATGAGGGAGTTGAGAAATATTATCTTTAAAAGGATAAAACTCTCCTCGTCATCATCATATAGAGCTGCCTTAAGAAATTGGGAACGCCTTAGAGCTGTATGCTCTAGGATTAATAATTCTTCCCTAGATTTGCGAGCCTCTCGTTCTTCGGCTAGCAATTCTCCCATGGTTTTTTCACCACTCACTTGATTCTTAAAGTTTTGAATCATATCATCAAGTGTTTTCATCGCGGTTTCAAAATCTTGGGAAATTTCTTGAGATAACGGCTCAGGTGGAGTTTGAACCGTATGGTGCTGTGGAGGTAGGAAATTGTCAAACCCGTAAGAGTCATGATTGTTACAAGGAAATGGATTCCCTATTTGACAATCAGAGCTGAAGTGGGGACCTCCACAGTACTCACAACAATATGATTGTTGTGACTGGATTGGTGAATAATATGGAGTCTGGTCATTTTGAAAATTTTGAATGTTACCAGAAAACTGTTCATAGACAAACGTGTTTCCGGTTTGACACTCAAATCCTTGGTGAGGACCTCCACAAAATTCACAGCAGTTATGTTGATTATATGAAGATAAGTCGGGCTGTGGTGGGTAGTTGAAAAAATTTGAGGGGTCGTTAAATGAGTTCGGATTAGGATCATAATCAAATGAATTCCTCGAACCACAAAACAAACAACTCCCTTTCCGAATATCATTACCACACTGTACACACATTACACCAATGGTGAACCAAAAATAGGCTCACCACAACCGACACAAGGAATAAACGATTCCATGAGAATAGAAGAAGTTAGAATCAAATGGATAGAGGGTAAAGGGATAAAGAATCAAAAAGGGTAAGAGGGTAAAGATGAATATTTTTGGTATTTTTGAAAAACATGTTGTAAAATCAAAGAATGAAAATATTTTTGGTAATCGATTAGTCAAACGAATTAACTTCACGAAAATTTTGGTTTTATATGTAAATAAGGAAATATGGACAAAGATGGTAAATATAAAATGGGTGTATATTCAACAATCACTGATGCTTCAAATCCGTAGTACGCAGCACACCTCCCCGGCAGCGGCGCCAAAATTTGATCGGTTCCAAACCGTCAGGTTTATCACACAAGCTAACCACTTGTGAATGGTCAACCGTAATAAACTTCAAACAGCTCAGAAACAATGCAATGAAGATCTAGAGGAGCATAGTTTTACCTCAGGTCGTTAAGTCCCAACAAGGTGTGAAAACTGTAATACAACGAATCTGTGATTGGGTGATATTGAACAGGGAAGGGATTATGATTGTTTACACTAAGGAAATTAAATCTAGTAAAGACTTTGAAGTCATTTTAATTCTATATTTAAAATCGATTAATGATTAAAACCTAAAACGTACGTTTAAATAAAATTACGTGAACGTACGAAATAAAACGTGAAAATAAAGAAGTAAAATACCTACGGATATGGAAAATACATTTTACAATCCTAATGATGCAAGAAAATTATTGGAAATTTAAAACTAATTTTTTGGATTTTTCTTGATTTAATTTGAATTAAAAACTACTTTTAAATATTTAAAATAGGCTTAAAATACTAAAAATCAGGAAAATAAACTAGAAAAATACAAAACTATTTTTAAAAAATCTTAAATGACTAAAAAGAATTTTAGAAACTGGAATCACATTTTTTTGACTTTTTCTCAATTTATTATGAATTTAATACTATTAAAAACTAATTAAATTCCTAGAAAATACTACAATAACTAGGAAAAATCTTGAAAAATACTTTTTAAGACATTTTTATTTTTCTAAAACTAATAAAATTTAAATTGCATTTTTCTGAACATTTTATGAATTATAAGGATTAAATGCTATTTAAAAATGCTAGAAAATGTATTAAAATGCAGAAAAATAGCAAATAAGCTGAGAAAATTATGAAAACTTCCAGATAAGTATTAAATGATACTGAGAATCCATAAAAAATAACAGAAACAGTAACTATGGCAGATTAAGCAAATGGGCATGAAACTGATGAAATAAGCACATGAAAATAAGCAATAAGCTACCTATAAGCTACTATAAGCTAACTAAAGCTCAAAATGACCTAAACTAACTGATATAAGCCTTTTGCAACTGAATTGAACCTAAATAGCACAAGCTAGAGGCATAAAAGCTACATATCATGTTCTAACTCTACTATGCCAAACGGCCCTAACTAGCTACTTTAAGCCTAGATTAAGCTAGCTAGAAAAATTCCTAAAAATTAACTAAAATGACCAGGCAGTAGACAACCAACCAAAGAGCTAGAATCCAGAATTTCATCTAATTTGGCCCTATATTGAAGGAATGAAAAATCAAAACTATAACCTATTTGAACATATGGAACCTGATGTCGAGTTAAAAACAGAAAATGGCTAAAAGCAAAGGAAACAGTGCCAGGGCCTATGATCCTATTCTAAAATCTAAATGACATCAAAAACTACTTAAAACATGCACTAACAAGAGTCTAGATCTACAAATGCTAATATGGCAAATCCGACTCTAAAACTGCCTAATCTAACTAAAAAACTACAAATGGCATTAAATGGGCTAAATAGAAACTGAAAACAACTTATCTAGCTCTAATTATCTCTGATCAAACTTAATCAAGTGACCAAATGAACAATAGCATGCAAAAACTACCCAAAACAATGTTGTTCCAAACACCCCTGTAACTTCTAAGATTAGCAGGTAAGGGCAATTCAGGACAGGATAAGCTACATTTCTAGGTTCCTAAAGACTAAACTACTTATAAACAAGCTAATAAAACAGATTGTAACACTTAAATAAGCACTAATTTATCTAACTTACAATTAAGCTATTTTAGGCTTTTTCTTGATTTTGGCAAAAACTAATTTAAGCAGTTATACTACACTGAATTAAAAGCTAACATCTATGATTATAGCAAATAAATGAGAAATCTAAAATAAGCAACAAATTAAGCTGTATACAGTAGAGTTGACTTTTTTGACTTTTCTAAACTTTTTTGGAAAATTGCATTTAAAACCAGGAAACTTATTTAATCCTATTGATTAGGCAAAAATAAGGTTGAACAAAGTAATTAGGATTATTATAACAATTTAAAATGGGACAATTAACAGAACTTGATTTTGGCGGGAAAGATGAACAAAGCAGTAAAGTGAAATTAACAGCATAAAAATCTTAAATTAAACTTGAATTAACTTGTAAATTACACAAAGCATGAAACCCAGAAAGATTTAACATTCAAAAACTAAAAACGATTACAAGAAAAATAAAAGAAAGGTCTAAAACAAGTGACACTGCTACTCGTTTCTTTCTTCTTATATAGCTCTCAACAAGTTTCCTCTTCCATTTTAAACCATTGGATTGGTCAGAGTTGATCTAAGCCTTTGATTGGTCTTTTTGGCGCCAAATTTTGCAACTGGGCCTGATGACTTGGGACAGGGGAGGGTGTAATAAATGTATTTTGTCTTGGGGTGTTTGGAGGGTAGGAATAGGGTGGGTGTGATGATGGGGGTTGGAGTGTTGCAGGTGGTGTTGCAGGGCAGTTGGGAAGAAGGTGGGAAGGAGGGAAAAACGTGGGCGGGTTTTGGTTTGGTCAAACGAGGTTTGACTGGGGGGTATTATTTAGACAGGGGGTTCAAGGGTCAAGGGGTCAAGGGTATATTGGCCTGGGGGTCATAATACCAAAAGGTTCGTTTGGTTTTAAGATAAACAAGGACCAAGTTTGTAATTTATGCAAACTTGAGGGACCAAATCTGCAATTTTCCCAAACTTATCAAAAGGGCCAATCATGCCAAGTTTCATTAGTACAAGGACCATAAAAGACATTTTTTAAAATTCCAAGGACTATATTTGCCAATTTTGAAACTTGAAGGACCAAACTTGTAAATTCTCCAAACTTTTCACCAAAGGATTAAATATGACAACATATGATTTCAAAAGGACCTTTGGTGACTTTTATTTCAAAACAAATGCTCAGGGACTGATTATGTCAAGATTTGAAAGTTGAGGGACTGAAACTGCCAATTATGCAAACTTAGCTCGTTTTTCATCTGATTTTAAACATTTTGCATCTGAAACATATAAAACACAATTTTGGAATATTTTCAGTATTTTGATGCATTTCTGAGTGTTTTTAAATGTTTTGCAGTTCAGATTTGACCAAAAATGATGAGTATTTACACACTCATCAGTTAACACATTCTCTAAGGTGGGAGAGATTATTGACTCCGATAGTGATGAAGAGGAGGTTGTGAACACTTTTGATAAGTCAATGAACATATTTGGTGGTGGTCATGATCGTGAATACGCTTATGATGACTATGATTATGATGACTATGCGAATCAGGTCTACGATCTTTCAGGGAATTTGAAGCTTATTATGACACGTATGGTATCAAGCTCCAAGGCCTTGGTAGGAAGTAATTTTGTTTCCATAAAAGCCTAATGTTATCTTTTGAGTAGTGGTTTATTTTCTTGTATAGAGAATAGGAAGTATCTTGTTATGTAAGCTTCCCGCCTAAGTAACGGGCTGAGATATGAGATTCACCCATATCCTTTGTACTTAAACGTTTTTTGGAGTAATATATTTACCGGGCTTTGACCTTTTACCAAAAAAAAATCTTATATATACCCTTAATTCTTTTAATTTTTACACATACTTCTACATAAAAATATCAACATACTTCTATTTTATTGCCTTCAAAAAACGCTATGGATTCTAACAACTTTGATCATTACGATCGTTACTTTCAAGACGATAGAAATAGGTATATGCGGTATTTTCAAGCTTATGAACAGTTTCAAGCTTTTGGTAACTAAGAAGTCGAGAGTCCGGGTCCTCTTACTAGCTAGGACAAACATACCGCGTGAACGATAGATTGCGGAACAACGGCTTTTGGATGATTATTTTGGCGACAAAACCAATCCACCTAAATACCCGGAGAGGAATTTTAGGCGAATGTATCGTATAATTTCAAAAAAATTTAAACAAATAGTCAATGATATTACCAATTACAATATTGGCCCTTTTTTTTAAGTACTTCCTTTTTTAAAACAACGACCATATGCTTGGTTTCAATTAAGTACTAGTCCTATCATGAAATGCACATTTGCCATACGGGAAAACTTCCTATGCATTTAACGAGTACTTCCAGATTGGTGAAAGTTTTTCACGAGATTGTTTACACAACTTCACTAAATGTATATATACTTTATACATAGAGGAGCTCTTAATATGACCCAATTTAAATGATATCCAAAATATATATGCATTGTACTTAGAAAACATGGACTCCCGAAAATGATCGGGAGCATTGATTGTATGCATTTGGAATGGAAAAAATGTCCGAAGGCGTTACACGGGCAATTTAAAAGGCGCGATCATAGATACTCGACTCTAATGCTTGAAGCCGTTGCGTCATATGATTTGTGAATTTGGCATGCCATTTTTGGTGTTGAGGGGGGCAAATAACGACCTCAATGTTCTATATGGTTCACCATTATTTGATGACTTTCTTGCCGATATTGCTCCAGAAGCTCCACTTGTAGTAAATGAAAAAACATACGAAAACAAGTTACTATTTAGCGAATGGAATTTATACTCAATGGTCAACGTTTTTCAAATCGTTTTCCATTTCAAGGGATGAAAAAACAATGAAATTTAAAAGCGTTCAAGAAAAGTGCAAGAAAAGACATTGAACGAGCTTTAAGAGTCCCATAAGGTCGTTGGGGAATTTTACAACAACCCGCACATGCTTACTAAATCAACGCTATTCGAATAATCATGTATTGCTGCATCACATTACATAACATGATATTGAAAGATCAAGTATTCGTAGTTAGTGACTTTAACGAATTGTACATTTCTCTACAACCAAATATCCAACGTACTTAGGTCGAACAATGCGAGATACATCGAATGAAAAACAAAAAAAATCTGGAACAGGAGAGTGCACAACGATCTTCGACAAGATATCGTAGAGCATTTATGAAACCTTAATCTATAAATTGTATTTTTTCTATGTATCTTTATTTTTAATGTATCGATTATTTTTTTATTTTATGTATTTTTTATGTCTTTTTTTTATTAATGGCATTTTAAATTTAGTTTAATGTGTTGTTTTGTTTGAATAAATGAAAAAAGTTTAAACATTGTGGGGTACTTGGTTGTCCTATAACACCAGTTTTGGAAGGAAGGTACTTTTTTCTGAGTTATAGGTTTGGTGTTATAGGAAAAAAGTGTTGACATAGCAACACTTTTTTCTATAACACCAGCCATATAACACCAGTCCTATAACACCAGGGTACCTAGTGATCTTAATATGTTGTTATTATACAACCCCATCTATACTAAGGGGCGTTTGATTCGTTGTAATCTAGTGTAATTGGATGTAATTGTAATATGATTGCATTACATAGTCTGTTTGGTTTGCAGATTAGAGAAAATTGTAATTCAAATTATATTACGTAGACTGTTTGGTTTCCGTTGTAATTGTAATTCATTCACTTCAATTACATCAAGTAAGGGAATTCATATTACAATAGAAAGTTGGATGAAAAGTTTTGAATTACGTTACAATTCAAAAATTTTAATTTAAAGCACCAGTATTTGCGTATTATTATTATTATTATCAAAGAGTATTTCTTTATTATTATTATTAAATATTTTATTATTATTATTATATTATAATTATTTACTTTTTATTAAATTTAACTTATTGTTGGGTTTTAGGTTCTTTGGATTTGATGAGACAAAATAAATAAAAGAATGAAACATCAAGGGCTTAAAGAGAAAGAGATGAAACCTACAAAAAGATGGAAGGACTTGCTTGCAAAAGAAGATTTATTATTTAGTCATTCGTAGTATCTTGTAAACCTTAATCCTCTAGTATATAAAGAGGACATGGGGTGTAGGTTTTAATATACAAGTCTTCTATAATGTAGTCATTAAAGGTGTGTGTGTGTAACCTAGACGTGTTTCTATAAACGTCTAGGGTTAGAGTTTGTTTGGTTTAGCCTCAAGGATCTTTGATCCCTGTTACAAGTTTAGTGTAACCGTATTATTCCGATCAAATAATATTTGAGGCTTGGAGTGATTATTAAGAAAAATCTTGTTCAATAATAAAGTATCGATTTGTTTATTCCGTTGTGCATGTAATAGTCTTTGTTATTGTTAATCCCTAGCGCTCTAAACGGTCCTAGGAGTCTAACAAACTCCACAATTGATGAGACAAAATAAATAAAAGAATGAAACATCAAGGGCTTAAAGAGAAAGAGATGAAACCTACAAAAAGATGGAAGGACTTGCTTGCAAAAGAAGATTTATTATTTAGTCCTTCGTAGTATCTTGTAAACCCTAATCCTCTAGTATATAAAGAGGACATGGGGTGTAGGTTTTAATATACAAGTCTTCTATAATGTAGTCATTAAAGGGGTGTGTGTGTAACCTAGGGCGTGTAGTTTATTGTAAACGCCTAGGTTAGTTGTTTACCTCCAAGATCTGATCTAAGACTTTGAAGTAATTAGGGTTTTGATATTGATTGGTGTGTGCGTTATGTAAGATTTGGGTTCTTTTTATAAGTGGGGTTTAGGGTTATGAAAGTAAATAAGGGGCAGGTTTAATGTGGTTGAGGAGTTAATGAGATTCTTGGGAGTTGGACTAATATTAGTTCTAGAAGTTGACCATATTGACTTACCTGTTTAAACCACGGATAGGTCTTTTGGAACCACTTTTGGCTCTTACTAACCACTGACAACAATAACCTTATACTCTGTGTTGGTTTTGTGTTTTTGTCTTGCAGGTATGAAGGTTTTGGGTGCATAAGGAGCTGGTGTGTTAGCTGCTTGTGTGTGACACAGATTTACTTGCTATATCTCTTGGTCCTTTGGAAGAAAGTGATCCAATGTATTTGCTGATGGTATGTTGTAACCACGGATAGTAGTTCTGGAACTACGGATAGCATGGAGTCTAGTTTTGGATAGTACAGGGGTTGTTTGGTAACATTGGCGAATCTATATCACTCTCCCCAAATCACGGACGAATCATTTATTTGATTCTCAAACCACTTCCAATTGGCGCTCAACCTTAACCCTAATCACTTTCTTTGCATAATTCATTAACTCACATCATTATCTTCCTTAATCAAAATGGCTGAAAAGTATTCCACTTCACATAACCTAGTTACCATTCTCACCAAGAATGCTCGTTCTGAAGGGTTTCATCAAATGATTGATTTCTTAGTTCACAGTCCCATTCATTATGCTTTAACTGTTACACCCACCATTCTTAAAGCCTACATACATCAATTCTGGAGGAATGCTACACTTGCAACGGTTGATGGTGTGGAGATGTTTTGTTCTGAAGTGGATGAGCATGTTATTTCATTCTTGAGGATATCATTCGAGAAGTTTTGCGGTTTGATGATGCTGATGGGGTTGACAATCTTTCAGATGTTGAGATTGTTCCTGGTTTAGAGAGATTAGGATATACCCATAGGGGTGAAAAGGTACAATTCTTTAAGAGTTTGTTTTCACAACAATGGAAGTTTTTGATTCACACCTTGTTGATGTGTATGAGTAACAAGACCACGAGTTTTAATGACTTTCCTTCAAAAATTGCTACTGCTATTATTTGTTTATCGAGGAAGGAAGTTTAATTGGTCTAGGATGATTTATGAAGGGTTAGTACAAAACATTAGGAAGAAGGGTAAATACTATTTGTATCCTCGGTTTGTTCAACTGATTGTAGCACATCAAATTGTTGATCCTATTGAACATTCTAGAGAGTATGAAGTACATCATATGCTTCCTAAGGTTTTTGCACATATGAGGAATCACCCACAGAATGTACAAATTAGAGATGTTCCTTTATTTCCTCACATGCTTACTTTGCCTCTGATCACGATTTTGATGAAGGTCTTGAAACTCAACTGATTGTCACTTGAAAGTACACCTCAAACCAGCGATAGTACACCTCAAATCACTGATAGTACACCTATTGTATGGACTAGGAGAAAGAATGGCACTAAGCTTCCTCAGGGCTAGTGCTACTTGGTGTTGCTCATGAGGCTATCACGAGTGGTGAAGGTGACATGATTGGAAGGGCTTCCACCATCTTGATACATGCTTAGATGCTTGTCGGGATAGTGGAAACATAAATAAGACCCATACATTGGCAACTCCTAATGTGGAGAGTTCCTTGGAACTTAACACAGGTGGAGGAATCCTTAGCCACTTGGCTAATCAGGTGCATAGATGTTCCGGCTCGGTCTGATGCTATGTTTTCTATATCCAAAGATTCACCTCTCGGAGCAGTTAACACAGCTCGAAGTGATGAGGATAGGTTGGAACCTGAACATGAATTGACGGATTCGAGTTTGTACATGCTGACTTTTCCAATGAACCACCTCTCGGACCAGTTAACACAGGTCGAAGTGGGGAGGATATTCTTGAACGCTTAAATGAATTGACGGCTAAATGTACCAAGATGGAGGAGACGATCTCGAATCTCAAGGAATTGGCAGGGTTTCATGAAAAGGATATTCGTGCTTGAAGCACGGGTTTTGGTTTTGGAGAAGATAAAAGGCTGGGCTTGCTTTGCTTTGAGGAAGCTACTGGAAAAGAAGGTGGACTCCTCTCCTCAATATGGAGGATGTATCCAAACAGGGGAGGAGTGAAGGCAAGAATTTAGGGGAGGATGTTAATGTATCTATGGAAGAAGATGTTGATAGTGGAGATCAAAATTTTTGGTATCGATAAAGATGGGAATGAGGCGTTCTTGAAAATGTGAAGAAAGTTGTAGATGATGTAGTACGAACACAAACACCGATGGTATGTCCGAAACCACGGTTAGTACACTTCTAACTACCGATGCAGACATGGCAACTATAAATACTACAACTATACCTACTACAATCATACCCACTGCTATTATAACCACTTCCACTGTTGTCACAACTCTCTCAGATACCACCTAAGTCTAAAGAAGTTGAGAAAGAAGGCTGGGTACCTTGATAAATCTAAGTAAAACTTCATCTATTTCTACACTGTGATATCATTTCAATCTACGCAACTAAACCCAAACCAGAGGAAAAACTTTAGTTATTGGTGAACCATGAAGAAGAAGGTGATTCAATCGATGTTGGAAAAGGTAAAGGGATTGCAGTGCGAGTTGAAGTTTAAATCTAAGCGAACAAGAAGCTTATGATGCAGAGTTTGTAAAGAATATGGTTCTTTGAAGAACAAGAAGCATTAGAGAAAAGAAAGCAGAAAGAAGAGGAAGCTAGTCAGAGAATGTTAGCTATATGGTATGAATCTCAAAACTTTCTTCAAGCTTCTCAACAAATAAATGATGAATATACTGCACAAGAATGGAATTTGTTGGATGATAAGGAAAAAGCTAGGCTTTTAGGTGAATGGGCAAGAAAGGTTGGTAAAGAAAGGAAGCAAGTTATAAGAAAGAAACCTCTTTCAATGGCACAGATGAGGAATGTATTAATGAAAATTATTAAGAATTCAGGCATTCACATTTATGAAAATCTTAGTAAATGTTCATTTGAAAGAATTCTTGAGATTTATGAAAGATGTATGAAGATTAATCATGATGATTCTTGTCAATGAATTCTGAGAAGGAAGAAGAGTGGATTAAGAAGCATGATGAATGGATGCAAAGTAAAAGAAAGAGAAAATCTAAGATTCAAGAGACATTTGATTCTAAAAGATTAAAAGAAGTTGCAGATGTTAATCAAATTGTTTCTTATGAGTTTAAGCTTAATGATGGAAGTGAAGGAGTTTGGAAAATTCAAAGACTCAACAATGAAGTTTATGAGTATAATAAATTTTCACAAATGCTTCAGTATTTTGAAAGGGATGATTTGATGGATCTTTGGAGACTTTACATGAATAAGTTTGGTGAAGTACATCCAACTGATTATCATGAGAGACTGGTCTATTATAATTTGAAGATTTTATTTGAACCAACTCATGATGAACCTGAATGGAAAGAAATCTACAATGGTACTGTAACAAGGTGGTTTTTATATCAAACTTGTGGAGTTCATGTTTTAACGTTTCGGAAAAGTTATTCACATGTTAGTAGAAGGTGATTATCCTCGTTGAATAAGTATCCGAAATTATAGTTCAGATGTTGAAACCTGGTATTATCAAGATGTTGTTACCCTATGATGGTCAAGCCTATGATTTGTTGAAGAAATATGAGACAATTCTAAATCTCATAAGTGTTTGGCTACATCCTCCATTTCAGATGTTTTGAGCTTAAAGGAAACTTGAGAATTCTGTTGGAATGTATCAAGTTTAGGGAAGGATTGTTGGGTTTTTGGTTCCTTGAATCATGAATTACTTTAAGTACTGGAACCACGGACAGGTTTGATATAACCACGGACAGAAGAGTGTAACCACGGATGATGACAACCGCGGCTAGTAGTAATGTGTAACCACGGATGATATATTGTAACCACTGCTAGTGTTTTGTATAGTCGGTTAGTTTATTGTATTAGATAAATATGGAAAAGATATTTATCTAATAGGTTACGTATTGTATAATGTATAGGACTCCTTAGCTTATAAAAGGAGGTCCTAGGTTAGATTAGAAGTAAGTAAGTTTTATATCAAAGGTCGATACACTTCAAGGTTGCTAAACCCTAATACTGTAAGAGTATTCGTATTAATAAATAATATTGAGGTGTTGAATGTTAAAAAATTGGGTGAAAGTAAAACCTTGTGTCAATAATAATGAAGTTTGTTTAATTCCGCTGCGTATAATGTTTATTATCATTGTTATTGTTAAACTCTAGAGGCTCAAAACGATCTCAAGGAGTCTATCAAACTCCACAATTGGTATCAGAGCTTGGGGAGCTCGTTACCTAGGGATTCGCAAGGTTTTTAGTCGAAGAAAACGAAGAAAAAATCGATTTTGTGCTATTTTTGTAACCCTTCTGCAGTGCAGTTTTTCAACAGCGATATCTCCTTCGTTAACCGTCGGATCGGGCTAAAATTTGACATGAAGATTCTTGGTATACCTAGCTAATATCTCACCGGAGGGATCTTTGATTGGAGCTTTCTTTTGAAAGTTATTGATTGTCGAAATCTGCTGCATAAAGGTTTTTCAGAAATTCGTGTTTTTGGGTTTTCTTGATTCAACTTCATGGATTCATGGTTTATTCGTATAATTCATAATAGAAGTTGATTATATAATGTTTAGTTTTATGAAAGCAGCTTGGATATTATACGATAAAGTTTTAGGGTTTCAATTACTGCTACAATGAAACTTGTTAACTACTGCTCGATAGGAATCTGCTGCATGTTTGTGTCGTGAACTGCTACTATCTTTCTGAAATTGCTGCTTGTATCTAGTCTTTGCTTGTTGGTTTGATGGTATACGAGATTTTTCACCATGCTGCTGAAATTTAATTGTTTGTTAGGGTTTCATGTTGTTCCAAATCGATACGAAGAAACACGACAGGTCGCTATATATATATATGTGCTTCACAGATTGTTTAGTGCACAGAATTTCGAGGTGAACAACTGATGCATTACTCGTAATCATGGCTGGTTTTCTCAACCACTGATAGCTTCATCTCGTAACCACGGCTAACATTCCTCGTAACCACTGACAGGCTTCTCGAAAGGTAACCACTGACCGTTTCTCGAAACCACTGACAAGTCATCTTGTAACCACTGCTAGCTTTACTCGTAACCACGGCTAGGCTTCTCGAAAGGTTACTAATGCTCATGCCTCGTGTATTACTGTTCCTTAATGCCTGTGGAAAACATTGATAGCAAATCATTCATTATTCCTGTTAGCGAGACTAAGTTGGATCGGATGATGGTCCATTGTCATCCAATGTACCTGTTATATATGATACACTTCCTAATAATGTTACTACTGATGTGGATGGCATGGCAACAAAGATCAACAACAGGTTTTGTTAAAGATAATCATTGATGGTATGGTGTCGTGCAATATTTGCTGGTTAAGTGGTAATCTGTTTTATGGTTGTGCATGGAAGATTTGATTGGTTTGCATGTGAATGTCATTATCTTTAATTGTTTATTGAGCTGCACAAGTGGGTCGGTTCTTATATTTAAAGGGATGGTGACATATCTTAATCATGTATTATTGATCATGGGACAATGATTATAATATGGTCATCATGGTCGGTGTAGCATGTTTTGGTTTCGGTATTTTTATAAGTGGTATAGGAATTAAGGGGAAGTTGTACAAGTTTTTGGTACTGAGATTTTTGGTGACACACACATGGATAATGGTTCACACACAGGTTATTGGAAGTTGTTCTTAAAGGTTTTAAAAAGCTCGTTTTTGAATTATTTGAAGAATTGATTACGAAGAAGGTTAAATATCATTTATTTGATGTTGTAGTTGAGTTTCACAGGTTTGTGTTCTTATCATATCTCAAAGTGGGTGTTACACTTTGGAGATAACTTGTTCGTGCTTAAAGGATGTTGACGAAGACTTGCAAAATCTAGTTTTCATAGGTCAAGGGGTGGATGGATGAAGACCTAGTTAACTATCACTTAAAGGAGTTACATTGTAGTGCTCAGTGTCTCATTGAAGATGAGGATTTTGTCAAGAGATTGCGGTCTACTTATATGGTGTTAGTATAAGTTTGGAGTCACGTGGATAGTACAAGACATAAGACACAAGTTTGGGTTATTTTACTTCTTCATCAAATTCGTTATACTTGGTTTTCTTCACAAGTGATCATTACATAGAGCTTACTGATTTGAAGAATCATTTTCATGCATCACTCAAGGGGAAGTTTCTACTGCTTATATTCTCTATTTGTTGATAACAAAAAGGGGAAGAGATATTGGAGTGCGATGGCATGGATTAAGGGGAAGACAAAGGAAGACAAGATTTGTTTCATTTAGGGAGATGTTTACATCTCAACTTCTGCTACTTCGTCTAGGGAAGTTCGTACACGACTTTGTTTGTTTTGTCATCATCAAATAGGGAAGATTGTTGGGTTTTAGGTTCCTTGGATTTGATGAGACAAAATAAATAAAAGAATGAAACATCAAGGACTTAAAGAGAAAGAGATGAAACCTACAAAAAGATGGAAGGACTTGCTTGCAAAAGAAGATTTATTATTTAGTCCTTCGTAGTATCTTGTAAACCCTAATCCTCGAGTATATAAAGAGGACATGAGGTGTAGGTTTTAATATACAAGTCTTCTATAATGTAGTCATTAAAGGTGTGTGTGTAACCTAGGGCGTGTAGTTTATTGTAAACGCCTAGGTTAGTTGTTTACCTCCAAGATCTGAGGTGTCTTAGATCCCTGTTACAGTTAGGTAACATGTATTATTCTGATCAAATAATATTTGGAGGAGATTGGGTGAAAGTAAAACCTTGTGTCAATAATAATGAAGTTTGTTTAATTCCGCTGCGTATAATGTTTATTATCATTGTTATTGTTAAACTCTAGAGGCTCAAAACGATCTCAAGGAGTCTATCAAACTCCACACTTATCATTGATATTATTATTATTATTGATATTATTATTATTATTATTAGTGAATTTTAATTATCACATATTACAATTTATTCATATTTGAACTAATTCAGATCATAAATACAATTTTTTTAATAAATTACAATTTATTCAGATTACATTAGAATTCTTTTGACAAATTATAATTCTTTCAAAAACGTTATGTGAATCAAAAGCCCTCTAAAAGTGAACGTAGTTATAAAATTTAAATAGGTAAGAGATTTGATCAAACTATCGGATTTCTCTTTTTATTATTGCAAGTTTACTTGTTAACAGATACTTTGCATGTGAGGATGCAAAACAGGAAGTATGACATAAAGATATAGTTATGATCACCCAAATATTGTTTTTTGCATGACAATACTTTTCTTATAGAGAGCAAATTCTAAAAAGGTATAAAAACTAGGGAGTAGTTCATCATGTTGTACAAACTTTAGACCTCTTTTCAAAATAGTCATATGTGATCGTGCTAATGTGTGACTGTGCTAATGCTAATGTGCTATTTTTTATTGGGAATGAGCAAAATTTTATAAAGTTAAGAATAAAATATTTTAGCTGCTGGTAGCACATTTGGAAAAACCGCGCAACCATCGGTAGCACATTTATGTACTCACAAATGATTAAAAATGTACTTATTGTCAGGACATTGTCGGGACACATGTCAAAAAAATTATAAAATAACAGATTAACATTAACACAGTCGCACATTAACGCGGTCACATACGACCATTTTAAAATACGTGTAAAATTTATACCACATGATAAACTCCTTCCTAGTTTTTGTACTTTTTTAAGAATTTTCTCTTTCTTTAAACATAAAGAAAAAGTAAATATACAATAGAAGACATAAAAATCATCACAAATAAGATTTGTACGGTAACTAACAATTTACAAACTTTTGAAACTACCAAATATTTCATAATATTAAATACTTAGTCACTCACAAAAGGGTGTAATATAACTTACACCTCAAATGAGAAAAATTACAAAAATTCATCTGTACACATTATTAACCTAACCCAAAAAACTAAAAACAAATAAAAATATTAGAATGGTGTATCTTGGGTTTGGTTAGCTAGCCTCCTCATCCAATAAAAAGATAAGAAAAAAAAAGAAAAAAAAATTGAAGAAAAATGTTAAAAAAGAAAGTTCCTATTCTCAGAGCTAAAAAAGTTAATCTCAGATCAGTACTAGATTGATGTGATGTACGTTTCTCTGGATCGGAAACCTTAACTCTGGAACATTGAACTTTCTTAAAAAAGAAGCTAATGGCTTACTGCTGCATTAGCCTCGTCGTCTGGAACCAACATCTCTCTTCATTATCCGCCACAAAATCCGTCAACTTTTTTTCTTAGGACATTTGTAACGTACTCTTGAAACAAATAATGTCACCGCAGCATGGAAGTGAGTGACCTGAAAACAACTTCTTCACAAGGGATCGTTAGGCCCATTTCATGATGAAACCCGAACTCTTCCTCAGCATGTCGTAATAACCTTTGGAATTCAGGATGTGTTAAGAAAGATATTGGTACGATATATCGTGTTCGATTTGCACCAACGTAGACAGGAAAATGTCCTTTTGGGACATCAAGTGGAAGACCATCATCATCGTATCCATTTTTTTTGCCTAAGCTAGAACATCTTTTAAGGATTTGTTTTAGTAGTGCTGCTTGTGTGAGCTTGTTTGTTTTTTTTATCCCCATTTAATTTCTCTCTGTGTGAAGAAGTGTGTGTTTACGGTGTTTGTTGTGAGTGGTGATGACGAGAAGATAATGGGGATGTGAAGGGTATTTATAGAGAATTTTTTTTGAACATAACCTCTATGCTCTGTCTAGTGTCTTTTGTTTTCTATTCATAAAATAATGTGATACTGTATTTGATTTGATTTACTCCTATATTATAAGATTTATACGCATAGCATATTTGACCATAAATGCACACATGTAGTCCTCTAATTTATTTTTTCTGCAAAGTTTGTTACTATGGTAAAAAAAAAAAAAAAAAAAAAGAGGTTAATATACAAAGAAGTTACTAAACTTTCAAAAAAATTTATCCTAAGTCACTAATGTTTATCTTCTGTTATCTAAGTTACTCAATTTAAAGGAACCGGTTAAACTGGATACCATGTGTTTTGTAACTTATGGTAACCGGTTGGTTGCTGACGTGGAGAATAATTATTTTATTTCTTAAATATATTGAACGGATTATTTATTAATCCCAATATCCACGTTCCACACACAAACCTAACACACACTTTAACCTAATCTGACGATCCGAATATCCAAATCCGTTTTCCCAAGAATCTAAATTGGGGTAATCAAAATTGGGTTCGATTACAGTTTTCATCTTCCCCAAAAAGGTAACTTTTACTGACTGATTATAGTTTTTTATTTGATTTGTAAAATTAGGGTTTTTGTGTAAAATTAGGGTTTTTTGAAATTAACTATTTTTCTTGTTTGATTATGTTTCAGATGGTAACAGGATCAACTTTCTTGATAAAATACCATCGTGGTGGTGTATTTGTAAGAGGCCCTCTTTCTTATGACTATGAAATTCTTAGTGAAATTCCAGATGTTGATCTTCTTTCATTAGACTTGATAGGTTTTATTAAACATTTGGAAACTGAATGTACTGGTGAATTGAAGTATTTGTTTTATTTGGTACCTGGCTTAGATTTTCACTTAGGATTGAAATCCTTAAAATGTAAGGATGACTTTGATGCTTGTGTTCAATGTGGTATTGATAATGATCATGTCTTGCATATATGTGCATCTCATTATGAGTTTGTGATGCACGTTTTACTGACCAGGTTTTAATATTTATATTGTCTCGTTATACTTATGGTCTACCCTAATGCACTAAAGGGCAGTGTACCCGGTCGTGTGTAGAGTAATATTCGGTAAAACCGAGGTCGTCCCAAGAGCTATGTGTGCGGATTTAAACTAAGTCTATGTGTCACATATTTTAATAGATTTTAAGGTGGAAATGATTAATTACTAAAACAAGAAAATAAAGAAAGCAAACAGAGGCGAGGGTTGTGATCAATAAGGGAGAAGTGTGCTAACCTAGTTATTCATCCTATCAAGCTATGTTCATGTTTAATTACATCCAGTTACTTCAAGTGGGGGTAAAAGTCGCTAGGCGGCATTTGGTCAGTTCGTCCTAACCTATCAGCAAAGGGTTCCACTGGAGATGTCAGGTGACCCTTCGAAAGTCCAGTTGTTCTTAGTCCCCTAAGGCAAGTCATTAAGTACCGCTACATGCAAGATTTGTAACAATGAGTGCCCGGGTGCTAGCATCTTAAACACTCATCCCTGACTTCTTAAGTTCATCCAAACGGTAGATGATCAGTTGGTCAAATCGCACAAGCGAAGAAGGTTCATCAGTTAGGGTCATCAGTTGGTCATATCTTACCCTTCCCACTCAGTCTACCTACTTAGGGCCAGTTGGTCATATCTCCTAAGTAACTAGCCATTACCGCCATTCAAAACTACCGAAACAAGGGTAGCTACCAACAAACTATGCATGCATACACTAGAAATAATTATACGGAAGCAATGTAAACATAAACAAAGCAATTAAAGAATCATAACTAGGCTAGCACCAAAGGTGCTTAGCTGCTCAAATTAACTAAAACAATCGATTCAATGTTTAACTGTAAGTTATAACTTTTCACATACACATCATAACATTAACACAAGGTAGCATATAGATGGAATTCTAGAGAGAGAAAGTTAGAGGTTTAGGGAACTTAGTGAGAGAAAGTGAAAGATATTATTATGAGCTCCAACTCTCTACCTTGGGAGGTAGAGAGTATTTATAGTCTTACATAAAACGCACACATCGGGCGTGGATCGTGCATACTGGGTAAAGACCCGTCTGTCCTCCACGGTGTTACTTAACTAAATTCTACTTAACTAAATATTACTATGACTACGAGCTTTCTAACGATTACATATACTTGAGGTGACCGACTCTTTAATACTGGGAATTTCTAATTCCTAACAATCTCCCCCTAAGGGAGGTCACCTCAAACATATACTAAAATGACATTGAATACAATCAGATATTACATTAACAATTGATCTTGCATTCTTGATGTAGTACTTTGCTCCAAAGCTCGTAGTCATTGATTCTACTCATTGCATGTTTGGTTAATCCAAGTGGAGGTCATTTACTGATCCACGTGATAATAATGTTGAGCGCTTTTTGAGATCATCAGCTAGTAGAAAATCTCTGATACATCCATTGTGGTGTTGGTATTATGTGATGTTGTGACATTCGGACCGACATGCTCACATTCTGGATCATGATATATTCTCATCAGAGTAGCGGAAGCATTTGTTGATTCATGATATTGGCAGCAGCGTAGCAGAAGCATGGAGTAAAAATATCAGAGTCATTGATGCACCAATCATGATTTCTTTTGAGATGAATGTGTTAAGTGAGCATGCGGCTATGAATTGACCGCTTCATTATGATCAGCTGCAAACGTCGGGCGTACCTGCATACAACAGTTAGCAATAAAGCGCACGAAAGTGTCTTTGATCACTTTCGATGAATTGAGGTACACGGCGCACGGTTCCCTGTTGATCAGTACAAGTACTGCCTGTGATCAGGTATAATTCCGAAGAATTTCCTTGACAGGGTTTCGCAGCTGCTCTAGCTGTTCTCAAACCGGAACGTCTCAAAGAAGACAACACGGAGTGAGTGAACCAGCGAATTTACGTCCACTGATTGATGAAAAGAGATTTGAAAAACAATCGTGTATTGCTCAATAGAAATTGTTTTTGCAATATAATGAAGGTTTTAATGAAAATCAATTATCAATCATAAAACACCTTTTGATTTGAAAAATTAGTACACGGTTGACGTGCTTAATGAAAAGAGTTTTAAAGCACAAAGACCGGTTTTTCAAAGGTATCCGTCAATCCATAACCTGAACCAGGATTGATTCAAAAGAATGAATCGCCCCATTGTTTCTGTTCAGTTGTCACATGGTTGATCTGTATAATAGATCTCACATGCCACCTACCAGGAGCTTGTTAGATGTTGGCTCCAGAAGGCTTTCCATCTTCATTGTGAGTATGTTTGCATATCACTCAGATGTTCTGGCAATACCACAAGGATAATGCGTAGGACTCAAGATATAATCTCTCTTTCCACATTGTGTGAAACAGAGAGTCTTCATTGAAAAGTGTCCTAATGAGATTTATTGATGATCTCGTGGCTCTAGACTCAATTTGTGCATATTTGGATCCTGTGCCGGAGACTAGGGAGAGGGTCTCCTCCTTCAATATCAATAATCTCTAAGAGAAAGTCGATAGATAATGTCGGTTCCCCGTGAGAATGAAACAAGTCCTTTTAAGAGGAACTTGAGTGGTTTGGGAAGTTGTAGTGCAGTGCGTCACTGGGTCCATGACGTCTTGTCTTCAATACCGATGTTACCATCAGTAGCATATGAATTGAACCCGGTTTCTGCCCTAAGGTTGAATAAATGGAGGGCTATTTGTTTTCACCCTATTCTCATTCAATTCTTTTTAATTCTTCAACCCCTTCAGTGCTTACCGAGACTTCATAACTAGAACTTTGTTGGGTTTATTCCAGTACTAGCTCAGTCTTAGTCCGCACTCTTCCCATATCTCATTTTTCTCCTTTTATCATCATGCCTAAGGACTTCTACACTAACTAGTGGATTGTCCCTGGGTAGATCCCTCCGGTTCTGGCGGATCATGGGAACCAATACCTAACCTTATCATCCTTATATCACCGTACATAGAGTAAGGTTGGTCGGTCTATTTGGTATTGTTCATCTGCCATTGGATCCAATTGAAAACCATTTGAAAGTCAATTCAGATACTTGTGATATATTATCAAAGCATTTTGTACCTGAATTGTTTTTGATATTTTTAGAACGAGAACTCCCCCTCAACATGTGCATCAAGTATTTGAAAATGTTTTGCACACGGAGGCAAACCTCATCAACAAACGATACCCTGACTTAAAGAAGTCTCAGGAAGTCAAGAAATCCCTGACCACCACTTCAGTACCCATATCAACTGCTTTCTTCTCTAACAATGTGGTTCAAGATTTTCAAGAAAATTCAGATGATGAGCTTGATGAGAGATCAAGTGAGGAGTACCTAAACGACCTGAACACTGAATTTCAGGAAAGGGCACTCCTTGCTAACTCTCGAAGGTTTATAAAAAGAAACAAAGGTTTTTCTAGTGCTAAAGCAAATGAGGACACTGAATGCTTTAAGTGTCACAAAAAGGGTCATTTTGCAAAAGACTGTTTTTCTAAAACAATTTCAGAACCCTCTTATAAACCATCAGGTTCAAATCAGTCCTCAGGCTTTAGCAAATTTCAACCAAAAATGTATCAGTCTCATCAAAATTTTCAAAATAAATCTGATAATAACAAAACCATTGATTATGAAGCCAAGTATAAGAAAGCTAAAGCTAAGCTTGCATTGCTTGAGGCCAGTCCCTCAGAGACAACAACAAATGTTAAAACTGTGCAGGGCAAGAACAAAGGCCTCGTTGCTGAAACCTTTGACTGGGATGAAGAGCCAGTCTCATCTGATGATGAAATGGTGCATGTTAGTGCACTGATGGCTCTCTCAGAAGAGGACAAGCTAGCTGTTGGGAAGAATCATGCTAGGAACGGGGAATGGGTCAACATCAGAATGAAGAAGATAAACATTTTACTTTCTATGGATGATGACTCTGATTGGCAGTCTTATATGAATTATCTAAATGTAGACCTTAAGTTTGTAGAAGAACAAAGACTGAATCTTTTTTCTAAGAACAACAAGTTAAGTTTTGAATTGAATAAGTGTAGGGATGAATTGCTTATTTTAAAACAAGCTAAGCTTGAGGCTGTCACTTTGCAAATTCAAAACACTGAACTAGTTAAAAGAAATCAGAATCTTCAAGATGAACTTAAAAAGGCAAATGATATTCTTAATAGTTGGACTGCTAAGAATCCCAGGGTCTTTGATGCTGTGGGAGCCCCCAATAGCAAGAAGAGAGTCATAGGTGAAGATCATCTCCCTGACTCTCTCAACAAAGACCAGTCTCCTAAGCCATTTGTGTCTGGTGATATGATTACAAATATGTTGACTAATCCCAATTCCAGTGATTGGATTGAAAGGGTTAATCCTGAGAGTAAGCTTCCAAATTTCGATTCTGGAAGGATTCTAGAGCCTGAAAGTCAAGCTTTAAAGAGCATGCTTGGACTCCCTGATGTGCCCAGTAGTACTGAACACATCTCTGAGTCTGAAGCAGAATCTCAAGCACCGCTTCCACCACTGAAACCTCTTCAGGGTGCTGCTCCAAGCTCTGAGCTTACTCCACTGCAATTCAATCCTCATTCACCAAAAGAAAGGTCTGGACTTGGTAGAACCATCCTGAAAAGACCAACAAAACAAACTCAACAAGAGTCTACTCCTACTGAGACCTCAACATCCTCTGTCCCCACTGAAGCTGACCAAATTCAGCAACAGACTGAACTTGGAATCCATTGAAAAGGTCCCTGAACCAATCAAGGAGACAAATTCAGCTTCCTCCAGTTCCTCAAAGTCTAAGTCAACCTCCAAAAAAAAAACAAAAGTGTGAGCTGTGTCATTACACCAGCCATACCACTGACAACTGCTATAGAATCCTTTTTTGCATGATCTACAAAAAGGATGATCACAGGACTGCAGACCATCTATAGTATGTCAGTCAAGCAAACTATACCAAAGTGGGTCATCAGTATGCTTCATCCTCCAAAGCTGCTCCCAAGAATAGAGCAAAACCTTTTCCTCTGTGCCCTCACTGTGGGTTTAATGATCATCATCAGGATGATTGTCTCATGAACACATGCTGTGATATATGCGGTAATATATCTCATGAGACATCCTAACATGACAGTGTCATTCATGCAAGGAGAAATTCCAAACAACCCAGAGTCACTGAGTCATCTTCAGCCTCTAAATGCAAAACCTGTGGTAGCAATATGCACACAACCACTGACCATGAGTCGATTACAAATTTCAAAGAGACCTTGAGACCCAAGCCCACTAGTTAGTGGGTCACTAAGAGAAACTAATTCAGTTTACTACTTGTGCAGAGACATGCCAGGGAGCCTATTTGGCATCTAGACAGTGGATGCTCAAGAAGCATGACTGGTGTGAAGGAATATCTGCACAAGTATGTAAAGGAACCAGGGCCCAAGGTAGTATTTGGTGATAACTCATCATGTCCCACTGAAGGTTATGGTTCAGTAAACTGCAATGGAATAGTTTTCTCAAGAATAACCTATGTCAATGGTCTCAAATACAATCTCATCAGTGTCAGTCAACTATGTGATGCTAAATACATTGTACAATTCAATGATAAACAAGGTACTATTTTCAATGCCAACAAGGAAGTTGTGTTGATAGCTCCTAGGAGAGATGATGTTTATGTGCTAGACATGTCAACTCTCTCCCAAGATGGAACTTGTCTCTTTGCTAAAGCCACTGAAACTATCAATTGGTTGTGGCATAAGAGACTCTCACACTTAAACTTCAAAAACCTCAACAACTTGGCAAAACAAAACAAGGTCCTTGGCTTACCATCACTGGTTTTTGAAAAAGACAAATCATGCTCTGCCTGTGAAAAGGGTAAACACCACAGAGCATCATTCAAAACCAAACAAAACTTCTCCATCAAAAGCTGCCTTCACCTCCTGCACATGGATCTCTTTAGACCTGTCAGTCCCAGATCAATCCAGCATGAGAAGTATACACTTGTCATTGTTGATGAATTCTCAAGATACACTTGGGTATACTTTCTCTCCAAAAAGAGTCAGGCAGCTGATACAATAATGTCATTCATCAGGAAGATTGAAAACCAGAATGACATTACAGTTAAACAAATCAGAACTGACAATGGTACTGAGTTCAGAAATCAAGAGCTTGAGAGTTTCTGTGATGAAAAAGGAATTTCTCAAAATTTCTCATCTCCATATACCCCTGAACAAAATGGGGTTGCTGAAAGGAAAAACATAACTCTCATTGAGGCTGCTAGAACTATGTTAAATGGCTCAGCCCTCTCAAAGCATTTCTGGACTGAAGCAGTCAAAACTGCCTGTTACACTCAAAACAGGTCAATCATTGTCAAAAGACATAATAAAACCCCATATGAGATCTTAAAAGGTAGAATTCCTGACATCAGCTATTTTCATGTGTTTGGATGTCCTGTGTTCATTCATAACCACAAGGATCATCTAGGCAAGTTTGATGCAAAAGCTGATGATGGATACTTCTTAGGCTACTCACTGATCTCCAAAGCCTTCAGGGTTTTTAACACAAGGAGACAACAAGTTGAGAAAACCTTTCATGTCACCTTTGATGAAAGTGCTGAAAGCATCAGGTTCACCAACACCTCAGTGGAGGAAATAGGAATTAATAACTCATCAAGATATCCTCCTAATGAGTACAACTCTGAATTCAATTCCTCATATCAAGCTGATGCTGACATCTCATATTATGTCTTACCTCACAACCTACCCCAACCAACCATCAGTGAGTTCATTGATAATCAGTCAGTCCCTGCTGGGATAGGAAACACTGATTCAAATGATCAGGAACCTGTAACTCATGAACCTCACCCTGAACAAGACATCTCTATAGATGTTCTAAATGATTATGTGGCTCTTGCACCTGAACTCACATCTGAACTCCCAGTGACATATTCAAGCTCAGATCCCAGACCACAAAGTAAGTGGACAAGATCTCAGGACATTGAGCTTGTAAACATCATTGGTGAACCCACTGAGGGCATGCTCACTAGAAGCATGGCTGCTAATCTAACTGCAGCTTCAGCTAATGAATGTCTATATGCTGATTACCTATCAGATATAGAACCCAAAAGTGTCACTGAGGCTCTTAAACACCCAAGCTGGGTTCAGGCTATGCAAGAAGAACTGCAACAGTTTGACAAAAACAAGGTCATGACCTTGATCAAATGTCCTCAGGATGTAGTAGTCATAGGAATGAAGTGGGATTTCAGAAACAAAACTGATGAAAACGGCACTGTCATTAAAAACAAAGCCAGACTTGTAGCCAAAGGTTACAGTCAACAAGAAGGCATTGACTATGATGATACATTTGCTCCTGTTTCAAGAATGGAAGCCATCAGGATCTTCCTTGCTTATGCAACATACATGAACTTCAGGGTCTACCAAATGGATGTTAAAAGTGCATTCTTAAATGGTGATCTCAAGGAAGATGTGTATGTTCAGCAACCCCCAGGCTTTGAGAGTAGTGAATTCCCTGACTATGTCTGCAAGCTTGACAAAGCCCTTTATGGACTTAAACAAGCTCCAAGGGCATGGTATGAAACTCTCTCAGCCTTCCTGATACAAAACAAGTTTGTCAGAGGAAAGATAGACAACACACTGTTTGTCTATAGAACTCAACAGGATGTGATACTAGTCCAAGTGTATGTTGATGACATCATTTTTGGCTCAACAAACTACAAACTCTGCAAATAGTTTGAAAAACTGATGACAAAGAAGTTTGAAATGAGCATGATGGGAGAACTCACATACTTTCTTGGATTACAAATCAGGCAAACTGATAAAGGAATATCCATCAGTCAAGAGAAATACACCAGAAATCTCTTGAAGAAATATGAGATATCTGACTGTGCCTCAGTGAAGACTCCAATGGTCCCACCTAACAACCTTGGACCTGATCTCACTGGCAAATCAGTAAATCAAACTCATTTCAGAGGGATTGTTGGATCACTGATGTATCTAACTGCTTCTAGACCAGACATCCAATTCTCAGTCTGTCTAATAGCAAGATATCAGTCCAATCCTAAAGAATCCCATCTCACTGCAGCCAAAAGAATACTCAGATACCTGAAGGGAACCCCAAATCTTGGACTCTATTATCCAAAATGCTCAGGGTTTGATCTCAAGGGTTACTCTGATTCTGATTACGCTGGCTGCAACATGGACATAAAAAGTACCTCAGGGTCCTGTCAATTTCTTGGAGGAAAACTGGTTTGTTGGAGTGCTAAAAAGCAACAATCAGTGGCTATGTCCTCAGCTGAAGCTGAATATGTAGCTGCAGCAGGATGTTGTGCCAATGTATTATGGATGAAAAGTCAACTCAGTGACTATAACATCCATTACAAAATGGTACCCATCTTCTGTGATAACACCAGTGCTATTGCAATCTCCAACAAGCCTGTTCTCCACCAAAGAACCAAACACATTGATATCAGATATCACTTCATCAGGGATCACATAATGAAAGGAGACATAGAACTTCATTTCATCCCTACTGAATATCAACTGGCTGATATCTTCACCAAACCCTTGGATGAACCCACCTTCAGGAGACTGAAAGCTGAATTGGGAATGCTTGACATTGAAAGTCAAGTATCTGAAAACCAATCTCAGTAAGTTCTCTGAATTGGTCCATCCTCCCTGAACACCCAAAATTAACCTCTTACTAAATGAGTAAGCTTACTCAGGGTCCCTGACATTTGACAAAGAGCATTGAATGAGTAACTAAATGATCCAAGTATCAGTTACTTAAATGTCCTAGGTTGGTAACTATGCTAATTTAATATAGGAATATATGTCTCTTTGTCTTACTGTCATCCCACTTGGCATTTAATGCCTCCTCTCACAAGAATATCAAATTGATATTTTCTCTCTGCAAAAGTGCACTTTTACTGTGCACTGCAACTGTTCCCTTGAAAAACGGGATTTTACTGCGGGTAATGGAGTGGTAACATTAAATGTGGAATTTCAAACCTTTTTCAAAAACCGACTCTTAATATTCCCATTTGTGCATAAATCACCCCTCTTACCACTCTATAAATACCCTCTTCCAACACAAACAAACACACACAAATTTTTTCTGCAACACAACTCTGTCAAAATCATTTCTAAAACTCAAAAACATTTGTGTGTGCTCAAAAACCCTTGAAACCTCTTTTGGAAAACCCTTCTTGTAAACATTTACAAAAGTTTTTCATCACAAACTTGAGAGATAAAAAAAAAACTTTGATTATTCTAGTCAAAATATTTTCAAAACCCTAAAATATTTCAAATGAAAATGGCTAGAACTCAATCTCTCCAGTTTGCTTCTCAGTGGGTAGGGGATATTACAAATGTTGAATTTAAAACAAATAATGTCATAGGCAACTTTGAATACCCTGAAACTGTCCCAGCCTACAAAGACATTATGAAATTTTTGTTTAATTGCCTACTGAAAACGGCCTTTATTCAGTGTCCCTCCATTGTTTACCAAAATCTCCTCAGGGAATTTTGGGCAACAGCCAAGGCCTATGACCCGACACCCTCCACTGATGAGAACAACCTCAGACCTCTCAGGGAATATCTCATCAGATTCAGTCTTCATGGGGGGCAACAACAATTCACCCTGGATTACAAAACGTTTTGCACTTCAACAGGGTTGGATTATAACAAAGGAGTTTATGTCGCCCATCCTGAACCCTCCATAGTGAAGGATGGGTTAAAACAAATCGTTTTAGAACCAACGTTTTTGGACAAGACCCCAGTCACCAAAAGCTCATTTCCCGTGGCTTGGAGGATCCTATTCACTTTTGTGATTTAGGTCCTCGGCAGGAACCACTCATCCACTGAACAAGTTAACTCTATTCAGTTGATGATGACATACTGCTTAATGAACGGGGTCACAGTCGACATAGGGGAGATCATTTACAGTGATCTCGTAACCAAGCTACAGAGCAAAACTAGGAGGAAATACGTTTCGTATCCTAGGTTTGTCTCTTGCGCTTTACAAGTGTTACTGGGTTCAAACTACCCTCAGGAAGAAAATTTTGGTGCTTTACCAGGCTTCCTAAGCCAATCAAATTTTCAAAAAGACCCATCCCTTGTCACTCCTATTGAATTGACGGCCCATATGGTTGCTGTAAACAACCAGGAGGGATCAGTGTCTCCAAACCCTGCTCCTAAAAAGAGAAAGGGGAAGTCTCAGACTCGGACTAAGACTAAACCCAAGTCCCAGGGCCCTGAGGCTTCAGGAACACAGCCTAAAAGGCACAAAAGGCCCGAGACTAAAAAGACACCCACTGATGACCAAGCAACATCCACCTCCGTGACAACGAAGGACACTGATACATCACAGTCAGTGCCCTTAGTCACAACTACTACTCCCCAAGATCCAGATGGAAACATACAACCCGCTGGTAGGGGAATGCCTTCTACAACGCCCAGTGATGACATTAGCAAATCACAGCCTTTGTTTGAGGGCACACTGATCGATCCCAAAGACTCAGAGGGAATCAAACAACCCGCTGATAGGGATACAACTATCACTGACTCTGCTAAAGGCACTGGGAAACGCCCACCAGTGTCTCAGGGGTCACTGGGGGACAAAGACTCGGAGGGAAAGGAACAACCCGCCGATACGGAACCCACAACCAATCCTGACTCCAGCGAAGGCACTGGGAAACGCCCACCAGTGTCCAAGGTGTCAACAGAGGACAAAGACTCAGAGGGAAACACACCACCCGCTGATATGGAACCCATCACCAACCCCTGGTTAACTGTTGCTGATGTCACTGCATATTATTTTCTGAAGATGAGCTTGCTGAGACTGATGATGAAATTTTATCAGCTGGAGAAGAAATGGACGCTGAGGTTCAAGCTGAACAAGAGCCTCAGCCTGATCCACAGGAGCATACTGAATCACCATTCCAGCATGAAAATGATGACTCCTCCTCCTCCACTGATGAATTTGAAAGATTTGATAATGTTCTCCCACTTACTGAAAGGCAGCTCGTTCAGTGGATCACCAAAGCTTCAAGAAGGTTATATTCTGGGGTCACTGAAACATTGTGGGAACAACACACTGAGGCTGCTGCGAGTTATGCTGATCTAAAGGCTGAGGTACATGGCTTTGATGAAAATGTTCATGAGCACAGGGATCTGATGTATGACAACATTCACCGACTAGATGAAAACATGGCTAAATTCCTTAGGCATCTTCAAGGTGTAGGTACAAAGATAGATGAAATCAAGGAATTTGTCAAAGAAGACCCAGCACTCAACTCTAAAGTGCTAGAGGCAACTGAGGCGTACTTGAAACAATCCTCAAGCCTCACTGAACTGGTCGATATGCTCAAGACTGCCAATGTTCAGGGTCTTCCATCCTCAGTCCAGTCACTTCAAGCTACATTAGACTCTTTGAATACGCAGGTGGCTACTTTGACTCAGGCTTCCTCATCTCTGGCCTGGAATCTTGGGCCCAGAATGACTGCTCTGGAAGGTTCTCAGGCTAATTTGGAAGCTAAAGTCACTGGTATTCAATCTGAAACTTCAGACATCAAGGCTATGATCTTAGAAATTTATCCGGCCTTCAAGGGTCAAGCGGCTCAGTCCCCCTCGGCTCCAACTCCAACTCTTGCCCTCACTGAAGCTCCGGCAACAGTTGAGGGGGAGAATATTGCTGAAGAACCTCCTTCTCACACTGAGGGGGAGCCAACACTATCAACATCAGTGGCTCAAATCTCATCATCACCACCAGTCTCAGCAACACCTATCTCATCAATCCCACCAACAACATCAACAACAACAACACTGACAGTAATCACACCAATAATAA